>ML675638.1:5999100-6079215 GCA_007922155.1 Mesoclemmys tuberculata
AGACTAGATGATCATGTTGGTCCCTTCTGACCTATGAGTCTGTTTCTGTGTCTATGTTTCTATGTGATGTTTCTGCTGCTTTTAGAATCGAGCACTACCGCTCTCCAAGGCTGTTGTGTGTCTCCGCTCTCCAAGGCTGTTGTGTGTCTCCGCTCTCCAAGGCTGTTGTGTCTCTTGTTTTATTCTGTTTGTTTGTTTCCTTAGCGCCATCTCAAAGGAGTGGGGGGGAGGAGAGAAAGCTACAAGGAGCAGACGTGCAGATTCATTTTGAGGATTCATAATGCTACATTTACACACTGCACGGCCTGAGGAAATTGGGTAGATGAATGCCTGGTCATACTGCAAGTGCAGCAGGTTAACTCTCTGGATTTAGCTTATATCATTTCACGAGAGCATTTACGGCCCTTACTGTGTTTAGTCCCAGTCGCTCTTTGGCATTGTTGTGTCTCCAACCCCTTTGTGTGTGTGTAGATTTTCAAATAAAATAGCACATCTATTCAGACCCAGTCCACATTAAATATTTATTGTCTGCAATTTGTGCATATGATAAATGGACGTTCAAAAAAGAAAGAAAAGGAAGGGAGCTGGAGCTTAGATGCAGAGAAAGGTGGCTTCTTGTTGTGGAATTTCTAAAATGGTGGTTTCTCTCTCTCTCTCTCCGGGAGGTGCGGGAGAAGGTAAACTATTTAAAATCAGCCTTCGTCTCTCACAAGGGAAGTTTCCCTGCTCCAGCCCCATCCAGGGCTCTGAAGTAAGAGAATAACTTGAAGAGAGAACCAGAGTCACCTTCAGGAGTCTTTAATGCTTCACAAGTTACGAGGTTGCTCAGAGGAAACTTGTGTCCATGGGGAGTCAGGAGTGGAACCTGTGGGAGATAAGGGAGTTGTAAAGACCATGCCAGTAGCGCTGTCAACCTGCCTGGCCTGGCTCCGTCCCGATGGGCTCCTGTCCTTCCCTGGCTCACATCAGTGCCCGTGTATTGTGGCTGATTTCAAATGCTGCCTGAAAGGCATGGGGTGGTCACCATAAATTGAGTCCAAGCCGACTTCTGCCTAATATTAAACTGATAATGAGGAGGAAATGTGCTGGTGTGTCCAACACTGTACGGTGGTACAGCACAAATCTTCACTTTCCTCCCAGGAGAGAAGAAACATGGCAGATACTGCAAAGATGTCTTCTGCTGTGTTGGACAGGGGCCAAATGGCAGACTCTGAGCAGCTAAGATGAATCTTCATCTGTCACTAAAATGTGGCTTAGGGACAAATGGGTTTGTTACGGTACAGCATTTGCCTGTGGTGATCATTCTATAACTGTAATGCCTGCAAGACGTACATGAAGGCAGACATCCCTGTAACGGCACTGCCTTGGCTCACGGGTGAGACGGGTTTTCATCAACGTGTTTTTTCCCCTGTCTCTTATTCACAGCACCTTCGGAGAGCTGAAAACCGTCCGCCTGCCAAAGAAAATGGCTGGGACAGGATCACACCGTGGCTTTGGCTTTGTGGATTTCCTCACCAAACAGGATGCCAAGGTGAGGCTCAGTAGCACAGTCCTCTCTCTCCTTTTCCCTTCTCCTTCGAGCCATCAGATGATGTTCTTTAAGTAAAAGGCCAGAAGGCAGACAAAGGCTTTGTCTGATGTAGGATTCAGCCCAGATTTCAGCAGTCGCTTACTTTATTGTGGCTTTCCTTGTCTGTGTTTGGATTTTGCAGTGATGCATCTCCCTGGGTGCTTGGCTGGCAATGACTGGATTCTTTGCTTTTTCCCTGTGTAGGCAGGGCCTAAACTATGGAGATACCATTTGGGGCCTTGACTTACAGCGGAATCGGCTGGCTTCGGTACGCTAGTGCCCATGAATTGAAAGCTCTGTTGTCTCTGCTTGCCCTCAGTTGCATGCGGTGCTCAGTAAATCAGCTGTAGCTCGTGTAGAATGAAGATGATGCTAATGTAATGAGTCTTCTTTTGAAAACACTTGCAGGTAGACCTGGGGAGCTGAGCAATGCCCTTAGGAAAGACATGTCGCTTCGGTGCAGATAGTGCAGACCAAATGGCTGATTTAAAAGCGATTTCCAAACAGCCAGCCTTCAACATGGTTTTAAAGGAGGATATATCCTTAGTGGATTTTATATCAGCCCGGAGTAGGTTCCGAAAGCAGAGCAAGATGTAAAAAAGAGCTAGGTGTCTAAGCTGCAGAAGAGTGCAGAGCACTAAAAGGGCTAGAAGCAGCCTCGAACAGGTGGAAAACTGACTAACGGGGCTGATGGACCACAGAACAATCATCTATATTGCAGCAGGAAGCTGTTTATTAGAGAACACCGTAACAAAGGTCCATGCATAACATGGGGATACCAGCTACTTCCCTTGTCCCGCTCTTTGTCCATCTTGTCTCTTTAGTGCAAGTTCTTTAGGGCAGGGATTGCCGCTCGCTGTGTGTATGTGCAGCGGCTAGCACCGGGGAGCCCAGATTTCAGCAAATAGTGTTCTTAAACCAGTAAGAATAATCCAGGTGCCCACACGCATTTCCTGGTTTCTAATTGTCAGCTGCATGGCAGAAGCCAGCCTGGCTTTCGACCAAAGGGGGCCTGGAAAAACGGCCATCTCAGCACCCTCCGGTGGCTGTTCTGTGTGTTTATAACTTGTCTCGAATGAGTTGATGTATCCCTTGGCACAAAGGATGGGGCTTGGGGCAGGGAAAATCAGCAAGTCTCAAACCGAAGGCATTGGCTTTTCTTGGAAGGGGGACGGATGCTGCAGAGAGGCGTCATAGGCTGTCGGCGTGTCTCCACAGCCCAGGAAAGAGTAAATGCCATGACCAGCGTCTTTTCAAGCCCTTTCGCCATGGCACCGTTTCCTGGCTGCGCTGATGATCTTTAGCAAACTCCGACTTTAAAACAGTGCAACGTAAAGCCAACTTCCTGTTCCTGGCAGCTCATCCCCACTTTTCCCATCGACTGACTGCTTGGGAGTCCCCCTTTTCGAGGGCCTGCCACCAGAAACCCCCTGCTTCTTCATACCAAGTTCTCCCAGCCTTTATAGGAATCAGGTGCTCATCAAACAATCTCCCATCCAAGCTCAATCTGATCATCCCCTCTTACAGGCCCAAACACCTGCTCTTAAAGGGGATCTGCCTCAAAGAGGGCTGGCTGTCCGCAAGCTCCCTGCCCCTAAGGGGGAAGACTTCCCTGTTACAGGCTTCACTTGGGCAATGTCCCACCGATCTCTAGTCCTGTGTGTGGACTTCACTTGTCCCTAGACCCCAACATGGCAGTAACTCTAAAGGGCACGGATTCTATTGTGCTGGGGCATTTCCCATCATCCCGGCCTCGTCTCACGCAGAATCCGAGGGTACAGTAAATGTGCCACCCATCAAGAGACGCTCTGCGCCTTTCTGCCTTTCAGGAAAGGAGCTTTCTTTTTTCCTCTTTGTTTGAGGGATTTAATTAAAGTGCACATCAAGTACACTCCATTGGCCATCTAGAAAAGAATGAACCACATATGGATTAATAGGATTCTGAATATTGTAAATACATGCGTAACCGGCTCCCAGTTCAGGGCTATGTGAATGAGAGGGAGAGGAGATGGGCTAAGAGACCTCTGAGCTGAATAGTTGTGGACTGTGAAAGCAGCACCTGTTTTAAGAAGTAACCTGGGAGCGTTTTGTAAATATCTTGGGAAACACGCTTGTTTTGTGATACAGACGTAGGGTTTCCTCAGATTTTAGATCCTGTGAACTGCCTTGTCGGCCAGTTTCCCGAGGCAATTGCAATGACTGAGTGAGTGGACTGGAATTTTCATAACCGCCTAAAAGAATTGGGCACTTGACTCTTTCAAAATCCCAGGCTGTGTCTAAAATCAGAACCACATTCTGATCCTCTTGCTCACATTGAGTAGCACGTTACTCCACAGGTAGGTCCAGAGTAGCCGACACTTGTGGTAAGGTGCTATTCTAATTGAGTTAAGGGTATCTGAATCTAAACCCTCCCCATCTGACTTTTCAATTGTAAAGTCTTCAAGGCAGGGACTCTCCCTTACTTTGTTAGTACAGCTCCTGGTTCAGTGGGGCCAGATTGCCTCAAAATGCTCCTGTAATAAGATTAATAATCCAGCAATGAAATGCAGCCACCTCTGGTATGTGTCACTACTCCAGAACACAACAGCCCTAAGCACATTAGAACAGGAACTAAAGAGTATTGCATCTAACAACTGAATGTGAGGAAAACGATATAATGACACGTTTGAATTAGCCAGGGCAGCCATTTTTAACATCCTGACTCTTGTAAAAAGTACCCTGGGATTTTAAACAATTGCAGACCAATTCCTTGGTTTTATATCTCTGCTGAAAGACGTGTGTTATTTTGTGACTGCGTGGAGGAATTTGTTTTGCACACATCAGTTTTGCTAATGACAACTTGATTCTGGTTAAAGTAGCACTAACTTATTTGTATGTTTCCTAGAGCACTAGCTGCAGAGAGCTGGGTTGTTTTTAAACTAATGCTGCAAGCAGAGTTTTTGCTTTCTTTTCCTGCTGCTGATATAAAAATACATCTGGTCCTAAATAGAAATAGGCCATTCAGGAAAGATGTTCAACCCTTTAAAACAAACTTGAGCTCAGCTGGCATTGTAGGGAATGTCCTCAACTGGGACTATTTCTTTTGAGGAAGGAAGGGAAATTTGTCAGCAGTCTAATGTTATCAACCCTTTGTCCCTCTAATGACTCTGGCCTGGAGGCTCTTATGCTTGAGTATTTAATAGGGCAATGGGGAATGAAGAGGCAAAGCAGCAGTGTCCCCAAAATTAAAACAGCATTTAGAAATGGTGAGCCATAGCACCCAAGGGAGATTAACTGAGTGGTCCAGTCTCTTGATCTATGACTTTCCAAATCCCCAGGCAATCAAACACCATTACAAGCAGAATATCTCTTCCATCTGTACAGCCCATAGCCGCTCCTTTATTTTGGAATCCACCACAGAATTGTCCCTCCTTCTTTGAAAACACCTTTCATCAACTTGGCCCACCCCATCTTGTAGGCCACCTTTTCCTCTCTCCAGTTTTTCCTGTTCCTTGGCTTCCCCAACACCTGCCTCCTCTCTAACCCTTCCCAGGACCCGGCTGATGTTGGTTTATGTGCTTCCGGCAGCACCACAGTTCAGCAGCTGATCAGAATGCACATTTTGAACGTGTGTGAGAGATGCTTCCTGGCTGTGTTCTGGATTTAGCTGGCTGGTTTTCTTTAGGCTGTTTTTTAAATGTTTTGTATGCTGTTGGTTTACATCTGCATGGGCTCTAGACGCGTTTTAATGAGCACCCTATAAGTGGGTTACAAATGAGCAACATTTAATTTATTACTGAACTTTACAAAGCATTTTGGGGTGCAGTTTGCTTAAATTTGCAAATGAAAACTGTATTAGGCTGATTTAGTCTATTCGCAGCACAGGGAGCAGCCATCTCTCTCTCTGCTGGCTGACTCTCCCAATGCCATATTGTAATTTTAGGACTCTGTAAGTGGCACTTAGCTAGCAAAAAATTCCTGCCACAGTGAGTTATTACATTAAGCCAAACCAAACAATGTAAAATCAGACCCACAAGGTTCAGAAGCAAAATTTTAAGCATGAGCATGTCTTTTTTCCTTGGACATTAGGCTTATAGTTTTCATGCAAGCCCTAAGGCATTTTGAAAGCAGGGGAGAGTTGGAAAGGATGGTGGAGTGCTACAGAGGAAAGGATGCTTTTGATTTTCATTTACCTGACTTGGGTTGTCCCGGCATACGTTGCTGCTGCTTGGTAGTGGTGGAGTTCCTTTTTGATTTGCATTTTTCAACCATCAAGAGCGCCTAGAGCTTTTAAAGGGGTGTCTATGTAAAAAGATACTAGACAGGGGACACTTAGAAGTCTCTTCCGAAGAGTTTCAGTCTTGGATGAACAGCTGGCTACAGCTCTGGTTATCAGCCATAGGTAGGATGTAGATAAAGTGTGATCCTGTGGATCAAATTCACCCAACCTCCTCTTAAAAGGTGACCTGAAAAGGAAAGAAACAGTTGGGTTTGTTTGATTTCCTTTATGTTGTATAAAGAACATCCAGTTTTTTTCTCTGTTTATATTAATGATATCAGGAATGTCAAGTCTCTTCTTGCCTATTTTTTTGGGGGGGTTGGGGGGTTGGGAGGGGCCTCTTCTGCTCTTGAGATTTAAACCGACTGAAATAAAAAAATAAATCACCGTCCTTCTAGATCACATATGGTTTCTCTGGTAACTTCACAATATCTTACCTGTTCATTGGTTGTCCATAGACTCTTCCAATGTAGACATGACCTGAATTTCTAATGCTGTGTTTAAAAAATAAAGGGGGAAGAAGGGGCAATTATAAAATAAAGAAGACGAAATCGTAGGCCTTCATATCTCCTAAAGAAATAAAAAAGGGCACAAACACACTTCCCTTCCTCTGCACCTTCTTTTGGAGGTCATCTTGGAGACTACAATTTCTAGCATACGTTAGTTATATTAACGTATCCAAGCAGACTGGAGGGAACATCCCAGCATGCTGGGATCTGTGGTCTCTGTGGGCAGCAGCACCCTGTGCAAACGATACAGGGAACTGTGAACAACTCGGTTTGATATAGATGAGGTGTCCAGATGCCTACCAGACAAGCAGCTGGACCCCCAGTAGGGCAAAATGTGTCTGCGCTGGCAATGCAGTGCTCATTCCTGGCTGTTCTCAGCACAGCCTTTCTCTTTCTCGCGTTGTGGGAAGTGAGAAATTAAAAAGTATAAATTAACAAATGATAACTAGTGATTAAAGCTGCAGTTGTTTGCCAGGGTTGGAATTGCTCTTTGTGCCAATGTAAACAGCCATCACGACTCCCTGCTCCTAAGTCCCACCCCAACTCCTCCGGTGTTTGTTTAAGCCAACACATTGCTCTGCTAATTGGGTAACATTCCACGTGAAAATAGGCCTTTAAAACAACACCAGCAGCAAATAAAAACAGCTGTAGCTGCAAAAGTACTAGGAGGAGAAAATACACCCCACTGAAAATTAATGCATCCTTGCTTCCCCAGTTTAGGATCATATAGTTTAGAGAGGAGGAGAGGAAGAGAGAGATGAGAGGTCAATAAAATTATGAATGGGGGAGGGCAGACATATCAGGAGGTCCTGTTCACCCTTTTTTATAATGTTGGAATGGTGGGACATTCACTGAAACAGACACTATATTGAAATGGCAAATGTTTTTATGCAACAGATAATTAACCTGTGGAATTCATTGCCTCAAGAGCTTTGTAGGAGTCGCACAAAAGGATTAGACATTTATATGGAAAAGAACATTCATGATTATGTCTGGATAAAAATATACATTGGTTATAAAGTTGTCTGTTTCGAAGTATGAACCAGCCATCAACAGAGTAGGGCTAGTAAGAAAAATTATTCTCCTCCTGTATTCCCCCCTTTGGCAAGTTAGTACCTACGGGTATATCTACACTGCATTGTAAACCCACGTCTGTGGGACCCAGGCTTCAGACTCCTTTTTTCCCAGCCTGCGCTTGAAAGTCCATGCTGCATTGCAAACCTGGATTTACGATTGCTGGGGCCAGCTCTCACAGCCGTGCTCACGCATCCATCCTGCACGATGCAGACCTTCTAACTCGTTTAGTGGCTTGAGCTGCATCCATGCTGCAGAATGACAGGGCTTGGACCTAAATCACAATGAGACTCGGGCTCTGGCTCACCCCCCAGCAGGATCCTAAGCTCCGGGTCCTGAATATTAGCCTACCTGCCTCAGGCTGATTTGTGAGAGGGTGGAAAGGGGGCCCAAACCTGAGGCAGAGTCCACACTTTACACTTATTGTCCATTATGAAGAGTTTTGCAGCTTCCTCTGAAGCATGTAAGACTGGTCATTGTTGGAGACAGGTGTCAGAATGCAATAATCCTGGTATCCCGATCAAATGCCAGTTTGAATAACTATATGATACTCTCTGGCTAAATTGTCCTTGCAGTTTTAATTAATATGCTATTCAAATCCTGTCCTGAATAGTTGTGTAGTGTTACTGGATGCTGTTAAACAGCTCTTGTGTTGCATCCCAGATGTGGCTGCATTTCACTGCCTGGTCAATTGATTCATTTTTCACTCTACATCCATGTAAGTCACTGTAGTTGTTCCACAGAATTCAGTTTACAAACCTTATAAACAAGGTTTTATTTCAACCTTATCTGGCGCATTTAAAAAATATCTTAGTCTTCCTCTATATCCCGGTGCACGGTAGTGTATGGGTTTGTTCTGGAACACTTTGCAGCCCTTTGGAACGAAGAGCGCTGTAGAAATGTTGGCTCTTTGTGTCTGTGTTTTTGCATAATGGGGTCCAATCTTGCAGTCTGCCGAGCACCCTCATCTCCTGTTAAAGTCTGTAGGGATAGAGAACAACTCGGCAGCTCTCAGGATTAAGCCAATGTTTCCTGAGCATTCCCATTGATCAGCCAAGGATATAGAAAGTCTGTTGTGTTAATGGTACTGACCATTTGGACCTTTAATGTCAGTGTGAGGTTATGGCCTTACTAACATTCTTTAGCAATGGCAATTAATAGGGAAACATCCTGACCTTTGGATTGTGTGAATAGCAAAACCACAACAATGAAATTGGAGGAAATTCCATTGTGGGGTTCTGGCACACCCGGATTTGCTCCCATGACTTCCACCATTACCAGATCTTAATGGAAGGGAAGACTTCTTACCCCCAGTAGCTCTAGTTCTCAAACTGCATCGCCTCAGAGGACCCACTTAATCGTAAAGCTGTGCTCTGAAATCGTGTTTGTATTTCACACGATCACTTAGATGGACCAGGAGAGGGACATGGTCTGTGGTGTTGTCATAGATTCCACGGTCGGAAGGGACCACTGCGGTCATCTGCTCCGACCTTTCCTGGTGTGAGAGGCTTAGATCGCTGCTGCCGTTGGAAGCGGAAGAGCCCACTGTAGGCTGGTGTGTTGCGCTAAGCATGTGCCTGGGGGCAGTGTGGGATTGCCCACCCAACCTATGCTAGTATTTCTCATCTGCACACTGTTTTATGTCCCCCCCACCAAACGCATTCTGCACCATGCAGCAGAAGACCGCTCTTCCCAGTAGAAAGAGCCATCATCTAAGGGACGTCTATGCAGCAGTTAAACACCCACAATTGGCCTGCTCGGCTGACTCAGTCTACCCCTCTAGGGGCACGTGTAGAATGAAAGATCTGTGCACTGCCACGGCTGGCCTGGGTTAGCTGACTCGGGCTCACGGGCTGCGGGGCTGTAAAATTGCTGTGTAGATGTTCAGGTTTGTTCTGGAACCCGAGCGCAGGGACGCTGCAGAGTGAGAGGGCCCCAGAGTCCAGGCTCTAGCCCGAGCCCAGATATGTACACGGCAATTTTTAGCCCTGCAGCCCATGAACCTGAGTGAGCTGACCTGAGCTCTTATTCTAGTGGAGACGTTCCCCTAGGGTAGGCAGAGGGGAAGACTCCATAAGGAAAGTGTTAAGGAACATCAGCACCCTGTCTGGATCATCAGATCAACCCTACAGCCCCCACAGTTGGATGCCTTGGGGTTCTGGGAGTCCCTGTAGATTGGGGAGGGAAGGGGATGCCTATTAACTAAACTGTATAGATACTAGGTTTGTTTTCTTACATGCCATTTCTTTTCTTCCCCTCCTCCTCCCCCCCCGCCCAATCTTCAGAAAGCCTTCAATGCCCTATGCCACAGCACACACTTGTATGGCAGGAGGCTGGTCTTGGAGTGGGCTGACACGGAGGAAACAGTGGAGGCCCTGAGACGGAAAACAGCGGAGCATTTCCACGGTAATGTAGTAGTGTCCAGGTGGCTGGGAAAAGCATCTGAGAGCAGTGTGTCCCTATCTGGCATGGTCAGACCAGCCCTTCCCCAGGAGCTGTCTGTTCTCGTGGGTTGGCAAATGGATGGTGGCACCTGGGAATGTAACTGCAAGGTGTATTGCACGGTCATAGCCCATAGGGTGGAGAACTCAAGGATGTCTCTTGCACTTTGAGAGCAAACCGCCCCGAGGAGCGATGAAGGGAAGCCATGCCCCAGTAATGCAGGTTGAGCCAAGAAGGGTATCAGGACACATCCTGATTTCTCCTTGCTCTTGCCTGCCTGTATGCAACCCTTTATATGCTAGCGGTCTTCACTGCATCTTGCTGCAGTCAATCGGTGAAAGGATTTTCTGCAATCCATATTGCTTCACTAGTCTGACAGTGCTGTGGGTAAGTCCACCTGTTCAGGCATCTCAAATAGGGGGTGCTGTCATAATGGCGAGGAAGCTGTTTTGATACCCTTGGCTCTGAGTAATAAGGCAGTGGTACTTTATAATGTGGCCAAGTAGACAGAGCATTGGACCTGGACTCAGCCATTGGTCTGCTGAGCCTAAGTTTCCCCATCTGTAAAATGGGTGTGATGCGACTGACCACCTTTGTAAAGTGCTTTGAGATCTACTGATGAAAGTGCTACATAAGAGCAAGCCGTTACGTGCTTTGGCACACTGAAATGCCACATCGCCATGTGCTGCGTGTTAAGGTAACATGTTAGTGCCTGGAATGGCTAATTTACAAGAAATATAGGCGTTCAGAAGGATATGGATTAAGCTCATCTCAGGCTCAAAAGAGGAAATCCAGGTAAAAAATGGAACAGATAAGTTGAGAGCCAGACAATCTTGTTTGGATCAGATTCCAGAAGCTGACACTTCCATAGATAACCCCACTGCAGACTTCTATTGACAAATGCAAATTGCATTGGTTGGCAAATATTTGTGTAAGAAACTCTCCCCTGGGTTCAAGGACTATGATGGAGATCAATGCTCTTCCTTCAGCCTTTCGACGCAATCTCTCCCTCCCCCAACGTACACAAGCCAGCTGCCTCTAGAAAAAAGGGTTGAGATGAGCAATTCCCGGAAAGTGTGAAAGCAGCAATTTACATACATGGAGATGAGAAGAAACAAACCTCACCGATCCACCTCCCTGGAATAGGGGATTGCGTGCACAGTGGTTCTTGACAGACACTCGGGTTAGAAAGACTCCAGCGAAAGGGGTGATGCTGGATCCCAGCAGATCGACCAGCTGTTGAATGAGAAGGGGTGGCAGTTGGTGAGAGGCAGGGAAACGAGAGCATAACACGATGCCTGCCAACAAAATTGAACCACCAGGGGGTGTCATTGCACCAACAGGGAGAAATTGTGTACCTAAATGGCTAGACCTGGCACGTGGAATTGGGAAGGAAAGGGGGAGAAAGAGGCTTCCTCCAGGTGACACTAGGCTGGCCCAGGTTTGGAGACGGCAAGCTGCAAGGAAGCTGACTCATTCATCCCTTTTATACTTAGAATTGCCTCCCCCTCTGTTTTCTCAGTCTCCAGAGCTCTTCTGACACCTTGGGAGTCATTTGAAAAGTTGATCTTGACTTTCACTGGTGACTGCAGGTCTCATTAAAAAATGCAGACGGCTCCCCCTCCAGTGTCTCCCTCCCTCTCCTCCAGCTCTGCCAGCAAGTCACACCAGGCTCCAACAGGTGCCTGATTTCTATGTGCTTATTCTCTGTCTGTTTTTGTCTTCCTTGAGTCCTTGGGATCCTAATGTCACAGCATTTGTACTCTCAGCTGTAGATAGAAGTTGGAAGCCAAACTGGTACCATGTCCCCAGGATTGTAGCTTTGGAGCAAGAGAGAGTTTAATAAAAACCACATCTGTTAGGAACTGAAAATAAGAGCGCTGTCTGGCTTTGAATCCTTGATGTGGGAGCGCTGGGAGAGGGGGAAATAGACCCAATGGACTTCAGCCCCTGCGCTCCCTATGCACACACTGAAAACTGCCCCTGACTAATTGCTAGTTGGCATTCAGTTACTTTGTGCTTGGCACTGTTTTCAGGGGAATATGCAACAGGCCTGACATACTACAGAGGACTCGGGGCTTGAACCAGCGTCTACTGTGGGGGCATCTCCTTAAAAGGAACATTGATGCCCCAGAGTCCCTGGGTCAGTGAGCTGGTGTATTCAGCTGTTAACGGAAAGATTGGTGGCTTCAGTCCTTTAGTGATCTTCCTGTTTCTTCTTTATTTAGATCGTAAGCCTCTCCCGGCAGGGATCTTGAGTTTGTATAGTGGCCTGATCCAAATTCAGCCCTCTCGGCGCTCCTGGTGTGTACATATTTAGTAACAATGTACCTTCTGAACCCTGGGTTTACTGGTTGCATGAGATCCCAGTGACTATATGCGGGACTCAGCTCATCTCCAAGTGGCCTGGCTTTTCTGTCCCAGCATAGGTTCCTGGACAGCCAACCCACTAGGGATCCCCGACTGTGTTACTGGGAGCTCAACAGTCACTGTGTTCTACCCTCGAAGTGGCTCTGCATGGTATTGGGGCCACTGTGTTGGAACATACGGGAGACAGTGTTTGTATCCTGTTCCTTTGCCATAATAACGCAGAGAACAGAAGGACTAGAAATAGGCAGGTGATGGTTGTAATAAAAAGTCTAAAAATCTCTGTGCGGACTAGACTGAGACCCCCCCCGACTCATTTCCTTGATGATTTAAGCCAGCTAAAATGAGGCTATAATCCAGACCTCCTTCGCCATTTATTCCCCTGATCTCCTCATCCCATCGCACCATGGAGCTAGTTGTTCCCGTGGCACAGACTGTTAAAACCACCCCCGGCTCATCTCTCCAGCCGTACTTCCTGCTCCCCACAAGCTGATAAGGGAGCTGTTCTGACCACAAGCACCCACTGAACAAGGCCAGGTTTTAGATTAGCAGAGGGAGAGTGAGTCATCGAGCGGAACGTTTTTCATGTGTTGCTAGCCGTGAGCATTCCTGCTGGGGGCACACATGCTGTGACCATACAAACACCACCTGAACCCACTCTGCTCTGCCGAGGACCTGCGCTGCCTCCTTCGCAGAGAGCACGCTCAGTTTTCCTCCTTTTTTCTGCTTCCAGAAGAGTCATTTCCATTGAAGCACATGGTCTCCCTTGGCACCCCTGGTTCTTCCAAATAATGCATGGGACAGCCAGGTTTTTTATGAGCAACCCAGTATGTATGCTTTACCTTGAATTTGAGAGCAGCTTATATCATCAGGGGGGTTGTGCCATTGGCCATGTAGATCACAGACTTGGTTTCTTTTGCCTTGTTTCCCAAGAGACAGAGAACATGCATCTTGCAATGCAGTAGCTGTTTCAGAGAGGAGCATAAACCACTCCAAAGATCAGCAGCTTGAGAGGCAAGGTAACTCGAGAGCAGAAAGCCTCAGGAGGGGAGGAGAGCTCTGCTTGTCTGGGTACAGCTTCTTCTATTCTTTAACTCCAGCCCTCCTCCCCCTCCTCTGAATTGGATTTCGAAAGCGAACCCACATAGCCAGCAGAGAGGGGGGATGCTCTGGCAGACATGTACGTGGGCGGCAGCTTGGGAGAGGGGGAGAAGTGAGTGTGAAAGCAGAGTGGAGGAAAGTAAGTAAGCTGCTGGCTGTGTCTCATTCACCCAGAGCACGGTTCAAACAGCAGGCTCGTGGCTG
This sequence comes from Mesoclemmys tuberculata, assembly GCA_007922155.1. Classification (NCBI taxonomy): domain Eukaryota; kingdom Metazoa; phylum Chordata; order Testudines; family Chelidae; genus Mesoclemmys; species Mesoclemmys tuberculata. The sequence continues at coordinate 6,012,626 of ML675638.1, forward strand.
AGAGAAGCTTTCAGTCCTTTCGCAGGCCGCGGTGCCTGTGAATTCAGCGGAGAGCTCATAATGGTGCCGAAAGAACCTGATGCAGAAATCTTTGTTTGCCGCTCTCTCTGGCAGGAGGGAAATGGCTTTGTTTGGCTACACTCTCAGGTTGATTTTTTTTTTTTTTAATTCCCCCCTTCCTGTTCTTTTGTAATAGCAGGTGCAGCAGGACCGTAGGTTAATACACCTGCCTCGAGAACTGGATTCAAATACCACTTCCCTTGCTATCAGCCATGCCACAATGCCGTCGCCACCACCTGTCCCCGCTCTCCCTCGGGTTGTGCTCTTGTCCTATCTGAACAAGTGAAATAGGGTCAGAGCTGTGCGTTGCTTGGATCGAGAGACCTCCGTGAGAGCCAGAGTTGTGCCAGGGCGTGGTGCTGTCATTGGTGCTCTGTGTAGACACCGCCATGGCGCCTGATCAAAGCAAGGTCCTGTGTGTAGTCATTGAAGAGCTCATGGAGCGGGGTGACAGCTATGTTACCCTAGCCAATCTCCAGTAGCAGTCATTGAGCTCTTCCCAACGTTTTCCCACTGCGTGCGTTTCTGAGGAATCCTTCCCCCTAGCACCTAGGAGCTCCTACCTGAATTGATTACGTCCCTTGACAGAGAGGAACAGACTTCTGTAACAAAGCTGCTCACTGAAAAGGAGGAATCCAAGTGTGATGTCCAGTGTGAACAGTCACGATGGTTCCTTATTCACCTGGTTGGGGAAAGCCAGCAGGATGGTGGCAGGAGAGAGTGCCTGTGGGGCCATGACTAAGGGGGTGATCTCTGCTGGGAGTGAGTTCAGCTGCCATGGGCCTACTGCTTCCTGGCTCTTATCAGTGTGAAAGTGGTGGACATGGGCGGGATACAGGCAAGAGATGATCTTCAGGAGATCCCGGTTCAAGCTCATTTAGGGATTTAAAGAATGAAGGCTGTATTCTTGAAATGGACCCAGAGTTTGACTGGCAGACCGTCTAGCACGTGGCATGCTGGGTGGGCCAACATGAACACTGCTTATGAAGTGGGCTGCTATGTGCCTAACTGGCTGTGGTCTCCTGATGGGTTTGGGTCATCCTATGGCAGTAACCTAGCCTGGAGGGTACAAAGGTATGTACCACCATGACCAGGCAGCATCTGAGAGGAGGGGAAGGAAAAGGCATTTCTGCCTTCCCAGACTCTCCGTGGCCAGGAGCAGAGATGAGTCCCGCAGGACCCTGAGACATAGAACAGGCACCCTACGTTAAGGAGGAGGTCACTATTGTTACCGTTTCTTTCAAGTGCTCCCTTCCACCAAAAATATCCCACTTCTGTTTTGTCTGGACTTAACTACTTTTCATGCAGATCCCCGCTTCTGCTGCACTGAGAAGGAGAAATGGAGCTAGAGGCCATCAGCATATTGACAGTGCAGCAATCCCTTTCTTGGCTCGGCATCATATTCTTTTCTTCCTTCCCTAAACTCTTGTACAGTGTGATTGTGCATTGTTCAACAGCTGCCTCCTGCCACGCCAGAGATTCTGTATTTCTGTGGTGTGTGAAGTGATGCCTGTATAATTTGTAAAGCGCTTTGGGATCCTTTCGGATCAAAAGTGCACCAGCAATGCAAGTGATTTGTATTCATTGAATAAGTCTGTGGACTCTGGTCATGTCAGGCTGGTATAATGAGGTGGAGCACGTCTGTATCGAGTTCATTGGCAGTACTTTGCAGGCAGATCTGCATAACATATTCCTGGACTACAGTACACCTGGCTCTCTTCCTGGTTATTAACCAGACTTGCACAGAAATAGGAACAAACAATTAACGCATCAAGGAAATTTCTGCACATCTGAGAATAAGGCAGGATAAGTCTCTGGGCAGGACAAACATGATGGACATTCCATGGCCCTCTTGAGTTTCAGAATATACCCCTTCTGTAGTAATGTGGCTCCATGTTGATGGTAAAACTTTAAAAGTATTTTGAAACACGGGGGGGTTAAAAAAAAAAAAAAAAGCCCTTTTCCGATTTCTTCCTTTGTGGTGAGGAGGTTATGCAGGTGGTGTCAAAGTTAACGCATCATATGTCCGCGTGTAGGACAGGCTTCACGGTGCCAGTGAGGAGGGAGGTGGGCTTGTAACAATGTGTCTGTTTTTTAGCACTGCCCACTTCTGACTGCGTGACGCTCTGGCACCCTCGTGTTCACGGAGAGTTCGACTTGCATCAACCATAAACTCCATCCTCCTCACAGTGACTTTCTTAGACCAGCGGTTCTCAAGCAGGGGTGCGCAGAGGTCTTCCATCTCATCTAGATCCGTGTTTCTCAGCCCGGGGGTTGTGTTGGGATTGTTGTTGGGGGTGGGGGGTTGCACGTGCATAGGTGGCAAGCAGGGCAATTGCCAGGGGCCCTATGAAGCTAAGTTACATGCTTCAGCGCCAGGCAGTGGGGCTTGGGGTTCTGGGTACTGGAAATGTTGAGAACCACAGTCTTATACCACAGGGATGAGAGCCCTTTTTAGCATTTCTGTCCATCAGAATAAATATAGACTAATAGATTTTTAAGGTCAGAAGGAACTGTGGTCATCATCTAGTGTGACCTGCCAGATTACACAGGCCGGAGAATCTCACCAACTGATTCCTGCATCCAGCCTATAACATCTGTTGCAGCTACAGCATTTCTTTTAAAAAGATATCCAGTCTTGACTGCAAGTGATGGAGAATCCACCATTGCTAGAGAAATTGTTCCAATGGCTTATTCCCTGCCCTGTCAAAAGTTTGCACTTTATTTCTAATCTGCATTTGTCTAGGTTCATCTTCCAGCCATTGGAACTTGGTTTTGGTTTTTGCTAGGTTAAAGAGCCATCTACTATCAGAAATCTCTTCCCCATGTAGGTATTTGCGATTGTCATCAAGTCACCTCTGCCTTCCCTTCCACAAACTAAGAAGATAGAGCATCTTCAGACTCTTGCTTGTTTTTCAGACTTCGAATCATCTTGTAGCCTATTCTGAAATCTTTCCATGTTTTTTTCCAACTTCCTTTTTGAAATGTAGACACCACAACTGGACACGGTATTCCAGAATGGTCTCACTAAATCCATCTACATGGCAGTAACACCTGCCAACTTCCAATCAATGTTCCTCAGGATTGTGTTTGCGCTCTATATTAGAATAGTCTTGTTTTAGTGCTCTGTTTGTGTTTTCTTTTAATACACAAACCAAGGTTTTAAATATTTTTTTAATATACTATGCCATTAGTCTGTGGAACTCTCTGCTGTGAGATAGCATTGAGGCCAGGGGCTTAGCAGAATTCCAACAAATTCTTTTGTGGTCAGAGAGGACATCCACTGTAATGTTAGGAAGAAAACACAATTATAAAAGATAGAAACTCTTCTGCTTAAGGGCATTAAACAAGCTAGAGGTCTACTTGGGTTTGACACTTAAGCCGGAACCAAACTCAAGCTCACCTGACCCAACCCTTCCCTCGGTACCAGAGTCAGTGACATGGGTTTGGCACCGGCGGCTGCGTGACTGGTGCTTGCCATCCCCTGCTGCGCTGTGCGTGCCAGGCAGCAAGAGGTGCTACAGCTCCTCCACAGGCTTGACGCACAGCATGCACAGTGCAGCGAGGTGGCGGTGGCCTGCGGGAGCAGGACACGCAGCTGCCACCGCGCTGACCCCATGGATGAGTTGAGCTGACCCAATCAGAACCGGGACTTGAGAGGTACCCGTGTCCCATTGGGTTTGGATCAGGTTGCAGGGCTAGAAAACAAACACTAAGAGTTTATCTATGGAGAGATACTCGAGAGTTAATCTGAATGATCGAAACATGTATTTAAACTAGATTAGTTAAACCACATTAAACCTCTACCTGGACACTTACTTCACTTCTGAAGTGAATTAAACTAGACTGAATTAAGGTCATTTTAATTCTGACTAAGAGCATCCAAACAGGGATTTAATGTGTCTTAATTAATCCACTAGAAAAATTCATTCAGATTAACTCTCCTGAGTGTCCCTGTGTGAACAAGCCCTAATTGAGGGGTGTCTGGAGGTAACATCCCCCCTGTGGGTAGGTTGTTATGGGGTTTCTTGCATTTTCCTCGAAAGCATCTGGCACTGTCTGCTGTCAGACGTGCTGGACTAGGTGGTCCACTGGGCTGATCTTTTTTGGCATTTCTCATGAGCCTGTGTGGCAACTCTCCCACCCACGGTTTTGGATTACTACGCGAAAGTTGGTTGATGGGAAGAATTTTCCTATAATACTTTTCCATTGGGGGAATTCCTTCTGCATTTGAGGCTGCTTTGCAGGCAAACCAGTGCACGATTGACCGGGGAACGGAGCTGGCGCTCATTTCGGGCTCCACTCTGCTGCCACCACCCCAATGCTCCTGTGGCCTTTGGAAAATGGGGATTGCAGATACTTTCCAAACTGGAGTCTCTTCTGCCCAGTCCGTTCCCAGAAGGAGGATGCCTCCGAGAGGGGGGCACATCTCTGAACAGACAGAACCCGCTCTTGCAATTCCAGACAGCAAGAGCTGCCGGTGTCGGCCTACAAGCCTCCCTCCGCCTTCCGCTCTGGCAAGTGTTGTTTTGGAAATATTTCCGAGCGAGCTAGTAATATCCTGCGCGCACACTCCCCCTCTCCCGGGAGCTGCAATCCGTGCAGGGAAGGTACTTGCTCCCAATCCAGCTAAATTACTATTGACTTGTGTTCTCTGTGCTCCACAAACATTTCACTCAGCCGTCACCAGCGGGGCCGGCGATCTCCTGCCAGGGGTAACTTGGGAGGCCAGCTGCGCAGGGCCGTTTTTCCTGCTCTTCCCCATCGATCAAAGAATTAAACTGACAGGGGGAATTTCGCACTAGGCATAGGAGGGGGAAAGAGTAACTATTCATTGGGGGGCAGCGAGCGTGGGTGTGTATAGGGGTGATGAGTAAGTCCAAATGGAAAGCGTGGGGGGGAGGGCATGGCAGGGGACTTGTTTCATGTTTCAGTGCTAAAGAGGCATAGAAAAAACAAGGCGGTGAAGCAGAAATATTTTATAACCAGTTTCTCTTCTTCTGCGGGTAGCTCTGGAGTGAGCAGCCTTTACCGACCAGATCCTCTGCAGAAGACTGGGGGGGGCTGATGTAAATCAATGTCGTTTCACTGAGGACAGTTGGATGTGTCCTGTTACTGACACCAGCTAAGGACCTGACCCAGTCATATTTCCTATGCATATCAAACTCAGTGTTGCTATCCGAGAGTCCTTTGATGGATCCCCCCTCCCCTGCCCCTTGGAGCCTCTTTGGTGGCTGCTTTTGCTAGGCGTGTCGTAGGGAACCCTCCTGTAATAGTCTTCAAAGAGCTCCGCAGAGCCCCTGTGTTTGACTTCACTTCAGACGTGTCCCTTTCACTAGTGTGTATCTCGCTTCCCCTCTGCTTTGTGCATGTTTTCCTCTTGTTTTTAAGAGCGTCTGTAACTAATGCAAACGCATGCCATGGGCAGAGAGTAAAGCCCTGCCGGATTAGTGTGGCAGCCACAACCCTGCCATGTGATAATCCCATGGTAATTCCCCGCTAACCCCCGCCCCGTCTGCTTTTGGTATTGTCTAAAGGAAACGAATGGCATAGTTAGCCGGCAGATCTGCACCAGCTTGGAGAAGTAGCACCGCGGCGCATGCTGCAAAGTCAAACTAGTTTGCTTCCCTTTTTTAGAAGGTGTGCAAATGGTTATGTGCGTTCCCAGTGGCCTGTGTCATCTCTGGGGGCGCTCAGCTTGGAGAGCAAGGACCTGCTTTTGTTTTTGCCTGCCACTAGTGCATGCAACCGGACGCCTCCTCTGAGATTAGGGCCCCGTTGTGCTAGGTGCTGTACAACCACATAGGACGAAGCAGTCCCTGCCCTGAAGAGCTTGCATACTGAATAGGCAAGACTGAGAATTTTGGGCACTGTGAGGTTGAGACTCACTCAGGAAGTCTGTGGCAGAGCCAGGACTTGAACCCAGATCTCTTCTACATTGCGTCACGGCAAAGTGGGGTGGGGCAGTCCTCAATGGTGGCTTGTGTTTTATTTTGAAGGGTTGATAAGTGAGAAGTCAACGTGATACGTTGGTAAGGGTGGTAAGTGTTACAGCATATCAGTAGAAAGTGTAATTGATGAACCATGGTTATAAGCAACTCAATGACATGCTTTAACTTTTGACATTTAATTGTTTATTAAGACATCTGTCAATGAACTGCTAACCGTTTGTAACTATAAATGTAACCATAATATGAAGTAAAACCCGTTTTGAGACCAAAAAGCAACAACAGGATGTTCAGAGCTTAAATTTTGGAAATTTGGAGTTAATGTTCATAGTTAAGGTTCCATCACCAACCTTCTCGCTGGCCATGTCTGTCTCCAGTTCTTGGGTCCCCTAGACTTATGCAGCTTGTTCCTGATGTCCTCTGTGCTGGGTTAACTCCACTATCATCAGCAAAGCTACTCCTGAATCGCCCCTGAAATCTGAACCCAGCACTGTGTGCACACTCCGACCTATGAGTTAATGCTGATGAGAGGGGTTGGGGTGTCCAACCGTAATTGTTCCATCTTCGTTGAGCGTGCCGTGCGGAGTACCACTTGGTCTTAGAGCATGTGGACGGAAGGAACGTTATCCCTGGTTCTCAATAACAGAGCCAAATGTGATCTCAAATTGCAGTGTCCTCACTCATGCTGCGCTCCCTTGTGTGTGTCTAGGACTTCTGGGGGCACATCCCATGGCTCTTTGCGCATCAGTGAGCTGAGCCACTGTTACGATTGTTTTTTCCTCAGTGAATTGTAGGAGAATTTATGTCCTTTGGGCACCTGGGGTGAATTGAAGGACGGCATTGGGGGCTTTCAGCACTTGAGAGGCTTTGCCTGTGTCCTTGCTGAAAAACGGGTTGGTTACCAGCCTAGTGAAAGCCCTGCTCCCCAGCTAGCCTGAGCACACCATGCTTGGGGAAGAGGGTTTTGTGTGTGACAGGAGGGGGATTGGGGAAACACCCAGGTAGGAGACTGGGCTAATCCCGCAGTAAAGACATCCCTGAAAGTTCGTAGGATGGTGATCTGAGATGAGATAGAAGATGACTGGGAGATTGGGTGACATTCAGAGATCTGTAGATGGCAATCGGGTAACGATCCTAGGGTAGAGTTAAGGTTATGGGTAGCTGTGAATTTCCAGACTTTCAAATGTATCAATTTGTCCTGCATTTCCTTTTCATGTTTAAGAAAGGCACAGCGGCAGCTTTACATCTCACTTTAACAGTGGGAGGGTTGCTCTCTTAATAGACCATCTAGCCTTCCTACTGTCTCCAAGGGTCTGACGTTGAGTGGAAGCCATGGCCGGAGAATTCCCCCTCCCCCCTTTGCCTGTCTCCCACAGCATTCCTGAAATACAGAAGTAGAGGGAGACCGATTCTGGCATTCTGTCAAGGAATTAATTGAAAAATAAAATCATTAGATGGGAACTCCAAAAATGCAGAATTGTTTAAGGGGGAAAGAGGGGGCGTGAGCTTTTGTCAGGTTAATTTCTTCTGTATTGATGCTTTGTGACATTTCCTTGTTCTTTATCTTTGGCAGCAGCTGTAATACTAAAAGAAAATGCACAGCTTGTTCCATTTATTTATTTTACACCTTTCTTCAGTCCTCGGGTATGTTTGTTTGTTTGAGAAACCCAGTGAGGCTTTTGATGTCTGAGAGCAGGATTTAAACAGCTGTTCTCTGTGTGGAGGTGTGCTTCTCGTGGGACGAGGGGGGGCGGGTAGCTTGTCCGTCTTTCCTAGAGACACCATCTTCAGCGAGCGGGGCTAAAGGTCTCCTTTCACTACTGTCTCTGAGCTGAATGATAATTTTTCCATGGATGCTCACCTGGAGCTTGAACTGAATTCACTCCGGCCACTCTTGCTGTCCTCCGTATTCACTTTTGGCTGTCATTCGCCCAGAGGGGTTATCTCCGGTGTCTCAGAAAGCCATTGTCAAGAAGGCTCAAGAAGTGCTGGTGCCATGATCCAATGTGGGGATAGAAGAACCCCATGTGGTTTACGTGACAAATCCCAGCTAACACAACTTGAGCCACATACGACATTTGTGATCAATCCAGCGGTAGCTGGACAGTTTTAGCCAGTGCACACATGAGATCATACCCCAAATGTAGCACGTAACTTTGTCCTGGGTGGATCATCCACCTCTATTTGTCAGAGGGGGAGGTGAGATCAGCTTCCTTGGCAACATTGGCCATGCCCATAGTCCTGACTTGAATACTGTATGGGGGCTTAAATGCCCTGAGACATGCTCCTGGATAAGTGGGTTCAATAGCTCAGGGTGCATCAAAGGAGTGGGCACTGCAAGGAGTGCCTCTCCCTATTTCTTTAAAGCTGGGGGGGGGGGGGTTGCTTCCAAACAAAGCCCTGGAACTGCAGGGGCTGTGGCAGGAAAGGGGTTAAATCTCACACCAACTTTGGAGGCAGAGAGTCGTAGCTGTCACTCACCACCCCCTGGAACCGCCGGCCCCAGGGAGCACCCCTTCTTGGGGAGAGGGGCTAAATCAGGCTGCGTCTCCGTGCCGCAGCCCCATCGTCGTTAACACCAGCCAAGAGAGTGACAGGCACTTAGTTCATGCTTTGCCGCACCTGCCCTTCTGTTTCCGACTGACGCCGCTGCCACAGCGCCCATTACCTCCCTGCAAATTCAATTTCCAGAGGCCATTGTGTGCTGCCAGAGCCTGATTATTACGAAGAAGCAAACGATAGTTGAGGGCTTTAAGACGAGATGCTCAGGAGAGCTAGAGCGGGGGAGAGGGAGCTAACGAGGAGACGTGCAGGCAAAGGCCCCGGGGTTGATGCAGGGGTGATCGGGGCAGCCAGCTTCCCTCCTCTGCACCCCGTTCAAGGTGGGAAGTTGCTGGTTGCATTGCTTCCCGCCCGATTGTCAGTCTCACCCTCCATTTGCTCTCATCACCCTGCGACCAGGAGCGCTGTCCCTCCCTCCTGCTCTTCACCCCTCTGCTTCTTGTGAGGAGCCCCTCTGATAGGCTCCATGTGCGCACATGACATCTGGCTGCGCCCCATAGGGCGTAAGTGTTCTCCCTTGCCAGAGGGCAGAAAGGGGGATGATTGGCAATTCTGTCCCATCCCCCATAACCCCCCCTCCTCCCCGCAAAGCAGCAAGTGAAGGGAGACCGACTCCCCAGGAGCCCTCTCTGACCCTGCCAGGTCATCCCCACTGCTATAAAGACCAACCCAGAAGAGCGAGAGCATTGTGGGAGTTTCCAAAACCCCATCCTGTCTCTTCCCACCACCTGCCCCAGGCCCCGCGGGAGGCAAGGCTGGGACGCAGGCTCGCTCGGCCTTCTCTTGCTCCTCTGAAGGTAAGGAGGCTTGGCTCCTGGAAAGCGCTGAGGTGGAGAGATGTGATCTGAGCACAGGCCTGGGAGCCAGGAACACCCATGTTCTAATCCCAGCTGGGGCTGTGCTAGGCTCTGAAGCGTTTGAGCACAATTGGTGCCAGCCTTGCGCGCCACTTGGCACAGGCAATGCCCAAAGAGCAGGAGTTGGGGAATCTCCTCTGATTTCAGTGAGGTGCAGATGCATGTCCTTTAATTTTCTGTGTCTTCTCTCCCCCTCTTCCCCACCATTTGGGTCTGAACAGATTCCCCAAAGATGAAGAAGCGTGCTGTGGCTTTGGATGAAATCTTGGAGCAGCTGGAAGAGGATGGGGAAGACGATGCGGGCAACTAGCAAGCTGATCAGCTGCTGTTTGGTGTCTGAGGGTATGTTTTCCATGCAGGGGCGGGATCAGTTCCCTTTGAAATTGTTTTATTATTGTTTCTATTATGGTTGCACCTATGACTGTCTTCTTTGTACAGCTCCTAGCACAATGGGACCTTGATCCTTGACATGTGCACGCTTTAAAAGGTTCCACACATTTCATTTACAGAGCAGCAGGAGGTTAACAGAGGATGCTGGGCACATAACAAGTACACTGGGCAACACAAATGGATATTTAAGTTATGCACGTCTTGTCCCTTTGTAAACAGAGATGCAAACCTGGGATGTGGATTTTGAACACCCCAGAGCTCCAGGCTGCAGGGAAAGGGGATCTTCTGGGGTGGGATTTTGGTTTGGGATGCGCGTCTCTTTAAGAATGACAGACAGAAGCCATGCTGCTCTGTAAATGAAATGTGTGGAACCTTTTAAAGTGTGCACATGTCAAGGATCAAGGTCCCATTGTGCTAGGAGCTGTACAAAGAAGACAGTCCCTGCCTCAGAGTTATAGTCTTCATGTCAGACTGGGTGCGGCAGGTGGTCCAAAAAAACAAATGAGGATGGAGGGAGAGGAGGATGCTCGGTAATGACAAAATAAGCAGCTGAGTGGAGAATCAGAGGTTGCCACCTGCTGCTTGTCTGGACTGTTGCAAGGTGCATGTGTGTTTTGGCCATAGCGGGTGGTGGGTCTTACAGAAGAAAAGAGCAGGTGTCCTTTGAGTGTGGGAACAGCCCCTGCTCTTGCCTGGTTCTCCTTATCTAGCCCTTCTCATCCAAACTTCCCGAAGCGCTTCAGAAACATTAAGCCCCACGCCAGGTGTTAAGTGTCATGACTGAGGTCTCATAGCAGGTCAGTAGCAGAGCTGGGAGAAGACCCTGGCAGTCATGACTCCCACTTACCAGACGGCGTTGCCTCAAAGGCTGGCTGTTCCATTAGTTGGGAGCTGTTCTCGATGGGTTTGTGCCTCCCCCCTCCTTCCCCATGCAGCCTCTCAGCCCCCTCACCAGTTGCAGCGTTTTTGTCATAATCCTGGGGAGGTGGATCAGAATCGGGTCCAGCTCCGTGGCCACGTTTGGGCTTTGGCTAGGGAAATCGGTCACCAAACTGCTGGCTTTATGCACTTTTGAGTTTTTGTCCCTCGAAGCGGCTCTTAGGGGGAAGTCAGCGGAGCTGGAGAATAGCGAATTCTCCCTCAGCTGCCCCAGCTCTGTTCTAGGAAACAGATGGGCTGCCGAAAGAGCCTGTCTAGAGATCAACCAGCAGCTGTTGCCGCAAAACGGGTAGCTTGGCAGTCTCCTTTCCCCTGCCGTCACCGGTGACTTGCGCTACCTCGCTCAGTCAGGAGGGACGAGGCGCCTCAAGGTCACCGAGATGCTAGCAAAGGGCTGCATGACAGCTGTGCTCTTCAGGCACGGATGGGATGTTCTACAGTCACCTGCTAAAAATCGCTCAAGAAGGCCGTGCTGTTAGAGGGGATTAGCTAGCCCGGGGGGTTCCCGGCATGGGACGAGTCCTCTCTGGAGTCCCAGGTTTGAAATCAGCCCAGTTTGCAGCAAGCAAAGTCATCGCCCTTGTTCGGCAGGTGTGACATGAGACTGGATCTTAGTCCAGTGTCTCCTGGGGCAGGTAGCCACCGCTCCATCGCAGTGAAATCCAACTGGTGCCTCTAGCCGTCTCAGCGGGGAGGCCTTCGATGGAGTGGGACGTACGCAGTGAGCTGCTCTGACCCACGGGGCCGGGGTGTGGGTGTCGTGCCTTGTCGGTGCCCAGATGTGCCTGCTCGGTGGAGAAAGAGGCTCTGTCAGTCTGGCACTTCTCAGCAGGACTGAATTCGCTGGCAGAACAGGTTGGAAGAGGAAATGCTGTGACACAAAACAAAAGCCACCTCGGCCCAAAGTGGCATGTAATAGGATTCCAGTTGTTGCACTGCCTTCCTCTTTGACTGGTAAGCTACTTAAAGTATCTTGGTTGTGCTGGCTTGAGTGGTGACTGGCAACGCTCCCTCTTCTGCGCTGCAGCTCACGCCTTCTCCCGTTCCATGTCTTGGGGCGCTGGGATGGGGGGACACAGTCCCGAAGGCTCTAGGGAGGGTGAAGCAGCTTCCGTGGAAACTGTTGCAAGCTAAGAAACAGGAAACTGGACCTGCTTCACCTTTCTGTCCCTGCGACTGCAGGTTGTAGCTTCCCTCCCCCCTCGTTCCTGCGCTCACGCAGCAGATCCTGCACGATGACACTCGTGCAAGGACAGCGGCTGCAGGAAAGTGGCTGCCTCAGATTTTTTGAAGTGCATTTGCGTATGGTGTGGGGGACGGATACAGACAGCACATTTCACCCGTAGCATGAATTCCGGCCTTCCCCTGCCCATTGCCAGGTTTAACTTAATATTCTGTTCGTATAGCTGGGTTTTTGGTTGCTGAGTTTCTGCGAGTAACCATATGTTTGCATAGTTCTTTCAATTGGGTAGATTTCTCGGAAATTCCCCCTCTGTGCACGTGGCTGGTTGTGGCTGCATTTTCACCTCCTGCATGTACAGACATGCGCTAGGTGGCATTTTGAGTTTTTGCACCCATCAGAAATCGCGCGTGCGTGTCTTTAAGTGCGATAACTTTCATTTCTTTAATGATGTGTCAGTGTGGATCCAGCTGTAGGTGCGTAGGCTCCTCATGCAGTCGATGGGATATTTTTGAGTAATCGTATCCATCGGAGCTGCATACTTGCCCTATATCACCTCATGCACCCATGTGATGGCATAAAGAGCTGAGCGGCCACAGTGCCTCTGTTCTCTTACTGCCCTCAGCAGGCACATCCTGGCGACTGTCTGACCCACTGCTCTTCCCTGAGCTTCAAACTCATTAGTTTGGAGTAGAGTCTTTCTTCGCTTTCCTCAGTTAATTCTTTTACATGGGACATTCCAAAAACAAGAGAAAAAGATCAGGAGATGCTCACCCGTGCACAGCTTCATGGCCTGGCTGGCTGGGGCAGGGTCACATCCTTGATAGGTACTTGGGGTGCAAATCATTCTTGTCGAGGACTCGTGCACCAAGGGACACACGGTTCACACGTCACCTGCTCGAGCAGTTGGTGTGTGTCACGTCAGCCCAGAGGAGACATCCTTCTCCCAGGAGCCCGGAGAGGCACCTTCAGCAAGTTGCATGCTGAGGTCTAGCAGTGAAAAGAAAGGCAGGGAGAAAACCCCTTCGCTGTCGGCACTGATTGCATTGATGCCGATCATCGGGGCTGTCCATGCAGGTGAATCCAGGGCTACCTCGGCGTGTAAATGACGCCACGTGCCAGGCTTCACCTTCCTCCCCTCGAACTCTGGCTCAGGGCAGTCTATTCTCCGGTGAGCCAGCTGAGAGACAAGAAGGTGTTAGCATGTCACTCCTGAGCTGGCTTGGTGGCCGAAACCCACAAACGCTTGAAAAGGATTCCCTTTCTCAGTCCTCTCCCCAGCCAAGATCCTGAACACAGATGTCTCCGGGATAGGTTGGAAAGCTCACCTGCACCACTTGTAGATCGGACTCACCTGGTTCTCAAGCAACAGGGGGTTGTATACTTACATCCCAGAACTCACAGGGGCCTCTATACCGTTCCTCCTTCTCCTCCGAAACTCGGCTGTGGAGATCTTCACAGACAACGTGACAGCCATGCACCACATAAGCAAGCCAGGGCATGCCCGCTCCTCACCCTTCTGCCTCAAAGCCATTGACTTCTGGACCTGGCACCGTCAGAACAGGGTAACGCCAATGGCCCGCCGCCTCCCAGGAATCAGCGCAACTTAGCAGACTTGTGAGCAGGCGGTTAGTGACCAGCCACATATGGTCAGTGCACAGATGCACCACAGAAGTGACTTCCATCAGTGGAGACCCACTGTGGCACACTTGTTTGCCCCCAGGGGCAGCACACAGTATCAGAACTTTGGCTCCAAAGAAGGCCTGAGTCATTCTGAATGTCTTCCGCCTTCCGTGGGACCAAGAGTGCCTTTCTTCCATTCCCCTGATTCCCAGGGTGACTTCCAAAGCCATCACCCTGGGTCATTTTCTCTGATGGTAAAGCCAAATCCAAGACAGGACTGAACTTTACACGCTGGGTAAAATTTTCAAAGTCACGAATGATGTAGGAGCTGACGTTCCATGACGTATGGTGAAAATTAGGCTCCTAAATTAGGCTCCATGCTTTCAAAACTGTTATGTGCTGTGTGCCCTGCGTGTTGAACCTGCTCATCAGCCTCTTGAGGTTACTCAGATGTCACAGGGTGGCGAAGGCCAATTCAGTCATCTACTCTCCCCACCAATTCTGGGGTGCTCCATAATTTTCTGTTGCTTTGCCCTGTCTAGTTTTAATATTTCTAAGGGAGGGGTTCCGCCCACCCTCTTTCCATCTCAGCTAGATCTTCAGAACCACCCCTTGTTGTGTGCGCAGATAGGCCAGCAGCTCGCAGTGGCGTGCGTTGTTTGTGTGTGATCTGTATTACCATGAGAGGCTGTTTTCCTCTGTGATCTGTCTGTTGTTGCAAGACTGTTAGCAATACACCTAGCAGTAGGATGTTCATAACCTTACTTATTAGTGGACTTTTGTTAGACCCACAACAGCGGTGGCCTCATGAATAGTGACTCAAAACACATCTGGGCCTGCCGCTGACCAATAACCTTTCTAATATGTCTGCCTTCCCTGGCTCCCGTTTGTGACGGAAGCATGCACAGCGTCAGGGCTCTTCTGATAAAAGGAAAGGTGTCTCCATGACCACAGGAATAATCCAGGCTGGGTTAAATAACCGTCTGCCTCATGCTGTGCATCTGGAATAAGTACAGGGCCCTGAGATACCATTTGTCCTTCTGGAATGGCTCTACTATAAGGATGCGTCCAAATGCATCTGCCGTTAACACCTTCCTCTTGAGAAAGGAGAAAGCGGGGAGATGTGGGGGAAGGAAGGGAGCAGCATGAAGGGAAAGGATAGCTAGCATTGGTTAGAGCTGGGAACAACACAGGCAGGCTAGAGTCTGGCAAGAATAGATACAGAGCTCTCCCCCTGCACCTCTGGCCTGATCCATAGCATTCTGCCTTTCCAATCTTGGGTGGACACAGAACCGTTCTGCCATCGGATCTTTCATGCCGCCTGCAACTCCCTGCTGTTCCAGTCATACTCAACTGGACCTACACCATCTAGAAGTACCTGCCCAGGGAACAAACAGTTAATAATGGGCTCCTCAAATAGCAAAGAAAGGTCGAACGTGATCCAGTCGCTGGAAGTTGAAGCTAAACAAATTCATAGCGGGAGCAATTAACTCTTGGAACAGTTTTACCAAGGTTCATGGTGGGTTCTCCATTCCTGACAATTTTTCCAGTCAAGATTGGATGTTTCTCTAACAGATCTGCTCTAGGAATTACTTAGGAAAAGTTCCCTGGCCTGTGTGACATGGGAACTCAGGTTAGATGATCACACTGGTCCCTTCTGGCCTTGAAATCTATGAATCTGTTAACTGCTTTGGTGGTTTTGTGACCTGACCAAACATCCACTAGGTAACAGGCAAACTCACTTTTGCTTGACACCCAAGCCCAAGATTTAGGTTCATCTCTGCAGCAGAGAAAGTCTAGTGCACTAAATGGTCCTTAGCTCTTAGGCGGTACTTTGCACTGTGCAAACATTGATTTTTCCCAGCCCTCTTACGAGGCAGGATGGGTATTGTTCTCATGTTATAGATGGGTAAACTGAGGCCCAGAAAGGTTAATGTGGTGTGTCCACATATCAGTAACAGGAATGGGATTAAGACTGATTGGAAGCTCTTTGAGGCAGGGGCACTGTCTTCTTGCTCTGGGTTTGTACAGCTCCTAGAACAATAGGATCTGAACCATTACAGGGACTCCTGGATGCTACAGTATAAATGATTAATAACAAGCGTGGCATTCCTATCGTCTGCTCAATCCATGCTACCTTTACCTACTATGCCACTGGGGAGGGACAAAACAAACAAAGACCTATTATTGATCTCAGAATAGCCGTGAGGTCATCAAGATGATTATGATTTCATGGCATGAAATTGAGAAGACAGTCCTGGTAAGAGATGCATCTTTTGATGGGAAAGTTTCCAGTTGGCTTATCTAGATGGAATTTGCATAGTGGGAAATGAGAACTGCAAGGTGAGGGGGAGGAAACCATGTAAAAGATGAGTCGAGATTCTGGTTAAAAGCTCCAAGGTTCATTTTAAATGATCTTTGAAAAGTTATATGTAAAATGGTTTGGAGTCGAGGAGTGAAAAGACGACAAATAGTTGCTATCCTTTTTATCCTGTTGATGACTAGTGGTGGGTCAAAGTGGGGGTTCTGACTCCAGTATCTTTAAAGCACATTTGGAAGACAACTTAAGCAAGGCTTTGCAGGCTTGTGGGTTTATTGGGTTAGGTCCGTCCCGTCCCCCCTCACCACCTTCTTTTTTATTGTCTTTTATGGCAGGGCAGATTTCTTGCTGAGCGTCTCTGTGCTCTGTAGCAGCAACGAAAAGGATTAGCGCAAGCAAAGCATGTAGGCTTTAGAGAACAGAGCAGAGTTTGGTTTCAACATCTAATTCAATTTGTTCTGCCGAGATTGAAATATGAAATGGTTGCCAGTCAAACGTTCAAAGGCATGGGGGAGGGGAGGAAGGAAGCCTTCTCACATTTAAATTTTAATGAAAATTAATTTAACCCTTTGATAAGTTTTAAAACATGTTATTCCCTATTGGTGTACAGGCTTTTCCTCTTTGAAAGAAACGAAGACTTTCTTTTCCCTTAATGATACTTATCTCATTCAGTGGTTGGCATTGGCCAATTTTTCAGACAATTTACTTTCAAATGAATTTCTTTAATGTCGGTGGGGGGAAGTTTTTACATGTCTGTGCCTATGTAAAATATATCTATGTGTGTGTGTATATATGTGTCTATTGTTACGGAGGCGCTAATCACAGCTACAGAGCTTTTTGTGTGTGTGTGAGAGAGAGAGAGAATATTATGGACGTGTTCATCACAACTCCACAGTACAATTTGAGTTGACTTCTACTCTTAGAGCAAGGATTCAACCTCTTATGTATAAGAAACACCATGCAGCCTGCCCCTGAAATTATAGCACTTAATTCAAAAGGGATTTTCTGGGAATGTACAAGTATATCCGTTAATTAGTTTGAATTGAAATGAAATTTTTTAAATGGGTCCTTTAAGAAATTTAGCACTCATTAGACCTTTTTTGGTCTCAAATGAACCTAGTAATGGAATAACACAAACTCTTCTAACTTTCCTTATCGTTAATTCACCAAATAGCCTTATGTTGCCTTTCAGCCTTATGTGCGTTCTCAAACTGAACTCCATCTTAATGTGCTTATTTTGGCTATGAATCCTTCCTCTTCTGTTATTCTCTTTGTTTTGTGGTTGTACCTTGCAGCCCCAGTGATGGATCAAGACCCGACTGTGCTAAATGCTGTACAGATACAGAACAAATAAATATATGTTCAAATGACATGTTGTCAGTCAGATCTTTAGTTGGTGTAAATTGGTGTAGCTCCGTTGAATTCAGTGGAGCGCAGCTGATTTACACCAGCTAAGAATCCGGCTCAGTTGTGTGTTGGGAAGTAGAGACCAGAGGCCACAGAGAGGGCTCATCTGTTTGCCAAGTTCCTAATTAACAGTCCTGTTTCCTGATGTCTGTGCAGCAAGCGTGGTCGTGATTCTCGCCCCTTGTGGGTGTTTTCTGGTCTGGTGTGCTGGTTTAAAAGTGAACTGCAATGAGGAGAAGGTTAATTTGATCCTTTTATATGCTTCCTTGCAAAGATGGTGTTGGAGGCTGTAATTTTCCAAGTGACCTACAGCCCAAAAAATCTGCCATAGGAATTAGTTTGGGGAAGTTCTGTGGCCTGGGTCATACCGGAGATCGGACTAGGTGATCACAACAGTCCCTTCTAGCTTTGAGTCTTTGAAAAAGACTGAATTTTAGTGGGACCAAGATACCTAACTCCCTTCAGAGCCTTTTGAAACCCCATTCATACGCCTTCCCCCACCCGCTCCCACTTCTTTGTAATATTATAAATATTGGGTATAAAATCCTGATCGCACTGATATCAGTGGAGCCAGGATTTCACCCCAGGTCTTGACTTCCTTGTTCTTTCTGGAAACCTGAGACGGTGAAATCAGAAGGTATTGAAATTTGAGCCACAACTGTCCCATTCCTCAGGGAAGAGAGGAGTTTATTTGTCCTGTTTAAAATTCCCAGGCAGAACCTCCTGACAAACAGCTGGGGAGAAAAACTGGAGGCAACATCTCTGCCCTTTTGGGTGAGGACTGGGAAAGCTGCAGCTTGGGCATCACAATGAAGTTGGGTTACTTTTCCATCCCTCCTCTAGACACCCCTTTCAAATAACACAATATAACATCCTCCAGCTTTCTTTTTTGACCCCTACGGCTTTGTAAGCTTTGTAATGGAGAACCATGGCTCATCCGCTGCCAGATTACAGGTTCTGGCAGCAGATGAGGCATGGTTCTCCATTCAGGTTGAGAGTCAGAACAAACCGCATGTGACCAGTGTTGGTCATGTCACTTAATGTACTGCCAGAAGGTGCTCAGATACTATGGAGCTGAGGACAGAATAAGGAACTGCATAGGACAGAATAGAATTCACTGTGTGGCTTGTATTCAAATGACTTTTGTGGGCTCTGTTTGACATATGCAGTAGCAGAGGACATTACACATCTGTGTCTGAAGTCACAGAGTAAATATGTAATGATAGATCACATTAGAGATGTATTATGGAGGAGGACACATGGTCCAGTGGTTAGGGCACTAGTCTGGGATTTGGAAGACCCAGGTTTAAGTCCCTGCTCTGCCTCATGGTCTTGGGCAAGTCATTTAGACCCTCTGTGCTTCAGTTCCCCCCCTCTGTAAAATGGGAGTAAATTCTCCACCTCCTAGGGCTGTTGGATTTCCCCTGACATGAAAGACTCGTAGGGGCTATGGTAGTGTGGTAATGGGGGCCAGTTAAGTACCTCAGATAAATAGACTCAAGTGTTATGATGGCTAAAGATTAGGGGACAGCGTGTACAGTTGCAAATGCCACCTTAACTCTGGCCCCTCCTGACCTATGAGTGCTCTGTAGCTGTAACGTTGTCAACCAAGTGGGGTTCTTTTTACTGGAATTTGGGTTTTATTAGAACGCCGCCTTTTTACTGAATTAGATGTAGTCCTTCGGTTTAATGTACTGAAGCTGTAATGCATTGCTGCCCATTGCCACTGGCCTCTGTGGCAGCAGTGCCTGCTAAAGGACAACAACAAAACTGGTTTAATACGGACAGTCATAAATCGATCAGCCGAGATTTTCGCCAGTGATTTTGAGTGCCCCTATTCTGGGGACGTTTTAAAGGGTTGTGAATTTTGGAGGGCAGGTGCTTAGCACTTCAACTTAAATTGGGCATCCAAAATCACTAGTCAGATTTGGAAAACCTTGGCCAGGGTTGGTGGGGTTTCGCTGATCCATCCCATACTCAGACAGAAGGGAAACCCCAGGGTATAGCCTGCAATTCACATATAGCCATCAAACTAGAATCTGGGCCTGCTGTGTTGTTTCCCACATTGTACCTTGTATTGCAGCCTGATGATCTCTCTCTCTCTCTCTCTCTCTCTCTCTCTCTCTCTCTCTCTCTCTCTGTGTGTGTGTGTGTGTGTGTGTGTGTCTGCTGCACTTATCCTGAGCAGAGCGTGCATTGTGGTTTTTAGCTGCTTTGGGCTCTTTTCCAATTGTGCCTGTATAGAAGGGCCAATTTGGTAACCCAGCACCAGCCTGACTGACTGAGTAAAGGTCTGTGACATACAAGGGCACAATCCAGACCAGTGAAGGGCTGTGTTAGCTCTGCCCTGCAATCTTGAGTGCCTTTCAATGCCTTGCTATAGTAGCTCCCACCTGGATCACTCACAAACAGCCTTCCAGCATGAATGTGTGTGTGTAACTGCAGCCTGCCGGCTACATCGCATCTCTCCCCAGTCTTGATTATACTGCAGGATGACCCCAACACCCCGCCAGTCCCAAATCTTCCCCCAGAAATATATGTCCTGGACTGCCCAGCCCTCTCCTGGACAATACCAATATATTAAGTCCATTAATCCTTTAAGGCGGTCATATACCAGTTTATTACTTTAAAGAGAGTTACTGAGACACTTCACCTTAAACACACTGGATTAGAGAAAACAGTAAAACAAGTGAGGACAAGTAATGAGGCATAAAAGTCAGAAATGGTTACGAGAAAAAATAAAGATAAAATGCTTTCTAGTATCTATTTTTAAAAAAACTATCTTAGTTCCAAAGCAAAACTGTCTCAGCACGTGTTCCAGCAGATTACTGACCAAATTTTCAGGTCAGGAGCTCTCCCCCAGAGTCCAACAGCTGTTTCCTTTTGTCTTCTCAGGTGCAGAGAATGAGGTGGGCAGGGAGAGAGAGGGGGGCCTCTTGGAGTGTTTGCCTCTCATCTTTTTGTTTCAGTCCCCCGTTTGAAAAATATTTCCAACTTGGAACTAGGAGACAGAGTCTGTGTGGAAGGGTGTTCCCTGTTGGTTTATTCCCCCTGTCTGAGCTCCCTTTGTTTTCCCTTACTGCTTGATGACTCTGTTTACTGCTTAAATGCAAATTAAGGCATATTATATGCTCCTTTGTTCAAGACAGGCCTGTTGGACCAGTTTGATGCTATGTCTAACATCATATTGGGGAATCTTATAACTTCTCATACAATGTTGCCACACATATCTGGTCAGGACAATACTGAGCAACAAATTACGAGTTTTCAAATGAAATCTTACAAGCATACCTTGTACAAAGATTATTGCGATAGTGTGTAGGGAGTGAATGCGGGGGTGTATTCTGTCACAAGGCCCTACCTACATCTCTAGGCAGAATTCAAGAAACAAACAAGTGTCACTATTTGCAGCGGATGCTGGGGATATAGGAAGAACTTGCATTTTTCCGTGTTGGTGTGACATGCTCGCTACCTTCCCGCCTCTGAGCTCCAGCCAGCTTCTGGATCCTTGTCGGGAGGTGTGTGTGTGTAAGCATGCTCTGTTTTCCCGGGCTGATGGTCATTCTCCTCTGTAATCCTGCCAGCCCTGTTCATTGACCCACAAAGGAAAAGGTAGCAATGTCACTCACTGTGGTTTAGCCCCTTTTGCACGAGTCTCAGCGGCACGCTCACATCCCCCACACTCTCTTGTTCACGTGAGGAAACACTGGATTGTCAAAACAGTTGCCAACCCTGCACCATATTTTCCAAAGTGGATGCCTCCAGTGTGTGCAAATCCCCCCCAATCTATGTGAGCAGCCATTGGGGTTCAGCCCAGAGGTCCCCAGACTGTCAGATTTCCTGTAGCTGTGACGATAATTGCAAATTCGAGCAGGCAACTTGGTGTTTCCAGCTGAAGTTATCAAAGTCTCTCGAGGGTCAGTTATTGAAGAACCTGCGATGTTACCCTCCCATTAGCAAGCTGTATTTCAGAATAATACTGATAATGCCCAACTTCACCAATAGATCTCAAAGCACTTTACAAAGGAGGTCAGGATTGTTATCTCCATTTTTACAGAGGAGGAAACTGAGGCTCATGGAAGTGAAGTGACTTGTCCAAAGTCGCTTGGCAGGTCAGTGGCAGAGCCAGCAATGGAACACAGGTCTCCTGAGTCCAACCCAGTGCTCTGTCCATTAAGTCACACTGCCTCCCTCATTCCCTTTGACTGTAAGGGCAGCTAGAAAAGGTGGCAATAAGGTGAGGTTATCAAGGACTGTGTCATTACTGAGGAGAATCGCTCTCAGACCGCACAGCCCAGCAGCTAGGGCGCTGGATGTGGGGTCAGCTGTGCCGTTGATCCACTGCATGACGTCAGCCAAATCGCTTACCGTTGTTGTCTTAGTTTCCCCATCTGTAAAATACCTTGTAGCTCTCTGGCTGGAAACTGGTGCATGCAGTAAGCGCCGATGATTATTGAGGAGTCCACAACACCAGTCCCCGCTGCTCGTGCAGGTGTGCTGTCTTGGAGGGTTTTTTTGTTTTGGTTTATTTAATGTAGCATTTTGGACTCGTTCCTTAGCTAGTAATTACGTGCCTTCATCATTATTTATGCCCTTTACGTTTTAAAAACCCTCTGCCTACCCCGCTGGAGAGCCTGTCTTCTTAAGCCTCCTGCACCCAGCAGTTAAATACTCTAATTTTCTGAGCTCCTGGGGGATGTTGGCTCCCTGCGCCTTAACTTCCAGTTTCCATTCCTGCCCCAGTTTAACGCATCCCTCACCTCAGCTCCTCCGTGCCTGCGGATAACACAATGTCAGCATCCACCTGCACTAACATGTCTACCCATCGAAGCGAATATTGGAGCTGATTGTGGTTCAAAAGTAAATTAGGGCTGTGAGAAGCTCACTCTTTTGTGTGTGTGTGAGAGAGAGAGAGAGAGAGACACACACACACACACAGCCTCCTATTTTCCCTAAATATATGCATTCAAGAGGGAAAAAAATCGCATGGCAGAGACTGAGATTTCAGATTTATCCATTCATGAATAATAATCAGGCTCAGTAATTCACAGTAAATGGGTATCCAAATTGGCTAATAAGGAAGGCTTTCACCCCAAACTGGAACTAGGAGAGAGGTAGAGTGAATCTCAGCAAACATTGGCTGAGGCATGTGTGTACACAATGTGACCTGAATCAGTGAAATATGCAAACCAGTGCCGTACGCGGATGAAATAGCATAAAAAATCAGTCAGCAAGGCGTGGAAACGGAAGGGGTGAGTTTGGCGAGCAGACATCTCAACATCCCTCATGAGGGCATCGGCAGCAAGGGCCTTCAGGATTTCGCTTTAGCATCTGCCCTGGAACCGGTGCTGTGGCTCCATGTAAATGGCCCATTGCGTTCTAGAGTGAGATCTAGAATTGAGTTGCCGTTCTCAGTGGTTGAGGTTAGTAGCCTTGGCGGAGGAGCAGGGCGAGGTAGGAAACCCTCTCTTCCTGCCCCCACCCCGCCGGGCAAGAAGGACTATTTATTGGAGTTATTTGGCATCAGGAATGGGAATGGGAACCATTTGTTAAGAAACTAACCCAAACCAATGGAGCTTTAAATTGTCTAGGTCTTTAAATTGTCCTGCATTATCTGGGAGGTTGGGTTAAATGATCTGAATGGTCCCTTCTGACCTTAAAATAGAAGAAGTGCTGGTGTTGCTGATTTCGATGACAATGTGTTATTGGGGAAGGGAGGAAAGTGATCTGTTTTGACCATTACAATCTGCCAGGCTCTTTAAGAAGCCCAGCTTCGGGGGGTGAGTGCCTTTGCAGTCTTTTCCGGCAGTATCAGACACATCCTGCACCCTTGGTAGTGATGCTGGCCCAGTCGATCCAGAGGGAAACAATGGGCTCTTACCCCTGTGTGTTCCACTTGTTGCAGTCTGCCTTGAGTATTCTAGCACTTGGACAAACGCTGATCTCTTGGGCCTGCGAAGCACTTGAGTAGGTACAGAAGATATCCAGGCCAGCTAGTAATCTAGAAATCTCCATGTCCTCAAACCACCTTATAGGTCCTTATAGGTGAGGCTATAGGTGAACTGTGAACTCTGGAGAAGAGGTTGGAGAGGGCTCATACCCTTTCCCCCCAACAAATGAAGTGACAAAGCTCCTCCACACAGATTTCTTTCTGTGTGTTTAAATTGAAGAGAGACATACAGAACTGTAATTCTTTGATTTGTCTAGAGGGCTGAGCATCTCCCCATTTCACAAGAGACGATAATGAAATATTGGAGCTCCAGAAACTTTGTCCCCCACTGTTCCCCTCCACTTCCCTCTCAGCCATGGATTCTCATTTCTTCTCCTTAGCATTACCTTGACCAGTCAGAGAGAGAATACAGGATTCGGGAGCACAAGGCTGTAATTCACGCCCTGAGGCTGGGAGCGTGTAAAACCATGGCAGTGCAGCTTGCGCCAGTGGCACGCAGAAGCAGAACACGAGAGCTCATGGCTGCCTCTCAAGTCCCCTCCTGTTGTTCTGCACGTCTACTGCATGTTTCTCAAGCAGTGAAGCAGTTCCTATCAGACCGCTATAATGCTGTAACTCTGGGGCACACGGTTTAACAAAGATACTGGGTAAATGATTGCACACAGCACTGCTTATAAACAGAAGTGCGTCATTGGAAAGATGAGTAAGAGGAGCTGAGATAAGTTCTACATATGTATAAGAGGGAATTGTGCCAAGGAAGGCTGATGGGTTACCCCCATTTACTCTCATATAATAAAGGAACCAGAGGGCACTTGTGGCAATAAATATAAAATGAATCATTGCGTATGAAACTCTTTCCCGTTTTAACTTGAGGAACTCACTGAGGGAGCATACTGGCGACTGAAACATCTTGCTGACATTTTTAATAACAGGATAGACTTGTAAATAAGACTAGCATTTGGCTTTCCACTAGGATGCAATTAGATGAGCTACCCTCCTCATAGCCCAGACTATAAAGCCATCAATGACTACGTTTAGGGAGAAACTTTCTCCTGGTACATTGTAGCACATGGGGGAGTGTATTTATAGGAGGTGTTGGGGGATTTCCTTGCTCTGAAGCATCTTGCTTTGGCTGCTGTTGGAGACAGGCCCCTGGATTAGATGGACGACAGCCAATGTGTCCCTATCGTTAGATTTAAGCCCTGCTGCATTATCTTTTGTCAAGACGTGATGGCAAGAACCAAAGGGTGCAGGGCGTGAAGAGTTTCAGAGGTGGGTTGTAAGACGGGAGGGGTGGTGATGTACTGGATGACTAAACGGTCCTTTAAAACATTTTTTTAGGGTATCAGCCTGTTCCAGGACATAGTGACCTCTGACCGGCAGGGACTATGGAGGGACTTCCTCCATAGGTAGGATGTTCCATAATTGTCTACTGCAAGGTTTCTGGGACCATTCTTTGAAGGAGCTGGTCCTAGCCACTGTCAGACAGGATACTGCACTGGGCTGATGCGGTGTGCAATCTGTGTGTTCCTGGTACTTCAGGAAGGGGCTTGAGGATCGCTCCTGTTTAGTCACCCCTAAACGTGTGTCCCTTATTCTCTGCCTGCAAAGAAATATGCACATGTCATGCTGCCACTGCCTCCCTGTACAACTATTTCTCAAGGAGGTCAAGGCCCTAGATGAGTGAAGCATTTTCTTAAGCACGGGCTCAAATCCTTTTGGAGTCAGTGGGACACTAGCATGTGATTAAAGTTAAGCATGTTTTTAAGGGCAACGTTTTCAAAAACACCTAAGTGACTTAAGAGCTTACGACAGATTTTTAAAAGTGGTACAGCTACTTAGGATCCTATCTTTCAGTACTGCTTAAGCTCCTAAATCACCTAGGTCCTTTTGAAAACTTTATCCTTCGTATTTTGCTCAACTGAAGCCTAGAAGACTTTAAACACAGAGGATATTCCATGGTCTGGCTCCTTTACAATTCTGGAGAGCATCTTCCTAGGAACAGGGTCTGATCTGATAGACCATCAGTGGAATATCACAGCAGTGGCTTGGCCCTTTCACTCGCTGTGTATGTATGGGGTTGGAGCCATATTTTATATATTCCTAAGGGGCAAAAATGCATTGAGTTACAATTGTAAATATTTATCAATAATTTATAGGGAGGGGAAAAAACCTTAGTAGAATGTTGTCATTTAAAAAGACAAGAAATTCAAAGTTAAAGTTCCACTTAAAAAAAGAAGGAAGCATGGAAAATGTAGAGCTAAAATTCCCTGGATAACCTTAGCTCTGCCCTCATTTATCTGCCAACATGTGCACTCTCCATGCTTGGTTATGTGTCTTTCGATGTAAATAACAATAAAAGAGAGACCCGTGCAAAGTTCTCGATGCCCCTAACACACCATGTTTAGATGTTTATAATAGACCTAAAATCCTGCCATTGGCTAGCAAAAATAGCCCCAACTCAAACCTGCGCCGTTGTTGGGCAGCATTTCACAGCTGTTAAATTACTTTTTAAATTAAAGAGCAACCTAGAGCAACGTTACCAGTTCCCTTAGCTCATTTACATAGGGCATTTCTTTGAGCTGGGATCAACAGAATGCTGTTTGGCTGAGTTATCGCTGACAGGATGGTTGTGCCACCCCACAGTGAGATTTGGAAAGATGGCTACACAAAAAAAAGTGTATTATTTTCAAAGGTAATTTTGTCTTGTTCCTGTGTTTCTATCTCAAGCAGAATCTTCTAAAATTTAACACAGAGAAGGGATCGAGGAAGAGGCCTGTTTTTCGGAGACCTGGATTTCTTAGTATTTTGGGAATCCTTTGTTGCATACAGTAGGAGACCTCTGCTCTGAGATTAGACTGATGGGTGACACACCAGAATAAGTCTGGCTTGATTGGTGCAGGTGCTACAAAGCCACTGGGAGCTGTGGATACAGTCAAATCACTTAATTTAGTATTTAGATGCTTCAGTTTAGGCATCCACATTAAAGCCAAATGTTCAACCCTTTCTGCATCTTCCTTTCCCCACGTGTAAAATGGAGCTAAGGCCTTATGAGGCTGTCGTGTGATTTAAAGGCGCAGTACGGCAAGATGCTTCGCACTGGTCCCGATTCAGCCAAGCACCTAAGTGCGTGCTTAAATTTAAGCCCAGGAGTAATCCCATCAATTTCAAAGGGGGGTAAGCACGTGCTCAAATGCTTGGCGATATCTAAGTCTTGAGTGTTCAGCATCTGGCAGGGCAGCAGCAATGAATCAAAGTTTGAAGCAAGACACTACAACAGAAGCCACTGCAAAGTGGGTTGCAATGGAATGACTTCGGATTGATGCCAGTGTGAGCGAGAGAAGGGTTTGGCTCCGGAAGTCCATGTCACAGCTGAGTTTACCTCCCTCCTTCGTTCTGTGCTTTACCCTTCCTCCGACTTTGGGTCTATAACTTAGCGACTGAAAGCTGGTGAGCCTTTCATAAGATTCTGCATTACAAGCCTCATCTTACCCTTCACCGAGCTGCTGCGTCTATTGCGGCCCCAAACGTCTGACCTCTGGCTAAGCCTCCTGCAAGTGAGTGTCACTGGACGGCATCCTGGTTAGTAAGTAAAGAAAATGAGTAAATCCTCCCCTCTTCCCTACTGTCTCGGTCAGGTCAGTGTCATTCATGCAGCAGTTTCCCCCAGATTAACTCTAGGTTTATTACTGGGTTCACTCACTGAAGCTTCTTGGGCTCCATGCACGCACAATCCTCTCCCTTGGGTGCAGTGGGACAGCACAGGAACCTAACGGGACTCCTACATCGAGCGCATCACAGGATCGGGGCCTAGGTCTTCTGTGACAGCCCAGTAGACCTTGGTTTTGTATCATGTGAGGCAAATTAAACTGCAGATGCATTGTTGGATTTGTTCTTTTCTCCCGGGACCCAGGGAGCTGATGAGGGGTGGGCTAAGAGGCCGTTGCCTAAAAGTGATTCTAAGAACATAGCAAGGGACTAAATGAGAAAATCCTGATTTTGCCAGACACTGAAACAGGCCAAGGGCTCGTTGAGGGTCAACTCGAGGAAACCTTGATGTGGAGCTGTGCATTCTTCCACCAGTAGGTGTAATGGCATTGGGGCGTAGGGAGCCCAAGGAAAGTCCCATAGTGACTGGGATGTCCTTATGCTGCCATGCCGCTGTCTTTCTAGACACGTGGAAAATAACAGTGCAGGTTTCACTCACTTCATGCGCCTGGGTTTTAAAAATGGGAAACGGGAAGTTTAAAAAAAGAAATCTGTGTTTAAACTGCTGTGTCTCGAGTCCCTTGCGAGAGGCAGCGGCTGCATTTGCATTAGATACAGGCGGGAGCGAGGGGGGATGAAAGCAGACAGGGTGGCTGAAGGCAAGAATGTTGGACTTCGTTAGAATTCAGCCGTTAGATCTTTCCTTTCTCTCTGATGGCTGAGTGTGATTGACACTTACAAATTACCCAGCCAAAAGTGTCGAGTCTTTGACCCCTGAGTAACATCTTCGGCAAGCCTGAGATTTGCCAGCATTTTGTCATCTAATTACTACAAATCCCTTGAAAATTCACTGGCTGGTGAATTTTTAATGCGGGGCAATTTCAATGTGATGCATTGCCCAGATGGGTACGCGCGTGTGCTCTTTCACTCCCTCCTCCCCCTCTCTCGTTCTCCCTCCCTCTTTACTCCTTCCCTCTTCTTTTTTTCTCTCCTCCTCCATCCCTTTTGCTTACCTTTGTTCTGAGTGTATTGCAACTTTTCCCTAAAATCAGAGCACAGCAGTGTTCATGTTTCCTGGGCATTTCACCTACAGGTCCAGGTCCTTGGGAACTTCACTTAAGGGGGTCTGTGTTTCTTCCTTCCCCACCAAAAGGGCTGACTGCTTTCTGGTGCATTGGTCTGGTCACTTTCAGTCTGCCCCCACCTCCAGGCTGCTGGCACATATACAGGTACCGGCCTCTACAGTGTGTGACAGGAGATTCTGTCCTGCTTTCTAAATAGTGATGAAAGGGAGCAATGCTACATGTCGTTGTTTTTTTTCTGTTCAGGTCATCAGCTGATGGACACACAGAAAGAGAGAGGCATCCATCCACTTCTGTATTCTGCGACCAAGAGGACTAAGCACATTTGTTGCCATCTACCTGCTATGCCAGGCCTTCAAACCAGAGGACTAATTCTCGCTTCAGACACAGATCTGGTAGCCAAAGGCCCTTTAATCCCGAAAGAGAAATGCACCTTGAATCCGCAGGTGGAAGACTTTTTCATCTGTGAGCAACACATGCCAATCATCATGCACCTGTGGAACTCCCATGAAATCAGAGAAGGCTTTGGGGCTAGAACATTAACTCCTTCACCTCCATGAGATACATGCCCGTCAGCATTGAAATCTGGGGAGCTGGCCAATTAAACTGAGAAGCTGCACTCCAAGGCAACACTGGTAATTTGCTTGAGTAACAGATTGTTCCAACCATTTGAATAATTTAAAAACCAACTATGTACATTAAAAAAAATTTTTTTAAGATTGTTACTAAAAACAGGTGAATCCCTTTTTATTTCTATGAACCACGACTGGATGTTTATCTTAGCCCACTAAAAAGGTGATAACATTAGTATTCGTCTCTGTGCCTGTCATTTCTGTCCACGCTTGCACCCAGCAGTGTCCCTGCCCTCCCCCGCTTTCAAAGGAAAAGAAGCTTTTGCTTTTCAACCTAGGGTACTGGTTTGTACATATGTACACAGCTGATAAAGTATTTCACTTCGCCCCCTTCCCCTTTAGGAATTGCTGTCTTATGGCAAAATTGCTGTATTTAACATAGGATGCAACAGATTACATGTGTTGGCTGCAAACGCTGGGGCTTTTCTCTTTCTTTATATGTATGTTTTATAACTGCATAGCTTAAAGAAAACCAAGCCCCTTCTTACTGGCTGCTCTCGTGATCTCTGCTATTCGCTAGATTTGCCGGGTTTCTCAAGGGCGTGGACATGAGCCATCTCCAGTCACAGCATCAGCTTGCTCACTGGGAAGTGCCTTGGAGGTTACATCTCAGGGCTGCCTACGATTGCGGCGTTTGGGATGTGCCCCCTGTTCATTCCCCCTTGTCGAGCAGGAGTTCCAGAAGTGCTCAGCAGTGGCCTAAACTCTGCTGTCCTTGAAGTCAATGGACGTTTTGTCATGAGATCGCTGGGCGGCAGAATTAGACGGATGCACAGTGCCTTTGAAAGTCCCGCTCTGAGCATCAAGTGGGAAGTGGCTGCAAGACATCAGGCATGTCCCAGCCTTGAACGGGGTAACGGGCAAACTTGGGCCAGGTGGGTCAGGGTCAGGTTGTGGCGATGGGAGCCCCACCTCTGCCCCTTTCTCAAACTCACGAAGCGTGGTTTCCTTCTCTCAATTAGATGGGCATGTGCCGGGGAGGCGTCAATGACTCCTACAACTGGTGTCTCGGCCTTTAAGATGAGACTTTTAAATGGTGGTTGGCTCCCATTGAAATCAATGGGATTAGTTAGGTTGATGCTGAACAAGGGCTGTTGGAAATCCTACCCCACATCTCTACTCAGATGTAGCATGGTATCTGAGAAAGGACCCCGGCGTCTCAGGCGTAACTCCTGGGGCTGAGTGGATTAGCCACAGTCTCGCAGAGGTCCTTTGCTCTTGGCACGAAATGGTTCAACTAGAGATGACTGTTACCGTGTGGTCAGCGTTGACGGTGCGTGTGGCACTCCCCAGTGCACAACACTAGTCCAAGCTCAGTCTAGAAAATGAAGCCCCCGGAGTGAGGTTGCAGCAGGAGATCCAGAGGTGGTGAACACTTGGTGGGTATGAATCTAGGCTGAGATATTTTTTTCAATAGAGTCCGAGAGAGAGAGAGAGAGAGCAAAAACATTTTGGTCTCAAATTCCGAGGCCTCTTGTGTAATAATCTCTCCCCCAGGAATTCCTTTGCTCTTCGCCAGTGTCGTTTGCTCGATGCGCTGAAAGCATTAATGGACTCTTTCTCTCTCGAGCCCAGTGAGGGATGGTGTGATGGTTCCCAGGAACCCCTGGCTGTGAGACACCTCGCTACCACCTGCCCTTAGGGGGAGGAAGCCTTGTCTGAGCCTGTCAGGCCAACTCCATAGCCACAGACAGCACAAACACTGCCCTCCCAGCCTATCCAGGCTCTGCTACCCTTCTGTAGTCCAGTGATACTCACCCACCAGCCCCAAGCGTCGTACCCCCCAGTTTCCAGCCCCTGGACATGCTCCGAATTACCAGATCCCCTGTTCCCAAAGGAATAGTACACCCCAGTTTACCTGTTACACCTTGGACCTCACCTCCGCTTAACACACTGCGCGAATTTGTTTCCAGTTTTATGTCATGAAAGGAAAACCACTCTGAAAATCCTTCCAGCGTACTACAGCCAGACTTGACTAGGATCTTTTGTTCACAAAGCAAACCCATGGATAGCTTACTTCCTACGTGGAAGATACCATGCATCTCCGTGGTACACCAGACTGATTCCTTGATCTTAGTCATACCAGACACCCTCTTGCTGTGTGTTCCTTCCTGTAGATTTTGTGATTTATTTTTTTTTATCGACTTTGTAGTTTGATTAGCTGGTTGCTCCGTATGCAAATCTATTTCCATTGTATAACACATAATACACAATGGTCAGCCAGACAGCTAGGTGTCTCCCATCCCTTGTCTGAATGGAATCTGTTTACCATCTTCTGCTGACCTGGTTTTCGTACCTCGAGAACACAGTTTCCCATGTTCATAGCTCTTTACATATTATCTGTACTTGCAGTTTGCAACAATTATGCTGATCAGTGTGAAACCGGCTTTTAGTGCAGACATTACATGACACTCTGGTGAACTAGCATGTAAATAAAAGTGGTCCTTGGGTCACAGACAATAGATACGGACTATTCCCATTTCACAGCGCATTCTTGCCAACTTCTACACAACCATGTAAGAGCTTGAATCTGCAGTGTTCTGTTCTTAACCCTGACCTGGAGCTGAGCCTTTCAATTGTTCTAAGAAGCTTGTTGATATTACGGAGGTATTCATTCGTCTCAACTTTCAGAAGTGACTAGAAACTTGGGTTGTCTCCACGGTTCGTGCCTGACTTGAGAGTTTTCAGAGTCTGGGTGTTCAAATCTCAATCTGTACCCTCTCCCCCAAATATGGAGACAACCAAAGTCAGTCGGGAAAATTTAGGCCACTCTGTATTCAATAGACAGTACAAACAGGCTATGTACACTGATGGCAGCAAATTCGCCAGCGTCAGATCGATTTTTTTTCCGGCTCGATTGAGCGGCACTGAAGACCCGCTCAATCGATCCAGAAGTCGATCTATTAAAACCACCTCCACAAAAAGCATAGCGCTGGGTTGAGGGGAACGCATTTCCCGTCGGCGCAGTGCAGTGGAGACGACACACTAAAGGGAAGTAACAAAGTCAACGGTCGACTGCCACCAAATTTTGCCGGCAGTGTAGACCTGCCCAGAATATGAGCACCGGTCATTGCATGGACATGGGTGGTTTTAAAGGAAGACTCCAATGTGCTATAAAAAATATATTTTATCGATATATTTTAGGAATTTTAAAGAGTATGTCGCTCAAACCAGATTTAGACACCCCCCCCCCAAAAAAAAAGTCTGGAGGAAGCAATCTTCCTTGCAGGAAGTCCAGTCTGATTATGTCATTTGAGACAGGAATTGCCGAGCACCGTTTGAATTAATGAGTGGAGGGTGGTGGTAAAAATTGTAAGGTAAGTCCTACAGATGCTTTTGGAGCATTTTAATTGAACCAGATATTTGTCTAAATGCCTGGCGTCTTCCTCATGCTGGGTTTTTTTCCTGTGTCTCAACAGCATCATCTGTCGGGAAAGGGGAGCTGATGCCATTTATTTATGGAGTTATGGGAACCAGAAGTGGTAAGCTGCATTTCTTTTAATGGGTATCCCCTCATTTCGTATGACTGGCTGGCCTAAGGGATTGTCTGTTGTCATGGTTTTTTACTGCAGAAATGATCACTGTAACAATCTGCTATCCGACTGAAGAGCAGATCAATGGTTTTTAAGGACACGAGGGCATGCTCAAGTTGCCTTGGGCAGTGTGGGAAGTGTAGGTTAGAGGATCGCCAGTCAAAGCTTGATCCTACAGCGTGCCTGTAAGTTCGGTCCAAGCTGCACGTTTAACAAGTCAGTGCTTTACACACACGAGTCCATTCGGGCAACAGGGCAAGGTCCAAGGGTTAGCTGGCGTCCCTTTGTTGGTGCAGAGAGTTAACTGTATGCGCCCTCTGCTGGGACTCTTTACATGTAAACGGGGAGGAAACTTACCTGAAACAGATGGAAATGAAACCGAATTGCCATGAATGTGGTGAATGTTAGTGTTACAATGGTGCAATTGGCAAGGCCCAGCCCATTTTAGCCCCCAGGCGCTGCCCCTCCCTCGTCATTAGCTAAACGGAACAGCTGTTGCTGCGCTTTTTGTTTACTGGGACCTACCCCGGGGAGAGGGATCGGAGCTAATCATGAATGGCAGGAGTCTACAAGACTATCTCCCCTTGAGCTCTGGGCTCTCCTACTTTTACTGCCCTTGATGTCCCCTTAGTATCTGAGCGGATT
The DNA here is from genome assembly GCA_007922155.1 of Mesoclemmys tuberculata. Lineage (NCBI taxonomy): Eukaryota > Metazoa > Chordata > Testudines > Chelidae > Mesoclemmys > Mesoclemmys tuberculata. Next base: position 6,045,462 of record ML675638.1, read on the forward strand.
TACCCCCCCATGCCGCTGCGAGGCACAGTGGTGTTGCCCCCAAGGTGAACAGCATGGATTAAGTGATTGGTCCAAGGTCACGCAGGAAACCTGCGACTTAGCTGGGAATTGAACCTGGATCCCTTGAGTCCCACTCCCGTGCTCACATTACTAGCCCATCCTATTTCCTACATGGTCAACACCGTGATAAAGTACCTCCGGTACCGTGTCTTGGATTAAGCGGGTCCCATTGTATTTAAATCACCTCCGGAAATAGTGCTGGCTACAAAATCACCAGCTCCACGTCCTGTGCCCCGTTGTGTTACTTAGAGGTGACACAGCAGAGAGCAGATCTGATCCTGCTTAGCTCGTGGAGTCTGCTTGACCTAGCACAACGTGAGTTGCTCAGCCGTTCTCCTTACGCGTGAGCACCAGTCCTCCCTGATGCTCCCATCTTCTGCCCAAACCAAGAGCGAGAGGCTCCAACTCGCTTGGGAGGGAGGCATTGCAAAGAGCCCGCTAGCCAGGCCATCGCACCTGTCCCATGCAGGCAGAACTGGAGCAGAGATAATTACATCCAGAAGCAGGAACAAAACCAGGCAAAATAAAGAGGCAACCAATTTAGCTGAGGTTAGTCCTGCTTTGAGCAGGGGGTTGGACGAGACGACCTCCTGAGGTCCCTTCCAACTCTGTGATTCTAAGCCAAGAGTGAATTTGCCCTTCCCTACGTGCTCTGGGTTGGGCAGCAAATGCAGAGAAAGATGGGTCAGTGAGATGGTGACTTTTCACGGGCACGAATTCAGATTGTGCTGTTTGGAGTGTCGAGAGTCCTTTGTGCAGAGTTGCCGAGTGTGTGGCATTAGATTGGGAGTGAGTGTGAAATTTGCAAAATCCCCCTGGATCTCACAAGGTGGGCGTCTCACTCTTACCCCGGGGGCAGGCTGTCGGATGGGGAGCGTGTGGTTGATGAGGTTTTTTTTTCTCCTTTCTTTTTTTCTGAATGATAATTTTTCCCAATTTTTTTGCCACAAGGAATCACCCAGGCTTGTCCAGGCAATGCAGGGCAGGGAGTTATGCAGGGAAGATAATTTCTATGGGACACATGCATTCTCACTTGTCATCTGTCTGCGGAGGAGGAGGGAGTGGGGGGGGGGAGACGGAGCAATGTAGTGAGAAATGTAACCATGAGAGCAAAAGCTGAGCCACATCAGTCAATAGCCTCCTCGCTCCTTCACAGGGAGAGAACTACTGAAGGATCGTGTTATACGGGGGTGTTGGATGCATTGAGTTTGGCAGGCTCAGACAAATTGCCTGTGTGTGATCTACAGATTTCTAATGCCCCATCACCGAGGTACCTAGGGGGTAAATGGTATCGTAACAAGGCGGGGGGGGAATTCAACAGAACTGGGGTTCTCCTCGAAAGCTGCCCCCGCTGAGAGTGGTGAGGAAGAAAGTGTGATGGCTTCCATCTTGGCCAAAGGGACCAAAGCGATTTGAACCAGGGACCAAAGCGTCAGCCTGAGGCTCCCTAACTGGGGCTATAAAAGCCTCCTAACCGCTGGGGACTGAGCATAGAGGGGAACCCGTACCCCCTCACCGCTGCCTTCTCACACGGATGCTGCTCTCCGCCTCAGACTCCCTTATTCACAGCGGGTGGTTCCTTAGTGCTCCAGGGGTCTCCTTGTTTCCAGGGGGCCAGCAGGGAAATCTGGCCCTTGATGAGGGGCTTCCCATATCTGTCATGCCTGGGAGGTCACAGACTCTCCTGCCTTCTTTTTTCTGTGGGGTATCACAGCTGCAGCTCTGCCTCCCCAGCTGAATTGGAATCCTCCCACCCAGTCACAAATCACTGAGGGCACGAACAAGGCTCCGCCATCCTCTCTCGTGCCGTCAGCCAGCACGGCTGCCTTGTTGTTTCTATAACCTTTTTTACAAGGACCGGTGGTTGACTTATCGCTCAGCCCCCAAACTGGAGGGCCAGTGGGCTACTTTTCTCCTGGTCTCTATCCTTTGATCTGTCCAGCTTGGGTGACCCTAGCCGAAATTGAAACTCCCGCCAGCTTAACAATCAGCATCATTGCACCGTGCCAGCCTTCTCATTGCATCCCAAGGAGCTTATAGATCCTTTTGGTTCGGCTCACACCTTGCAGATCTCTGCTGGACTAGGCTGGCTTGGGCAGCGACACGTACTCTGTTTTGTTAACGTTAACATAGCCGGGCGAGAGCCGCAGGCGCCACTGCCACATCTCTGGCCGGTCCGTCTCACCAGGCAGCAGAGCCCCGGTTCTCCAGTTCCAGAGACAAACCCACCCCCATCTTTAGGGAGAAGGGAGGCGACGGTGCCTTGTAACACCCTAGTCCGTTGCCAAGGCAGCGGCTGTGGCGTGTCACAGGCGGCATGAATTATTGCGGCAGCATATGCCCCAAGGCTTTCTCTGTAAAGCCCGGCCTGCCGTGCAACGGGATCCAGGAGCGGGGCAGCCGTAAATCGCCCTGGGAGCTGGCACGTGGAAATGAAGCACAGCTCTGTCCTCCCTATCTTCAGGCTGCCAGGGTGAGCGCCTGCCGAGTCAGCAGGTAGTGCTGCATACCGAGCAGAGCGAGGGCGCTGACCTTCAACCTGCGCCTGCCTGCGGCACCGCGTTCCCTGCCACGCTCCCTTATTCGCCTTCTCCTCCATTACCCACGCGCCTGTTTCCCCTCGTTCCGCGCTCTGCTTTTTCTTCTGCTCTCTCCCGCCCCTCCAACTTTTAGAAGTCAAAGAAAGTAATTTATCTGCCTTGAGCATTGCGCTGCAAGCCACCTCCTCTTCGCCAAAGCCAAAATCGGCTCATTTTTTCAGTGGGATTGGAAAGGCTTCCACTGGGCTGGTCGGGTTGTTTTTTAACTTGAAATTGTAACGCCCCCATCCTGTAAATCACAGCGGCTTTGTCTTGCAAAGAGGTGCTACTTGACGGTAGTTTCAGCTCAAAGGGGTTTTTTTTTTGAGGGGCAGTTTGATCTAGGAATGGAGCTGGGATGCAGGAAGACCTGGGACATCCACTGGGCTGCCGGATGTCCTTGGGCAAGTCACTTCCCTGCTCTGCACCTCAGTTTCCCCAACCACCCTTTGTCTTGGCTGCTCAGAGTGTGCGTTTTTCATAGCGCTCTGTGTCTGTACAGCACCACTTACAAGGGGACCCCTGTTTCAGATGAGACTTCTGCATGCTACCGAGAGGAGGGTGTGTGCTGATATGAGGTCATGATCAAAGCCCTTGATGGCATGCCAGAAATTGAACATGAAACTGACTAGGCACTGAACCTAATTCCCTTCTCTGTTACACCCATCTCCTGCCGGCACAGCACGTTTCCGCTGATTTCGGTGGCGTTGCTCCTGATCTACTTCAGTGCACGTGGGAGAAGAAATCCGGTGCTGTGTCTCATGAGCAGCACTGAAACCAGCCGGTTTCATTGCCCAGACTAAGAAATCAGTGCAAAAAGTAAATGTGTGTGTTAAGTAAAGGGCCAAATTCTGTCCTCAGGGCTGTTGGAAAGCTAGTGTGACTCTACGAATATCAGCAGGGTTACTCTGTCTTACACCGGTGGGCAGCTGCTGGAAGAGTTTCACTCTAATTTAGATTTTAAAAATTAGATCAATTGTAATTACCAAAAATGCTGTCAGGAGCTCAACGACGGGCATTACCTCTCATCGAGGGGTTTTATCTGGAGCGGATGGCTTTTGAATGCATCTAGGTTTAAACAAACTGTGGCTACTTTAAAATGATTTATGATTCAGAAAAGGGCCTTTGTTCTGTGCACGCTGGAAATGGGTCAGGGCCATAAAAGTTGGTTAGTTCCCTGATTTATATGTTCTTTGAGTCATTGCGTCATTCTCTGCCCTGATTTCTCACTTCACCCTCGTCCTGGTCCCCAAGCTCAAGGGGAGTTTTTCCCTCCCTACTTCCCAGGTCTCTAAGAGGGGGTGAGGCAGCCGGGGCTGCCAGCAGGGTCATTGTGGTGGAAGATCTTGGGGGCTGCGTGATGGTGGGAGAAGGGTGATAGAGCCTAGGCCGTGTTATTGGCAAGGTGGGGCATAGCTTCCTTTAGGGCAGGGAGTGGGGCTTCCGTTGACTTCAAAAGCCACGAAGAGGCTCTTGAGAGTTTCATGGTGGTCAGCCCTGGAGCTTCCGGACTGTGTCCCGGTCCCAAAGGGCTGACAGTCTAAATAGACAAGCCAAAGAGGGGGGGAAAGGAAGGATCATTTTCCCCCCTTTCACAGGGTCAGAGCGGAGGGCCAAAGAATATCAACGGCTTGCCTCCGGTAACCCAGGAGAGCGTGGGCTAGAATGACAACGCAACGCAGAACTAGGCCTTTAGCACAGGCCCATCGTTCCTGTCTACTGGGGCCCAAATGGCCAAAGCAGCCATGGACCCCAGCCCAGCAAAGTGGCAGGGCAGCGGGCCTGCCACGCTGTCCTCGCTGCTTCCTTTTACGAGCTTCAGTGCGTCCGAATTCCTGTTTTCCACTCCCTCTCCAGTGACAGACTGCTGAGCGCCTTGGGATGAAAGGCTCTACATCAACCCAAGTTAATGCACTGTTCATTCATACCTGGGTTGTCTGGCCACCCAGCAGGTGTGTCCTACCAGGCCCGCCGTGCAGGTAGCATCTGAGCTCTTGGACAGCACTCCGGCGTTTAAATGATGCTTTCTGCCTGGCAGCAATGCTATGTTTAAAGCATTTTTACCTTTTTCCCCCTGCTCCACACTTGAAAAAAGAAACGTAACGATGGGGTGGGGGCACCCTAAGGGTTTCAAACAGATCTCACCCCCAAAGACAAGAGGTATTCACTTGTGGGGGACACAAGCACGCATAGTGTGTCAGCAGATGTAGCATGTGCTAGGCGTCGGTGGTTTGTAGCGAGCTCGCCCACTCAGTTCTCCCTCCTCGGGCTGTGAAGAAGCAACTGTCACCGCTGACTTTGTCCCTCTGGACTTTGATGGCCAACGGGGAAGACCAGAGGGCAAAGACATTCCTAGACACTTGGGCCCGGATCCTGCCAGGTATTTAGGAGCCTTATTTCCACTGAAATCAATGGGAGTTAGGCTCCTAAATCCCTCAGACAATCTACGCTGTAGTCCTTTGCCCTCTCCGAGTTTGTGACTGAAGGAAGAGGCTGTTCTGGGGAGCAGGGGAAGTTCAGGGCGGTTTGGCCGAGAGGGGGCGGAAGTGTCTTTCTGCCCCATTCTTAGCACATCTTGCAGCGGCTGGGCAAGCCAGGGAGCAGAGCAGGAGGGGGTGGAAATCCAGCCTGAAGGGCGTGGAGTTGATGGATGAGAAGAGGAAGTTTCCAAAGTCACACCACTGAAGGTCAGGTCTTCTCCCGCACCTCCCACCAGGGGAACTGACGGGCTGTGCGTCTCGGCTGGCCCTGGGAGCCTTTCCAAATGTGCTCCCTGTTGTGCCATCCATGGCTGAGCTCTTCAGGGTTGGGGCCACCAAGCTTGGCCACACGGTGCATCCTGAGCTGGATGTGAAACCGTTTGGACACGGAGCCTCCCTCTCTACTTCCAAACTGATTGCAAATGGGGAACGCAAGTGTTTCCCCCCCTCCCTCGGTGCTGGCAGCAGCGGGTGGGCACAGTACTGGAGCAGAGAGACGGGCGCAGGCCAGCTGTACGGTGGCAGAGGTTGCTAAGGAAAGCAGAACTGCACGTGTCTTAGGGCAGGAGGGAGGTACGGGGCAGGGCTGCGTTGGACACCAGGCCGGGAATGGCGGGGGCGCTCCCTGGCCTGGAGTCGTGGCGGTGCTGCAAGGTCAGGCCTGGGGTCCATCGGCGGAGTAGTGCACGGGGATAGCTGGGGACTGCGGACTGGCACCGAGGCGCATCAGCAGAAACATGGGGTGAGGTCTGGGACTGACCGAGCAGGGGCTGTGGCAGGGTCGAGACGGAGGGGCAGTGGCACAGTAGGCAGTTCGCCCAGCCTTGCCACCCACTGCCTAGCGCCCTCCCAAACCCTAAGGTCTCCCCAGCTGGTTTCTTGCTTGTTTCGGTTTTCATACTGAAGTCCCCAGTGCGCACGCCGGGCTGAAATGAAAGGGCAATGACCCCCTGGGGAAATTCCTCAGCCAGCCTGGGCCCACGTCCCTTCCTCCCCTCCCAGGCCTGGCTCTAGCCCCTGGTAACAAGCCTAGGAGCTGCCGTGACAAGGACCGAGCGTCCCTGCTTGTTAGACGTCGCCGAGTGGCAGAGAGTGAGATAGCGAGAGGAAAAGGACGTGTCAAATCAATCACATTTAAACAAAAGCCTCTCTGGCCCAAGGGGCCTTTTAAAAGCTGCTTATTTAATTAAAAGTCCCATTTTCCATATTTATGGCCCTTATTCAGTTAAATATTAACCGCCTGGGCCAGGGCTGCTTTATTCTTTGGGAAGAGAAGAGTTGGGAGGGTCATTACCGCCACCTGGATTTATCAGCTAGCCACTCTCCCAGACCGCTGGGTCAAAGAGGAGCCGCGTTGGCCACGAACGTACCCATGCGGCTCGGACGGCCCAGGCAGGAGGGGTGGGGATGGGCCCAGAGCTCGGCTTGTAAGGTCCGGGTGGCTTCCGGGGAGCGTGGGAGGGTTGGTCACAGGAATGTGGTGAGAAGATGGGGCCAGGAGGAAGGGGAAAGCAGGTGTTTTGGCCCAATCCCGCGTGTAGGGGTGGGGAGGGACCCATGGAAGGAGGAACTAGCAGGCGTCAGTTGGGCTAAGGTGGTCCCAGACCCTGGGGGTGGAGATGCCCAGTCACACTTTGTGGGAGTGAGAGGCCTAGCGTGGTGAAGGGGGGTAGAAACAAGATGATTTGGGGTGGCCCAAGGGAAGGACGGTATTAGGAGGAGGTTCTTGTACTGGGCAGAGCGCTGGGCGCAGACGGCCTGCCCCGGAGGGAGCTGTAATCCCATGCCCAGGTGCGGAAAAGGCACTGCTTCGAGACCCAGACAGCGAACGGTTGTCGGTCCAGCTGTCTCCAGCTGACCCTTGGTTTTGCAAGCGGTGGGCGGTGAGGCGGCTGTCCTGGCCATTGCGATGATCACGCGCTCGTCCCCGTGGGCTACTGACTCAAAGCTGACCGTGCTGTGTGGCTTGTTCCCGGGACTCTGCCGCGGGGGCAAGGTTAGACCTGACACGCCACGGCCCCGGAGCCAAATGCAGGAGGCATCTTTCTCACTGGGGTGAAGGGCCTGTTTTACAAGAGGGTGACGGGACTGAATCAGGGTCAGGTGGCGCTGAGGGCCAACGCGGCTGAGCTAACAGATTGCTCCAGCAGCGAGTCGTGATAATAAGCTCCTCTCCACGCTGTCGGGACAGTCCCCCTGGTGCCTTCCTCCTGAGCGTGATCAGCTCAGACCACCTAGGGCGGAGACAAAGCTTAAGTGAAGAGGTCTACAGCCCGAGAAGCAAAATCCCAGTCTGAGGCCTGGCCTATTAAAAGTTTTCTCAAGTTGGAGTGAAAAAAATCATCCGCCGACTGGCATAAGCGATGCTGGCCAAAGCCCTAGTGTAGATACAGTTATATCAGCTAAACAGTCCTTTTGCCAGGATGGTTTATTTCACCTGGGGAGCTGGGAAAAGTACTCTTCCAACAGACCAACTGCTTCACCACCTGGAAATTTTGCCAGCAGAACTCTACCAAGGAATCCAAACCAGTTCCTCTAAGTTACTTGCTGAAAACCATACCCCAAATCTGTGATAGAGGTGGGATGAGAAATCAAGGGTTCGAACCTAGGGTAGAGTTCTAGACCATACTCCCTTGACTTAAGCTACTGCTCTAAAGTATGAGAGTTTGGGAGAAAAAACAAAAAGCTTTTTTTTTTCCTTCCCTTTTTCTTTTTACCCTATCTTTTTTTTTTTTTTTTTTTTGCCGCTTCAGCAACAAGAATGCTGACTTCTAAACAAAGAAGAATTTTCACCCTGGAGGGGGAAACTCATTAACTTTGCAGTATCGCCACAGGTGATTTTGAAACTTAATCATCTTTTTTGCCAACCTCTACACCTTGCGTCTGTTGGCAAAAAAAAAAAATAGTACTATTTCCACTGAGACTCAAATTCAGACACCCGCCTCAATGTTCCTTAGTTGCATGTGAAAAACTGGCATGTTTTTAGAGAAGAAGGCCCAAATCTGTGCAAAGCTGATCAGAAGTGCATGCTCTGTGTTCCATACCTATGTGCAGATGTTAAGCAACATGCCCCTGTCTAAACTATTGCACAATATTTGAAAAACAGTGAGAGACAGCGTCGTCTTGTGTGTTGGGCACTAGACTAAAATGCAGGAATAGAGGGGGTTGGAAATTTTTTGACAAAACATTTCTCCACCAAAAAATGCCAATTAATTAAAATCAAAACTTTTTTTGCAGGAAAACATCCGTTTTGATAAGTTTCCCATTTGGTTAAAAAAAAGGGGGGGGGGCACAATTGTCCAAATGAAAACTTCAATGTTTTGATTTGAAATTACTTAAAAAATTTAAGTTAATTTATAGTTTAATATAATAATGGTAATAAAGGTCAAAAATGTAAATGAAACATTTCTAAATGATCAGAACAAAATATTTAGATTGACCCAAACTGGGGGGAGGGGCTTTGAGGGAAAGGGGAGTTCTTATTTTTTCTGTTCTTTCATTTTTTTGGATGATCGGTTTGTGACATTTTTTGCGATTTCGGCTTTTCATCCTGAGTCATGCCAGGATTTTTTTTTTTTTCTTAATCTCCAAATTTTTCCCATTTCCTACCCAGCTCTGCCCAGGAGCCCTCAGGTCTAGCACTGTCTCTGCTACTAATCTGCTGTGAGAGCTTGCATGTTCTCCCTCCTTCCCGTTCGCCTGTCTTCGCTGTTTGATTTTAAGCTCTTCAGGACAGTGGCTGTCTTTTTCTCTGTGTTTGTACAGGGTCCAGCACCACTTGTGGTTGGGGTCTCTAGCTGCTACATTGTAATTAATTACAATTAACAATGAGTTAATTTAAACTTAATCACAGTTCCAGTTTTACTGATTTTGAATTCAGTGGAGGGAACCTGACACCCACAGTTTGCATCTGGATCCAGGCGGCAGGGGTGCGTGAGGCTGGAGATTTGGTTCTGGTTTGTAGCATTCCTCCTGGTTGAGACGAGACAGCACTCAGCTGTCATGAGAATAAAGGGGGGGCTGGCGGACCCCGCCAGCCCCTGTGGTTGTCCTTGAATGACTAATGTAGTCTGTGCTGTCTCATGTCACCTACATAAGGACGTCTTGAGTCCTGCCATGGACTAAATATTATCTTTATTGTATTTGTATTGCAGTTGCATCTAGAGGTTATAATCTGGTCTCTATTGTGGTAGGTGCTGCGCATACATAATGAAAAGATGGTCCTGGCCCTCTAGAGCATCGGCTCGCAGGCCTAAGTGTAAACAGTTGTGTGACTCGCTGCTGCCTACACTACAGGGTCTGAGTCCTAGGCCTTGTCTACACTAGCCCGTATGCCAGCAAATCTTGTTCACTCAGGGGTGTGAAAAAAAACCACCCCGTAGCAACGTAAGTTTTGCCGGCGTAAGCGCCAACAGAGCTACCGGCCGCTCGTTATGGTGGTTTTATTATGCTGGCGGGAGAGCTCTCTCCCGTCGCCATAACGCAGCTCCACAAGCGCTCCTACAGCAGCGCAGCTGTGCAGATCCACCTGTGTCGCTGTACGGTTAAAGTGTAGACTAGCCCTTATGTTCTGATGTGGTCGGGGACTTAGGATCCGGGGTAGTGAGTGGAGTTTGGGCCAGTCTGAACTGAGAGCCAGACTAATTCTGCAACCGTGTTAGCCGGAAGCACGTTACACCCAAATTCATTTTTCAGATGTGGTTCAAAGATCAGTGTAGACAGACCCTTAATGGGTTTGGTGCCAGAAACTCTAGGCCTTTTGGCCTAGATCATACCAACAGGCTTCAGCTTTTCTTGTGGGAGGGCATCAACGGTCATAAGTAGTCTTCCTTTCCCATGCTCTTTATTGGTTCATCCCAATGGTTCCTTAGCCCCAAATTTAAGTGTCCAGTGGATGGTAATTAACCAGGCCTTGTACTTTTTGCTTCAAGGCGATATTTGTAATCATAAGCACCCCGGCAGCAAGGATAAGGGGTGACTTGATCATAGTATATAAATCCCTGCATGGGGAGCAAATATTTGATAGTGGGCTTTTCCATCTAGCAGACAAAGGCCTATCACAATCCAATGGCTGGGAGCTGGACACATTCAAACTGGAAATAAGGTGTAAATTTTTAACAGTGAGAGTCATTAACACTGGAACAACGTACCAAAGCTTGTGGTGAATTCTCCATCACTAGCCATTTTTAAATCAAGATTGGCAACCAAAATGAGTAGGGGAATGGAATAGCTTCCATAGGAGGCAAGTTTAAAAAGATTGGGACTGTTTATTTTAGAAAAGGGACAACTAAATGGGGACATTATAAAGGTCTATAAAATCATGAATGGTGTGGAGAAAATGAATAGGGAGCTGTTATTTACCCTTTCACGTAACATAAGAACCAGGATTCACCCATTGAAATTAATAGGCAGCAGGTTTAAAACTAACATGACAAAGTACTTCTTCCCACAATGCACAGTCAACCTGTGGAACTCCTTGCCAGGAGATGTTGTGCAGGCCAAAAGCGTAAGTGGGTTCAAAAAAGAATTAGAGAAGTTCATAGAGGTTAGGTCCATCAGTGGCTATTAGCCAAGATGATCGTGGGGCTGTGACTTCCAGAAGCTGGGACTAGACGACAGGGGTTGGCTCACTCAATAATTTCCCCGTTCTGTTCATTCCCTCTGAAGCACCTGGCACTAGCCACTGTTGGAAGACAGTATATAGGGCTCGAGGGACAATTGGTCTAACCCAGTATGTCCGTTCTTATATTCTCATACTGGATTGTTTTTTTGGTTTTTTTAAAGTATATTCTCTAGATCTAACAGGAATTAATTTGGGGAAGTCCAGTGGCCGATGTTGTACAGGAGGTCAGACCAGATGGTCAGAATGGTCCCTTCTGACCTTGGAACCTATGAATCTATAAAGGCACCTTCTGTAACCAGCTTTGTCTCCGATATCCACGAGCACAGAGGGGTGGTCCCTGGAGTGCAGCCAGCAATGGTCCCGTGACACTTGATACTTAGAGTATAAGGCTGTTGGGGCAAAGGCCATCTTTTATTATGCATGTGTACAGCGCCTAGCACAATGGGGGATCCCTAACTGCAGCCTCTAGAGGCTATTGCAGTACTCCACGGGCTCCCTAGTTACTCACTGGCTTTCTACAGCCCCATGAAGTGCCAACATTAGCATTCAAGTAACAGCCAGAGCCAGGCAAAGGCAAGGGAAGAGGTGCGTCGAGGGGATCTCGAGCTCTCGGCCTAACCACAGGAGGTGGTTTTGTGGGGAGACCACGATAGCTGCTTTTTCCATTCCCCTTCCAGAAAAGGGGGGGGGGCAGCTTCTAAACTCCTGCGGCTCCCCCCTGTTCTGCATCTGTCATACAAGGGGAGCCACGATCCAAATATCATGTCGCCTGACACAGCCCCAGCGGAGGGCGGGGGGGGGGAAGCGCCTCCCACACCAGCCCTTCGCGGGCAGAAATCTATGTCTCATTTTCATATCTAGCAAACCAAAATGACACAGACCACACAGCCGAGCCCCAACGGGGACCTGTGTGTGGTGGGGGGGGGAGGCAAGTAATGAAATAGAGCTAGTCATTTTCTCCCGGGAGGCACGGGATGGGGATGGCGCTGGGGCGGGCGGGGGGAAGGCGAGCGCGAGCGACAACTGCGGGGATGGTGGAGAAAGAGAGAGAGAGAGACACCAGGTTATCAGAGAAGTGTGAAGACAATAATGCAATCTGACATTTCTGAAATGAGCCCCCCTGGTTGCCCTGGCAACGGCTCACGTGGGAACCGTTCCCGGGAGACGGCGCCGAGATGTACTATAAATGATGTTTGATTAGAATTTAAATCATTTAGGCGGAGAGAAGATAGGCCTTTTGTCAGCAAGGGGACCTCTGGGGGGTCAGCTACCGAGCAGCTGGGCTCGAGTGTATTAGCCCCGGCCGTGTGTTTCGCCAGGGATGGGGTGAAAGGTCACCCGGCGGGTTGATTACTTTTGCCCTCTCCTTCCTGCGAGTTTACAGTAACCTTTCCAGCCGGACAAAGTGGGATTTGGAGGCCAAAGCAAACGCTGTGCAGTGAGGAGGGGTGGGCGGGCGGGGATGGGCAGTCACACTTTGGTAGTGGAACTGGATTCTCAAAATCAATATACTTGGAGAGATCGGTCCGGATCGCTGGCTGCTGTAAATCAGCAGCGATCCGGTTTCACACCACTTTACACTGGCTGAGGATGTGGATTGGCCTCCTTTGGTGTGGGATTGCAAACGTGCCTCTTGTTTAAAATAACAGGGACGTTTCGTAAGTCAACTTTCTCAGTCTTTAAAGTTTTCCGAAGAAGCCAGGCCATGTTCTCCTGAGAGGTGTAGTGTTCCTCCTGGAAGAGAAGAGACAGGGTGGGGTTGTCGTGGATAGAAGGGGAATGGGTCTTCATTCAGAGAAGCGCCTGTGGTTCTCGCTGCCTCTCCAGCTCGCAGCTTATGCTGCCTAGTCCTGGACTTGTCACAGAAGGAACGGCTGAGTGAGATTGCTTTGCGTGTTGGTCCCGTCCCCTCGGATCCCAGATGCATCTTCTCTAGCCATGGGATCAGCTGGCTCCACAGGAGCCAAGGGAGGTGAACCAGTAGATGAGCAGACTGACAAGGTGGACCTGCTGGCTTCTGCCAAGTTTAAGCTTTCTGTTAAACAAACCAGCAAACTTCTGAACGTGACCCAACACAGCGCTGTCTGCGTAAGTGTACAGGCCGACACAACCAGTGTGTTTAACCGAGACGTGACTGGCCCGGTGGTGTTAACTCTGAAGTCTAATGAGCTCACCCATCAACACTGCTTACTACTGCAACTGCTGATCATTTTAGCAGACACACCTCCCATACATCCCCACTCCGGGCGGAGGATTCTCCGAGAATGTGAGAAACGAGATGTGCAATGCAAGGCTGAGGAAATAAGAAACCCACCTCAACTTTTGCCCTGAACTTAAAAGCCACCTGGAACTATCCATCCCCCCACTTGGTAGTTTTGAAAAAAGTGAAGTAATTTCTTTTAAAATAATATTTTATTTCTGCTCCTTGTTTCATTTTGGGGCTCGGACTGGGACCAGAGAGAGACGTGCTGGGGCTGGGAAGCCCTTCTTGAAGGGTCTGTAGCCTGAAATAAGATGGAAATATTAGAAACGTTGCAAGAAACCCTATTTGCATGAGATTTCTATCCTGTTTTATAGGAATGGGGTGGGGTCAGGAGGTGGCCTCAATCCCTCCCATCCTGGCTGCAAGCCTGTAGTTTAACAGCTTGACATAGCCCAGCTCCTATGGAATTACCAATTCTATCTCCCTGACAAGGGAAACTTTTCTTTGCAGAGCAATATTTCAAGGCTGAAGGAACTTGAAGGATCCAAAGTGGGACGCCTTCAGGCCTTGGGAGCCAGCCTAAGCAAGTAATCCAGAGTTGCCATTTGTTGTGTCTTCCATCCCATTGTACAAAATCTTCTCACTCTGATGTTGGGATGTTGCCGAGACTCTCAGGAATGCAAAAGATTGGCTGGCAGTATAATATTTTGGGAAAGAGCCAAACTCATATTGATCTGGCAATGTGGCTGACCCTTTGGAGTCAGGAGGACTTTTTGGTAAAGAGCATAGAGTTGTAAAGTGGCTGATTGGGAGCCAGAGACTAAAATGTAGTAAAGGGGGCTGTGTGATTTTGGTTTTAACTTCTTGAAAAGCAGCGTGAGGGATCAAGAAGCATGGTTTGGGGCTGATTGAGGAGTCTAACTTCAGTGTTACCCACCAGCACTGAGAGAATCTGCTCTCCTTTTCCATCCTACCCTGACCTTGGCTACCATAAGTACAGACAATCACAGCCGTTTTCCCAAACAGGGCATGAGCAGCATATGTAAGAACATACATTCTGACATCCGAGAACCAGGGTGTTGATAAAAGGTGAAGCGCCAACTTTATTTGTGAATTTTCTGTCTCTTGCATTGTTTAGGATCTTTAACGTAAAGTTTTTAGGGTCAGTGAATTTTTAGAACTTGCTTTTCATCTCCCTGAAAATACCACTTGATCGTGAAATTAGAGCTAAGCTAATAAGTCTCAATAAATACTGATCTAATGAATTTAGCTTCCTTTCTGGCTTATGGCGCGCCCATGAGCGATTCACAGTGTCCTCACAAGTATTCAGAATTTGAATGTGTTCAACCATGATTTTCCCAAACTGTTTTAACCGCATAGCTTCAGTGGGAACATTAGAACTCCACACTGTGTTTCTTAATTGTGATTTGGCCAGTAAGTCACATGGTACAGCTCAATCTCCTGATTGGCTAAGCATGCAATCACTGCTGATGACACTACTCATGCATGCAAATTTAAAATTCCTCATGCACATGACTTGGAAGTTCATTTCCTGCTGATGTGTTGCCCAGCAAACTCAACCACTTGAATATGCCCAGAAAACGAACACGAAGAGAAGCTGAATGTGACTGAAGTGAATCCATGTATTAAATAAGACAGATTTCAAATCTCTAAACATGTCTATGTCTATGTGCAGACAGTGCTTTCAAAGATGGGTTCAAAGATTCAGTCCCAAAGCATATCTTACTATTTTTAAACAGAGAAAATATACAGCAGCCTTTCTATAGGTGGATGGCTACAAGAGGAGATTAATGTAGGACATGGGTCCAATAGGTGGCGTTTATGAGATACCTGAAGCAAATTGAATCCTTTTTGGTCATCAGCTTCTTTGGTAAATATTGTGTTCTATGCAGCAGTCCCATAAATGCAGAAATCTTTACATTCAATTACGCTGCACGTGCCTAAATAGTTTATTTTTTACATTCACACATGGGGTGTGCACGCAAATAATTGTGTTCTTTGCATTTGCATATGTAGCAAACACTAAGAGAGAGAGAGACATTATTTATGCATGTGCTGTATATGTGAATGCATATGTTTGCATAGGCGACACGTACATAAGTACTGGATTTTATGCATGCACATATATGTATACAAGCATAGATAAACGTATATGGAGGCAAACATACGTCAGGCCTTCATTCCATATTTCTTAAAGTCAATGGGAATTTGAGGGGAAAGGACGAAAGGGGAAGAGAGGCTCCATTGACGCATAGAACAAGCCTAATTGTAACTACAGTAGAACCTCACAGAGAATGAACTAACCAGAACTAACTCACGCCTCGTTTGGAACCAGGAGTCCACAATCAGGCAGTAGCAGGCAAAAAATATCAAGAGCAAACACACTACAGTACCGTGTTAAATGTAAACTACTAAAAAAATAACGGGAAAGCAGCATTTTTCTTCTGCATAGTTATGTTTCAAAGCGGTAGTAAGTCAGTGTAAACTTTTGAAAGAGCAAGAATCACATTTTGTTCAGTTATGAACATTTCAGAGTTACGAACAACCTGCATTCCCGAGGCGTTCGTATCTCTGAGTTTCTGCTGCTGCTAAATATGCTGTTGAGTAGCTGCCTCGCTGCAAGGTAATATATGAAGTCACTGCTGCCTCATTGCCTGGGGATAATAAAGAAAGGCTGTGTAGTTGTGTCAGAAGTACAGGGTATTTATAACATGGATTTGTGGCCTATGTAACAAAGTGATAGTCATTCATCAAACGCACCTGCATGTAGGCTGTGAACTTCAGGGACCTTCTGGGGTGGGATCCCTGATGCCTGTTATGTTTTCAGCAAATACATCATAATGAATGCAGGGCTGAATATAGCGAGAGACTCAAATCCAAATTGTGTCGTGGAAAACCTGAGCAACAGGTACCAATGCTTTTGTTGCACTGATTGAAGAGGTCAATTTCCTTTTAACAGGGTGGGATCTGGATTTAGGAAAGCTCTGCTCTTATTGCATATGAATGATGTCAGGGGTTGGAAGTTAGGAAGTGCCTTTGTTGTAACAGATCTGTCTTTTTCCCCAGCAGTCTCCCTTACAGAGCTCTGAAAGATCAGTCTCATAACCAGTTTATAGCATTATTTTAATTAAAAAGGCTTCTTCAGCTTCTCTGTATTTTTTTTTTTTTTTTTTTTTTGCTGAGGTGAACGTCCTGTACTTCAAGAATGAAACATATCAGGGAGTATGGCAGCAGAGAGCTATCTGGATGCCTGGAGAATTGTCTGCAGTGAGAAGAGATGGTCCCCCACTGTAACATTTGGGTCTGGGTTGGATTTTATGCTCCAGTCTCTTCTCCCCGATGAAGCACTAAATGCCCACCTGACTGCATAGCAGGGACAGCCCCATCCTTCCTGGCTGTATGCAAAGTAAAATTCTGCCTGTGATGCAAAGCCATGTCCAGGAGGGGAAGACTTCCAATCAGACCACAAATCCCAGAGAGGTAGGATGAGGCCCCAGAGAGGGGCGTGAATGAGGTGCACTGCAAAACTCTCTGAAAATAGGAATACTGTCCACTTTGCCATGTTACTGGGAACAAGTCTTGGTCAGAATCTGTCACTAGATCTCCAGCCTCATTCTACAGGCGGTAGGAATTCAGTGTTGGGAAGAAAGCATCTGAACTTTTGGGCATGTGCATATCGGAGCCAAACCCTGAGCCTTTCCGGTCCATGCATTGCTACACCCGTGTTGCTGGTTGAATCTTCCAGCCATGTGTTGTAAAAGCAAGCGCATTCTTCAAAAGTGAAAAGCTCGTGCATGGAGCCAGGACCTAATGCCTGCTTGCATTCACATGGTTATAGGGGCAATAAAAATGATGCCCATATCCTCTCTCTGCCGCTAACCAACCTACTCTGCAAAAATCCAGTGTACCCTCTGCCAGTATGGTATCCATCCCATCCTCAGCTGGTAAAACGCCCAGACTGTTCCCATTGCCAGTACCCAACCCGCTCTCTGTCGTCATGGTTCTGTCCCATTCTCTCAGCTGGTATCCATCCCATTCTCTCTTACTGGCCTTCAGTCATTTTATTAACGCCCACGTTTCCTGATGTGTTCTGCATTAGACTCCTAATCCAGGCAGTAGGCAAGACCTGCTATAATAAAGGGATAGAGTCTCTGTGGAGTTACACGGATTGCTAAAGGTGAGGCAGCAGGGTCCAACAGGTGGAACACTGAATTGGGAGTCAGCAGATCAGACGCTCCTGTCTCAGCCAGCTCCTGTCTCTGGCATGGCTGGCACCTGCCCCAAAGGCAACATGTGCAGATACAGCTAAAAGCCGCTTCGTTCCCATGGCACGAGGGGGAAAAGGCACCGATCAATTCTCCCTGAGAAATTGCTTGACACTTCGACGTACAGATTCCCCTTGATGATGTTTGAAAACAACCTCTTGATTTCCCACCCCCCAAATCAAACAATTTCCTTCCTTAGTGAATAAGGGTTAATCACATGCAGCTCGCCCTGCAGCTGAATGGGACCAAAGTTAATCGGAATATTTTAATCATTGCCATGTGCGCTGCTCATTATGGTGATTTTCTTTTGTGGCCGCCTGTGTGGGGTTTTTTCCCCCCCCCCCCTTGGTGAGTAATACAATCTACCGTTTTGATTCCTACATTTCCCTTGAGAGCCAAAGGAAAAAGGCCTTACCCCACAACAAGGGAACATAAGCAGACTATCCCATTGCCCCAAAGGGGCTGCCATCATTCAAGGCAGATAAAAGATGATAACCCTCTTTATGCAGCAGCTATCACAGAGTAATGTTGTAGGAGCGATGGGCAAGCAGAGGAGAATGAACGCATCCTCACACCACTCTGTTGGCCTAGCAGCTACCTCCGAATACAGCCACTTTCCAAAGCGCCATCTCTAAAATGTTGCTATCTAAACTACCAGGGGCAGGGGCCATAGTGAGGGCAGCAGACTGAGCTCTGACACGCAAGGAAAGATAGCTCAAGACAAAACCAAGGCACAGAAAGACACGGGCACAGGTCCTCAAAGGTAAATCAGTCAAAAGAAGGGAGGAGGTGGGTTTAAGCGATTTGCCCAAGGTCACACAGGAAGTTTGGGGTCGATTCAGGAATTGATCTAGGGTGTCCTACCTTCTAGGTGAGCGCCCACCCCACGGGGCTTCTCTTCTAGAGAAAGGAGAGAGATCAGTAACCCGCCCACCCCATCTCTTTCGCTCTTCCCCACCCCTTCCTTCTTAAAAGAGAGGTGAGATTACCTTGGAAACCAGCTTATAGTGAATGTGGAGAAAGCAAAACTCTATAGTGCTGGAGCGCCCTGAATTGGTTATTCTATACTATGTCCATCCCCATGGTATCTGAGCACCTTCCGGAAGTGCTTGAGGAGATGCAATGAGCATTTAATATACGTGGGTCTGTCTCCTTTTTTATAGGTGGTCCAAAAAGTTTTTATAGGTGGTTTCACAAAAAGTTTCTTGAAAAATGTGTCCCTCTTCTCGTCAAAAACGTGTGAAATTTGCTGACCATTTCCACACCGTCTGTCTCCTGGGAAGGGGAGTTTGTTCATTTTAATGTGTCTTCTGTACTCTTGGTATTAATGAAGACAAGGGAAGGCGTGCGCCTGGCACCTGGAACAGAAGCTGTAAGTAGAGCTGGTTGAGAATTTTTTGACAAAAAACCTTTCATTGAGGCAGTTCCTCAGGTGCAGGACAAAATATGAGACAGCGTGAGCTGCCCACCACATTATAACCGATAGCCCAGTGGGAGGTGGGAGACTCCTGTTGAATTCCTGATCTGCCACACTCAGAGCAGAGACTCCTGGCTGAACACCCTTTCAACTGGGTTATTCTGAGGTCTGTCTCCCTCTCTCCATAAAGAAGTTTGAAAGGTCACATTTTTGTTCCAATGCAGAACAAAAATAAATTTCCGTTTTTTCCATGAAGCACAGTCCTTGTTTTCCGACCTGCCCTAGTAATGTGGTTCGTGGTGAGTCTCTGATCACGTGGGAGTTCATACCATGGCCTGGGGCTGGTTCCCAAGAAGGCTGTCTCCTGCACCGACCAGCTTTTCCTTTGCAGCACATGACTGCATTGTGCCTGAGGAGGAAATCTGTTGACCACTCATCCTGGAGCTTTAGGCTGCTGTCTTCTGGAAATCCTGGGCCCAGAGCATTCAGCACGTTGAAGAGATGGTAAAAGATCTTCAGTCTGACGTTCTAAATGGTGGTGGTGTGTGAGCATGGGAGATGAGGGACAGACGCTCCTGAGTTTTATCCCCAGCTCTGTACAAACCAGTGGGGCCAAGTCACTAGCCAAGGCATCATATAACACTCCCAATAGCAGCAGAATTTCAGCTCTTGTCTTCCAGGATGGATTTGTCCCTCAAGCCCAAAAGAGTCCAGTGTAAATTAAACAGGTAAACCACATCCTCCTGTCTAGCCCCTTCCTCCTGAACCAACATTTTCTGCGGGAGCTTGGGTTGCTTGGTGGCCTTTCATGGCTCTCACCAGGTCCCTGGGCTCAGATCCCTCACCTGGGATGCAACTAATTAGTGCCAGATGGAGCGAAGGCAAATTCCATGAAAGGACCATCCCACCCTGTGACATTGCTTCCGCCTTGCTGGGTGGCCTTTTGAAAGCCATTCCACCCATCCCTGCCTCACCTTCCATACCAGTAAAGCAAGGATCATGCTGTCTACAGCCTGTCTATGCTTGACCGTTAATGCTGATGAAGGCAGGGGGTGAAGTTAAAACGCAGTTGCTGGTCCTGAATCTCTACTGCACTTTGGATTCACACTCTTCCTGAATTAGAAACATCTTTCAAGTGTAGACAAGCCCTTCGCTCCTTTTGACTGGACTTTCTCTGCTTTGTGCTGATTGGCTGTTTGCTCCAACTCACCCTCTCCCTTAAAGGCTTTTCACGTCAGGCTCAATTCATACCTGCCTTCATCTCCTCCCGTGTCTTCCCCATCCCCTTCACTCCATGCCCTTCAGCATCCCTTCTCCCTTCACTTGTCTTTCCATCTACCTCATCCCCTCCCAACTAAATCACCTTTAACAATTTAATACATCAAAATATGGCACTCACATGACGACTGCTGACATCGCGTTGTTCACTCTGCCTGTCTCTTCTACCCCTTTCCCTCCCCTGTGTCTGCCTTGGGTACTTAAATTGCATGCTCCTTGGGGCAGGGACCATCCATTCTGTTTGTACACAATGAGGCCCCAATCTTGGTTGCTCCTTACGCCCTCCTGTAATAAACATGACTGATGATAACCGTCTGGGCTCCAGACTTGAAGCGAGAGACACGGTGAGCAGCAATGCAGCAGGAAGCTTGGTGTGATGGTGGGGGATTTAGCACACGTTAAAGGAATTACATCCCGCGGCCTCCCTATCTCAAGTCAGCTTTCATTCTCCATCGTAAATTGTAACCACAGGGCTGTGTGGGACTGAGGACAATTTGAGTCTTTCAGTAACTGACAGACATTCCTTCCTTTTTGCTACAATCAGTATCAGGACTGGGAAGGGTCCACTACTCCTGGAGTTGTGCACCCGTTGGATATTAACTACAGCTCCAAACACTACTTCTGTCCACATCAGTCCCCCTGCTCCTTCTTTACCCACCCAGTCCCGCTCCCACTGCCCTCTTCGTTACCTCCTATCACAGGCCGTGCAGAGCCTAGTGGATCAGGAACAGCCAAGGAGGGTCAGTCAGGGAATGAGAACTCTGTGAATGCCTGGGAGGCTGCAACTGGAAGCCATGCCGATCTTCAAATGGCCGCTACATAGCAGTGGCCATTTTAAGAATCCAGATCTGGCTCATGTTTGGGAATCGGATCTGTCTGAGGAGCAGTTCAGCAAAATTCTCATCTAGGCTCTATTTAAGAGCGGTCAGGTGGAATTTGAGGACATGTGGCAAGAAGCGGAAGGGGAGTTATCCAGGGAACATATCTCAGCAATAACTGTTCTTACCATAAATTAGAAAACTTGCTCATGGCACAGGGATATTGAACTGTCCGCTCCCTGCTCGTGCCCTGCGACACAGGCGGAAAGCCACAATCGGACAGCAGCCCTGGCAATACGGCTTATGCCAGTTAGATCGGTGGGTCAGCTCTTCCTGTGAGTTGGACGTCTCTCTAGACCCCCACGTCGCTCTCTTATGTGCAAATATTAATGTCTAAATCCTGACGGCACAGGTTCCCCAATTCAAGCCCTGTGAGGTTGGATCTGACCCGCCACAGTAGGAAAGTTCAACCGCCAGCGAATTTTCAGACGGGGCCCAGACAGCCCGGGTGTAATAGACAGCCAAAGGTTAGTGAAGCTGTTTTGCCAAATTTATGCCTGTTCCTCTGACTGTAGGAAGGGAGGGGAGTAGAAGCCAATGGCAGCCTCGCAGGAGCTGTTACCGCTGTGACTTGATAGCCTTATATATCACGGTGTACAAATGGCTGCGCTCTACAAAGTATCGAGCGGTGTTTGTAGAGAGACACTGCTGGCTGTATCAGTGCTTCCTCGTTCATCATGCTGCCAAGGGTACCTGGCCTTACCAGGGCTGGATGGAGAAGGAGAGACGCTGGCTTTGTCAGCCAGCTTGCCAGCCTCCTTTCCTACAGCAAATTGGCCTCTGGTTTGCTGGTTTTACCATGTGCTTTCTTGTCTACCAAGCTCTTGTGGAAGCAGCTGGCTCTCTATATGTATGTACAGCGCCTGGCACAATAAACCTGTGATCTTGGTTTTGGCCTGCAGCTGCTACTGTATTGTAAAACATAATATGGATTCATCTGCTTTCACGTTGAAACAAAAGAGCCACTGAAGCCAGTAACCTCTGCTGCTGCGGCTCCGTTGTTGAATACTTCAAGTGGGAACAGCAAAAGAATGGCTGTAAATAACAGCAGATATTTAAGCCTGATAGATAAAAAATGGACAGGGAGGTAGGCTGAGACGGGCATCTCCACTAATACAGTTAAGCTCAGTAGATAGTAGTTACGATAGATATGATCTGGATGGGTCAAAGACAGATAACAGGTCCAGGTAGACAGACACATGGAGGACATGGAGAGACAGCCGTGATGTATGGACAGATCTACAGACTGACAGGCACATTGGCTGCTAGGTACTGATGATAAATGGTAGGGAGCACTAGAAGCAGGTTATATTTTGATAGGCTAGAGACAAGAGGACAAATAGGCCTGGTAGGGTGGGATGGACAAAGCTATTGCCCCAGGGCGGGACGGCTGGCTCAGTTCCATAGCTGCACATCTGAAGTAACTGCTGAAGTCAATGGACTCTAGGGTAGGTGAGATCAGCATCTGCCGCCCTGAAATACACGGAACGGTGAACCAAAGGGTAGATGTAGGCAACAGAACCATGCTAGTGGATAAGAGAACTATTCCCGTCCCCTCTCCCCCCAAACCTATACCAATAAGGTTCTGTTTAGACTTTGGGACAGCTCGTCCACCCAGACACAAGGAAAGGTGTCCTGCTGCCAGCAGGAAGATGGACGGCTCCGAAGAGGCAAGCAGTGGAGAGAAGCTGGAGACGGTCGTGGAGACTGCTGACAGAACAGCACTGGCAGGGGTTCCCTAGGGAGGTGGTAGAATTAGAAGTTTTTAAGTCCTGGCTTGACAAAGCCCTGGCTGGGATGGTTTAGTTGGGGTTGGTCCTGCTCTGAGGTCCCTTCCAACCCTCATCTTCTGTGAGTCTAGTATTCTATGAACTGGTGCCTCTGCTGTAGCTAGCCTGGTTTTCTTTGCACCGTCCGTCCCAGAATGACTGTGTCTGAAGTCATACTGCCAGGATTAGGCCAAACCAAAGCCAGGAAACAAGCACAGATGACAGGCATTGGCCTGTAGACCATGCACCTGTAGGTCACTGGTTCAAATCTTGACCCCGGCGGCTGGTGGAGTGCCGGCATTACCCACGTGTGCTCTTTGATTTCAGTCTCCAGGGGTCGTGATCCTAAAACTGAAGCGCAGTTTGCTGCTGTACTTTTCATTCCTGAAGTGATGTTTTCTAGAGGCGAAAGGCTACCTCGGTCTGTAACAGCAACTCCTGAGACACGTTGTCACTGACTTCTTCAAGAAAAATCAGAGCACCTAAACCTTGCAATTTGTTCAGCAGCCTTTAAGTTCCCTGCTCTATTGACTTGCTTGTGGCCGAAGCTTCCCAGGGTGAATCCAACCCTCTCTTCAACTGCAATTCACATAAAGCAGAAATTGCCCCATGGCAATGGAGAAACAAATGCATGGATGGATTCAAAGCTCCACCTGAGCCTCAATGGAGCTGGTGTGGCGCAGGAGAACAACGTGACTAGCGGAGTAGGTGCGCTTACCATACTAGAGAATGGGATGCTCTTGGTACGGCACCATGGCCATTATGCTTTATAACAAAATGCCACACGACTGTGTTGCAATGGAAATTGGGGATTACGCTGAGCACTCTTCCTGAAGTCAGCAGGAGCCGAGGGCGCTCAACACTATGCAGGATTGGACCAAGGGTTTGGCTCCAAACTCATCTGAAGTTCAAGTGGCATCTGAGCTGAGATTTTTGTTGGCACTCTTATGCAGGTAGAAGCCAGGCATGAACTTCATATACGCCTGTGTCTGCTGGCTTTCAGCTCTGGGCCTTTGTTTCTGGTCTGTCTTTAGTAGGAGGTAGAGTACATATAATTTTATGTTCTGGCTTTCTAATGGGTGAGGAAGATAACCCCAAGCACTGGAGTCTTGCCCAGGGCCAGGTATACACTTATGGAAGGATGCAAAGGAAGGATTGTCCAATAGCCTAGGACTCGGGAGATCTGTGTGCAATGCCATGCTCTGCCACAGACTTCCTGGGTGATCTTGAGCAAGTCTCTTAGTCATACTGGGTCGTAATTCCCCATCTGTAAAATGGGGACAGCAGCACTGTCCTAGCTCACCGTGGGGTTGTGAGGACAAATACACTTACGCGCTGTGAGGCACTCGGATACGAAGATGATGATGGCAGTCACTGAAGTGCCTACAGTAGACAGAAGGCCATTTAGCTAGGTTCTGCCCAGCAATATTTGATTATTTTCCTCCTAGCTAATATGTTGGTTTTGCTTTAGGGTGAGCTATTAATGGCAACAAGGGATTTTTTTTACACGCAGCCTTTTAAAAAAAAGATGCAGTGGCTGCTACCACTGTGGCAGACGGAGGGGAAAAAGAAAGGAAAAGGGTGGGGGTGGCAAGCAGAACAGATGCTAAAGGGCAGAAGAGGGAAAAGTGGCGAGGATAGATAGATATATAGTGTTTTAATGCTGTAGTGCCTCTTTCTGCTGTCACAACACTCACCTTGTCTTTTTCCCTGCTGCCTCTTTGCATTATACAACCTAAGTGGCTTTTATGTGCTTATTTCATTTAATGGCATCAGACTTACAAGTGGTTGGTGAGCAGTCAAAACGAAAACCGTCGTGCTTTTTTCTTGCATTAAATCACAGAAAGAAAGAAGAATCCATGCATTTTTTCTCTCCTTTTCTCTCTGTCAGTGCAGGACTGGTCCCTATAGTCTAGGTTCTGTGGTGAGCTGGCCCTAAATTATGCACCATGGTGCCAATTCTGTGGCACTCTAGTGAAATTTTTGCAGCCAGCTTGACATACATTTGAACTATTGAAAGGTTTCCTTGCATTCAGTCTGCAAATGACTCATGCATTCAGTGCTGTAACCCTCAGATCATTTGTTGAGACCTTAAATTATATTTTATTTATGCTGTCACTGCATTTTCAGTGTGCTCTGCATTTTGCATTGGCAACGTCTTAAATGTAATCAGTATGTTTCAGAGTCAACAGATGCCATTGAGATGGGCAGGGAAGATTGTGCTGCTCGGAGCTCTTGTTTCAGCTTCTCTGCATACTCAGGAAGGCAGCGCGTGCCTTTGTTGCACTTGGTTTTCAAGGTTTTCTTCACATCCATGAAGGCTAAAAACATTTTCAAATGAAATCACAGCAAGGGGTGAATTCAGTGTGTACAGAATCGGGGTCTATGGTATTTTCTCCAGTACTTTGTTCAGTGCAGTTTTGAATCATTCAGGCACATACAAGGCTCCCTTGGGAATCTATTTCACAGCCTAAATCTCTAACCCGCCTTACAACTTTGTTGTTCTAACCAAGTTGTGATCCTCATGTGCCCCCATTAGAACAGATGCAGCTGAGTTCCATCCACCCTGCAGTGTTTTTCACCGTTATGCATCAACCCTCCTGGTACAATCCCACTTACCACACGGCCTAAACCTGTAGTGGTGCATTCAGGGAAAATCCAAGCCCCTCTCCCGTAACACCCAAACATGCAGAGCAACACTGGCCATACGTGACTCCGTGGTTTCTGAGGAATCCTACTGCCTTGGGGGCCCCAGGCTAGCAAAGCTGTTAAACATGTGCTTAGCTCAAGCATGCATGTAGTTCCATTGAAGTCAGTGGGACTCAACCACATGCCTGGAGTTTGGCACATGCTTAGGAGGGACTGCTGAATCAGGGCTTGTATGCGCGTAGAGAGGGGTCTAGGCAAGCTAGTGTTTAGTCCTCCAAGAGGACACTGGGGGTGGGGCATACCCTGAGATCAGAGGATATTGGATTTAAAACCCTCTGAGTGTGTTTGACCTGTCTTGTAATTTAGGCTAATGCCGTCAGTCTGTCCCCTATGTGTGACAGACACACTGCACCCTGCTGGTTATTCCAGTGGTTGGAGCTGGTGACTAAAACGGTGCAGAAAATCAAGCTGGCTGTTAAATTGTGCTAGACGGTGCAAAGACAGGGGGTGGACAAACTGGCGGAGTCCAGCGGAGGATATCAAAAATGGTTAGGGTGCTGGAGCACAAGACTTATGAGGAGAGGCTGTGGGAACTAGGCCTGTTTAGTCTGCAGAAGAGAAGAATGAGGGGGATTTGATAGCAGCCTTCAGCTACCTGAAGGGGTTCCAGGGAGGACGGAGGTTGGCTGTTCTTAGTGGTGGCAGATGACAGAACAAGGAGCAACAGTCTCAAGTTGCAGTGGGGGAGGTCTAGGTTGGATATTAGGGAGAAAAAAATTCACTAGGAGGATGGTGAAGCACTGCAATGGGTTACCGAGGGAGGTGGTGGAATCTCCATCCTTAGAGGTTTTTAAGGTGCCATTTGATAAAGCCCTGGCTGGGATGGTTTAGTCGGGGTTGGGCTGCTCTGAACAGGGGTGGGACTAGATGACCTCCTGAGGTCCCTTCCAGCCCTCATCGTCTATGATTCTATGCCTACAGGGCATGTAACACCCACCAGACACGTGGCACTGGCCTTGCTTTCGCCTTCTAATGTTCCCCCTGGGAGGGCCGTCCATTGAGTGTCATTTCAATGGACACGGCTTCCAAGACGGGTCCAGAAAGTAGGGCCGCGGCGCTGTGATCTGTCCATCTCCTCGTCCTCTTTCTCCCCCTTTCGTTCCTTCTTTCCTCACGGCTGCTCTCTCCTTCTGCTCCCATGTCCCCCTCTCTCCCACAGCCCTGCCTCAGAGACGCACATAACTCTCCCGTGAAATATATACAGTGTAAATATATAAAAAGCGAGCGTTTGCCTGCTGCTTAGGTATTCATGAAATAGTAAATAAATTTTATGGGATAATGTGAAGGCTGCCAGGCAGCAGGAAGATGAAAACTAACCCCTAATGAGACTCAGTGTCAGCTTAGCACACTTGGTATCGATCTGCCGGCTGCATTTGAAGCCAGCAGGGGCGAGGTGAGGGAGGCCTTGCCCCGGCACGAGCCTCCAGGCCTCGCTGACATGACACTTTTATGTAATTTGGAGGGGGTCATAAACTAGCCGAGGCTGGACACGGGGGGTAGGAGGAAGCAGCGTGCTCACGTCCCCCCCACGGCCACTCAGGGTGAGTTCCCAGGCCAGGGAAATCAGGGGAATAAGCATTTGGGGCATGGATGTAGCCTGAGGAGAACCGTGGGGGGGGGGGCATTGCCCCCCTCCAAACTGCAAACCTTGGGCAGATGCAGAATTTGCCCCCACCCGTGCAGCCCCATTGGCCTGTCTGGAGCTGCCCTCCCAAATCTCGAAGTCAAACTACACCTATGATTTGCGGTGGAATGGGGAAACTGAGTGATGTTGGGATGGGGAGAGGATTAGCGGGGATGTGAATGTGGCGTTGAAGGGAGGGGAAGAGGGGTTTTTCCAGCATCTGGGGCACAGAAAAGGGGAACAGGCCCTGGCGTGTAGGGGGAGGGAAATCACCACAGGGCACTTGAGGATGGGGAAGAAAGGCTCCAACTCCATGGGATGTGGGGGAGAGAAAGAGCCTGGTGCGTAAAGCAGAGGACGGAAAGATGGCGGGATGGGTGAGGGAGCAAGATGGCCTGGCAGGGAGTGGGACACCGGGGGAAACCGTGGGGCACAGGACAGAAGGGTGCCAGTGGGTGAGGAGGGAGCGGTGCCAGGTTTAGGGATAGGCTGTCCAAAGAGTAGGGAGCCGTCCAGGGCACGAGCGAACGGGAGCACAGCCTTCCCTACTTGTATGCTCAGGGGCCTGTTTAGCAGCTCCGCCAGCCCCGAGGCTACCCGGGCCGTGACTGGCGGCAAGGCGCCACTGCCGGGTGGCTCCTAGCCTGGCTCTGAGCGCTCAGTTCAGACGCTGGCTGCTGTGGTGGGGGAAAGGCTGGCCTCGTTTTCCCTTGGGCACAGGACAGGCTGTGAAAGGGTTAAGCAGCGAGCTCGTTTTCTCCGGTGCCTTCTGCACTGCCTGGAACTGGCCTCTCCGCTGCCAAGAGAACAGCCCAGCCGGCCCACGCGCTTGGCGCTGGCCTGCAATTTCCCCACCCCGCAGCATGCAGAATTGTGCAGGCAGGGAGAGGGGCGTGCGGAGCGCTGACCCTGGCCGCCCTCTGGCTGGCGCCTGCCGAGGACACGCCGAGGGGGCAGCGATTACGCTCTGCGAAGCGCTCCCCTCAGCTCCCTTAATCCTCTGCTCCAGGACCCGAGCCAGGCGGGGAGCGTCAACCTGTGGGTCAGGGGAGTCTGGGCAAAGAATCGACCCTGGGAGAATTAATAGGCCAACAGGGAGAGTCGTTGCCCCTTGGAAGAAACAACAAGCTCTGTTTGCTAGCGTTCTCCCAGCAGTGCTGAGAAGTAAGAGCCTTTCCGCTAGATTTCAGCCTCGCGGCTCTGCCTCTGCCCTGCTCCTTCGCCGGCCTCAACGCTCTCACACCCTTCCTTCCAGGGCCGAGTGGCAGGGGAACCCTTGCTGTATGTGCAGGGCGGGGGTCAGGTCAACACTCAAGGTGGGAGCTTACAGGGAATCTGTTTCCCAAGAACAGCAGATTTCCCAGTCCTTGTGGCGTTCCCGGTCCTTTACCCCTGCGGGTGCCTGGTAGCCCCTGTTATAAGCAAGGTTGCATTAGGGCTTTCCCTATAAACCTTCCTTTTGTTGTTAGAATTGCTACCATGGCTAAGATTTTGGGTACTCAATTCCCATGAAAACTGAGGGGAATCGGACATCAATCCAAACTCTGTTATATGCCACAGTAATGACTAGAGACTCCAACCGAGATCAGCGCCCTATTGTGCTAGGCGCTGTACGAACATTAGGCTGAGATTCTCAAAGCTGCTTAGGAGGCTAGCTCCCAGCCATTTCAATGGGAGGATCTGGGCCATAATGAGAGACAGTCCTACCCCCAAAGAACTTCCAGTCTAAGACGATGACAGACAGAGGTTTGAACTGGTGGGAAATCGAGGCACAGAGAGGTTAAGTGACTTGCCCAAAGCTATGCCATGGCAGAGCTGGGCACCAGCCCCCGATCTTCTGAATCCCTCGCCAAGGCCGTAACCCCCAAAATCATCCTTTGCTCTTTCCTTTTTTTGTAACGTTCTGAAAATTTCTCCTCGGGTGCTGAAATTTCCCCTGCTCAGGCTTTGCCTGAAGGAGGAATTTAGGGGAAGGGGGATGGTGAAAGTTTTGTTAAAATTCCTTCAGCCATTTTTGAGTTACTCAAGAGTGAGGAAAAAAAGACCAGTATCCCCGTCCTGTTGCAAGAACATCTGAAGATGCTTCATTTGCTAGCTCAAAAATGGCTGAAGCTTTTAAAAAATTGCCATTTTTTATGGTAAGGCCTGGATTTCTCAGGCATTGGTTATTTTACTTTTCCCATGTATCGTCCCATCTATCTGATTGTTGCTAACTGCTTTAAGAACACACAATCATTAAACCTCACAACCACCATGTGAAATAGGTCAGCGTTTTATCGCCTTGTACAGTTGGGGAAACCCACACCCAGCGAATTAATCTGGCAGAGCTGGAAAAAAGATCCTGGAGTCCCAATTTCATTCATTTTATCTGTTCAGAGGGCTCTTGTTGTCAGGTATCTGAATGCAATATACAAACAGATACAAAACTTTAAAAATATGGCAGAAGGACTGAGCAGACAACTAAAATACCCAGCCAGACAGCATCAAAAATATGTCGTAAGAGCAAACTCGGTTCCCGAGCAGGTCATACAGTTTCCAGAGGAACAGATTTCCAATGGAAAATGTTGATTCCACGGAATTGAGAAGTTTCGCAGGAATGTATCAATTTCATCCAAATTTTTGCAGAAAATTATTGAACCATTCCGTTTTGACTTTGACTTTTGTATGTCTAACATAATATATAAAAGTTGAAATGATCCAGTCAAAATGAAACCTTCCAATAAGGTCAAAATGAAACTTTTTGGGGAATATTTTGATCCCACAATTTTGACGTTTTGTCCAGATGCTGCATGAAATCAAATTCTGAAGTCTCAGGATGAGAATTCCAAATTTTGACTGGCTCTCCTCAGTACAAATGGCTCTCAAACCCCCTCACCAATCACCCCGAAAAAGGGATCAGTTTTCAGTGCGTTCAGAGAACGGCTTGGCTCACTGATTCCTTAGAGCAGGAGGGGAATGCAAATGGCCTTATCATCAACGACATTACCACTTCCTGGGAGCCACTCCTTGGATTGCTCTCCAGCAATTTCAGCCTTTCTAAGTGAGTTCTTGCAAGATGACGGTGATGAATTAAATCACAGCCCCACAGGTCCCAGCTGCTGTATATACACTATGGAAGCAACAGTCCTTGCCACAGAAAGCTCACAGTCTAAATTGACAATGGGTGAGAGGGGAAACTGAAATGCAGTGATTTGCCTAACCTCACATACCAAGTCAGTAGCGCCCCCCACCCTTCTCAGGCCTAGTGCAGTGCCCTATGCACTGGCCCACAAAGGCTCTCAAAGAGCTGCCCCTAGGGAAAGTGGTTGCTACAAAAAATCGATTGGCAAGTGTGATGGGGTGTCTAAATTTCACATTGGCTATCTGGAGGTTAACAGCTCCTCAGCCCAATAAAACCATGACCTGAAAGGGTGTTAGGCATAATTGATACTCACACCCAGCTGGGAAGAAGCTGGGTCTGTGTAAAGGAAGAAGCACAGAGCGAGGGAAGAGACCCAGGATGGGATGGGAGTTTTCTCTTTTGGGCTAAAGCCGCAACCAGAGGATCCTGAGACGGAAACCTACAGGTAGTGAAGCCTGGGGCCAGGGGTGAGTTGTCCTGGGCCAGGAGGAAGACCGAGGCAGAGGGGACAAAGCCTGAGGGGCGTTTGGACTGAATGGTGATTGGTTGCAAGGAGAGAGGGGGAGAACTTGGCGATCGCTTCTTTGGTGGCGGGGAGCGAAGAGACCCATGGGGAGCAGGAAGCCTGTGGAGGGAGGGCAGGAAGATGAGAACAATCCCAGGGGCATTTCTTGACACAAGGAAGGGAACCACGCCTCTGAGGAGGAGCCCTTGGAAGTGCTGAGCATTACACAAAGCCCAGGAAGGGGCTGGGCCAAGGCCTGAAGAAAGGCTGACGGGAGGAAGGAGTCCAGGGAGGCAGCAGTGAGGCGTCTGAGGCAGCAGACCTGGGCTGCTCGTGGCCTGGAGCTCACTGAAGGGGGAGGACTTGGGTTCCTCTTCCCTCCCCTGGGAAGGTGTCATGAAGCCCCCTGACATCAGGGGACAAGGACAATTTAACCCCCTCTCCTCCCCTAAGAAGGGCTGAGACGAGGTGGAAGGACAGCAGATTGTCTGTCCGTTGGACTCCGGAAGGGATGGAACTAAGATGTGATCTTGCCACAGCGGAGCACCATCGCGCCTGTCCGTCGGGGCTGCGAAAGAGCTGCCGTGCCCCACCCAGCCATGAGGAGCTGTGCCAGCGCTGAGTCAACTCTTCGACGGGAGGGGGGCTCGCTACCGAAATCGGGTTTGATCATTTGTCTCTTATGAGCAACCGTGAGTTAATTAAACCCTAAAACACCCCTGTGAGGTAGGGACAGGCCTAATGGACACTGCCTCACCCATCCCTGGAATGCCGCCCGCTATGGGGTGAAAACAGCAACGTGGCCCAGCAATTGAGGTCAGGGACTAATCACACCCTTATATGATGCCCCGTGTCTGCTCTCATAATCACACTCCAATAACAAGAGGGGATGTTGGTAAGGCCAACAGTCGTGGTGTTTCTTTTATCCAAGAACTCTCTCAGCATTTCCAGTCTCTGCTGACTGCCTGTGCAGTATATATGGAGTCCCCTTCCCTTATTCTACCAGTGAAGTGCAGCTGTTCGGGTTTCTGACAGGGCACACAGTCTGTTTAACTGCATACAGCGTTGTCTAACAATTTAGCACCCAAGAGCTTATTTATTTTTAAATCTCTCTATTAAAAACACAGCTGCGGTACATTTAAAACTAGCTATTCCTTGCTCCTTGGAGTCTATGCCTTGAGGACTAGGCCTGGAGCCAACTGCATCTCTTCATCCAGATGTCCAAAGGACAGCAAGTGCTGGACTCCCCTATTATTTCATCTTCTGGACACTTTCCCAGGGTCAGGGCTTTTCAAGGAAGTGGAGTCAGCAGAGGTGGCGGCTGGTGGAAGGTTTGCTAACGCTTAGTGGAAAGTTGTTTGGCTATTTTATTGCAGTTATACTTAGGTTCCAGTTTGGACTAGCTAATGCATGGGTAGATTTTTCCCTAATGAATAGATAGCTCTGGTTGTAAGGAAGCAAACACACATCAAAAGCACCTTCTACTGATGTGAGAGGAAGGCTTGCTCAGGGGTTAGGGCACACACTTGGGAGACCTGGGTTCAAGTCCCCAGAGCCATCCAGACTTCCAGCATGATCTTGCATAAATTTCTTTGTGGCTCTGTTTCCTAGCTGTGGAATTAATGGTGTTTTGCTGCATCACAGGGTAGGGGTGAGGATACATACATGCAGGATGGTGAGGTCCTTGGGCCCAGATCCTCCAGTAAAGGGCCATGTGTATGCAGACAGACGTGCTTGTAACTAGCTCTAACGCATAATATTCAGGCTTATAATATCCCAGTATAAACTCTTTATAA
This sequence comes from Mesoclemmys tuberculata, assembly GCA_007922155.1. Lineage (NCBI taxonomy): Eukaryota > Metazoa > Chordata > Testudines > Chelidae > Mesoclemmys > Mesoclemmys tuberculata. The sequence goes on from ML675638.1 coordinate 6,077,790, forward strand.
ATGGAACCTTAATATAATGCATGGCCTGAATTGGGACGTGCACCCAGATACTGTGGGGATGGGCACCTGGCTAGATATGCAATAAAGATAGTTATCTGCTGACAATGGGAGTTAGAGCCGTGTAACGGGGGCAGAATTGGGCCCTGGGTCTTGCTCCCTTGTGTTCTCAATAAAAGGCACGAAGAGCAGGGCACGGTTTTCCTGTTTGACTCCATGCCTGTGCCCCCCCGTGGTTGGCCAGTGGGGTTTGGTATAGGGGAGGACGATAGACAAAGGCATTTAGATTCTGGTTTGGATTCAGGGCTCAGCTGCAAAGTCATCGAGATAGGGTCAGCCTCTCCGCCTGGAGATTCCCCCCCCCCAACGTGCCTGCCATGCAGGTGGGTGGTAGGGAGGGCCAGTTGCAGCCCTCGACCTCCCCACAGAGGGGGATAGGTTACACAAGCTTCTCTGTGATGCAGACCCAATCCTGTCCCAGTGCCGAACTCAGCTGTTGGGCTGGCTTCCTCTTGGTGCGCTCCATCCTGCAGAGGGGCTGGGCCCCCTCTTGAAGCCAACGGGGGCAGAGGAAATGCAGCAGCTCACAGGCCTGGCCCTTTCTCCGCTGTAGAGATCATTTGGTGAGGCACTTGAGCTGCACCTGTCTCCTTGTCTTCCTCCATCCCCTCCTCCTGCTCCGTTTGCACCCTCCTTGCTTCGACCCTTTGGGACTCCCAGCACAGCCTGGTCCTGAGGGTTAGCGGGGCAGGCCTGTCCTTGATCTCTTCTCAGCTGAGCGGGCTGAGGGTGAAAGGTAGGAGAGCTGACACAGAGACGGCTGAGGAATAAAACAATTGGTGCTTTGCAGCCACTCCTTTCAATGCTGTTAAATAACCTTCAGCAGATCTGCTGTGGCCACTTCCAAACCAAACGCACATTCCCGTCTTCTCTCTCTCCCTGCGCGCCTCCCCTCTCTCTCTCTCTCTTTTTTTTTTTTTATGGCGGGAATGAGATGGAGAAGTAAAAATTATTAACCCCAGGGTCAGCTCTGGCTGCCTCATTCCTCTCTTTAGCTTCAAGCACTTTCTCCCTCATCTGTTTTACAGACAGTGATGTTCAGCTCAACACATTTGCATACGCTTATTGCATTTATTTTAGTCTTTATCTATTTATTTCTTTTTAAAGAGACAGGGTCCCATTATTTTCCTCCAGCTTGTCGTTAAAAGCTTTCTTCCTGTGGCCTTTCTTTGCCATTGTTCCCCTGCCTTGTTCATTATTTGTGGAGAAGGGAAGCGAATGTTAGTTAGCTTGTTTTGTTTTCCTTTTTTTCCTCCTCAGTTTCACTTTTTCTTCCTCTGTATTTTGTCTTGATTATAGCGATGGGTGTGTGCACGTGCACAAATACCGTAGAGCCAATAAAACTATTAATGACGAAATAATTTATACT
>ML675638.1:6084215-6163244 GCA_007922155.1 Mesoclemmys tuberculata
ATACTGTTGCAAACTCTTCTCAAGATTCCTGATTAAAAAATCAGACCACTAGTGTTTTCTGTAAAAACTCTAGCTTCTGGAGTTGTGTGAACATGAGACAAATCTCCATTTGTTTTCATGTTTGGAAAAAGTAAGTTTCTAGCCCCCATGGCTGCAGAGAAAGAACTTAGCACGTGACATAAGTGTGCTTTAAAAGCGCAGAAACCAAAGGCAGGGGGGGGGGCAGGAAATCAATTCACTTTAAAAAAAATATTCTCATAACTTCAGCTAGTTTCATGATATTGGAGGGGCCCAATGTGATCTTAACAGTTTGGGGGTGATAGTTCAATATCGCCAATGCACAGTCTTTGGTTTTAATCTGGAGATGCAACCATGGTGACTCGGCCACAGTCGGGCTCTGCAGTGCGTCCTGGGAGATGTAGTCAGGCCAGGGCATAGGCTTCGTGGAGAGAATGGGTGCATGGGGGAACCAGAATTACTGCATAATGCACTGTGGTAGCTCAGGTGAATGCAAAGTTAATCATTGACCCGACTGGAAGCAAAGCTTTTCATTCAGTTGGCGTGGACTTGTCAAGAACAAATCGTGTCAAACCACCCTGATAGCTTTCTTTGACAGGGTAACAAGCCTTGTAGACGGGGGGAAGCAGTAGATGTGGTATATATCTTGACTTTAGCAAGGCTTTTGATACAGTCTCTCATGACCTCATAAACAAACTAGGGAAATACAATGTAGATGGAGCTACTAGAAGGGGGTACAAAACTGGTTGGAAAACTATTCCCACAAGTAGATATCGGTTCACAATCAAGCTGGAGGGTATAGTGAATGGGGTCCCTCAGGGGTCAGTTCTGGATCCAGTTCTGTTCAATATCTTCATCAATGATGTAGATAATGGCACAGAGAGTATCCTTACGAAGTTCGTGGCTGCTACAAGCCGAGAGGCAGTGCGAGTGCTTAGGAGGATAGGATGAAAATTCAAAATGATCTGGAGAAATGGTCTGAAGTAAATAGGGTGAAAGTCAATGAGGACAAATGCACTTAGGCAGGAACAACTAGTTGCACACGTACAAAATGGGAAATGACTGCCTAGGAAGGACTACTGTGGAAAATGAACCCGGGGTCGTGGTGGAGCAAAAGCTAAATATGAATCAACAGTGTAACACGGTTTGCTTCCACACACACACACACCCTGACAAACATTATTCTGGGATATATTAGCAGTAGTGTTGTAAGCAAGCCCAAGAAGGAGTTCTTCTGCTCTACTCCATGCTGATTGGGTCTCAACTGGAGTATTGTGTCCAGTTCTGGGTGCCACATTTCAGGAAAGATGTGGACGAATTGTAGAAAATCCAGAGAAGAGCAACAAACGTGATTAAAGGGCTAGAAAACATGACCTATGAGGGAAGACTGAAAAAACTGAGTTTTAGTCTGGAGAAGAGAAGACTGAGGGGGGACATGAGAACCATTTTCAAGTACATAAAAGGCTGTTACAAGGTGGAGGGAGAAAAATTGTTCTAGTTAACCTCTGAGAGGAGGACAGGAAGCAATGGGCTTAAATTGCAGCAAGGGTCATTTAGGTTGGACATTAGGAAAAACTCCCTAACCGTCAGTAGTTCAGCACTGGAATAAATTGCCTAGGGAGGCTGTGGAAGCTCCGTCATTGGGGATGTTTTAAAAGCAGGTTGGACAGACACCTGTCAGGGATGGTCTAGATAATACTTAGTCCTGCCTTGAAAGCAGGGGACTAGACTGACCTCTCAGGGTCCCTTCCAGTCTTATAATTCGATTATTTCAGTTTTCCTGCCACCCGTCCTGTATCCCCTGTGTGAATTTTCCTATGCCTTTACTTTCCATCTATGGACTGGGGTTAATTCTCCTTGTCTCCCATTTAAGGCTACCTTTCCTTTTGTTAGTACTAAATTATTCTATGAGTGGCCCCACTGATGTCAGTGGGGCAGCACGGGGACTAAGGTACTATTCAAAGTGAGAGAGAGGCATTTTAACCCTGAGACTGGAAGCGCGCGGGGGCAAGGACTGTCCCTCTGTATGTACAGCGCCAAGCACAGTCGGGTCCTGATTTCAATAGAGGCTGCTAGGCATTATTGAAAAATAACTAAATAAATAGGGGGACGCACACTTTGTAGATCATGTAGGCTGAGCTCAGTACGCACACCAGGGCTCCTTGCATCCTCCATTCCCCATACAAAGTCCCTGGGAGTCACTCTCCATCCCCCATTTTCAAGCCCTGTAGCTCCCTTCAACCCTCCCTATTCCCATGGACTCTGTGCTCCCCATTTTGCTTCCCACTCTGACTGCGTCCCCCCCATTTTTCCCACCCCTTGCCAGGGTTTCTGTGTGCACCCCGCTTTCTGATTTCTTTCAGTCTGTGAGCCAAGGCAATCGGGGTGCCAATATTTTAAACAAGGTGGGCAGAGCGGCGATGGGGTTTTGTTATGCTGAGTGGTGTCAGTGGTGGATATCAGCCAATTCTTGGATCTACAGACAATTACAGAGGCAGCTGAAGCTGTGTCTGCTAATTCTGTGCGCCCCCCGTTTCCTCCTTCCAGTGTCCAGATTTTTCACCAAATAACAGTTCTGCCCACTGACGTCTAGAACATGCCCTGAAACGTTGGGGGTGATCAGATGCAGTGTTCAGTTGCTGTCTTGTTACAAACCAGAGAAGCAGAGAATATGCCAGTGGAAGGATCAATAAAGATGGGGAAGAAAGTGCAAAAACTGGGGGGAAGCAATTGGGTGATAAAGCTGGTATCATTGAGTGCCTGGAGGAAGCAAGGTCAATGCAAGAAGAGCAACTAACTGGAGAGGGATGGCCTGAAGAAGGGCTTTGAAGATGAAGGGAAAAAGCATGAACTAGTCTTGGAAAAACCGGACTTGAATCTGGCCTAAATGGATCTTCCTACTTCCCCGGACGTTATAATTGCTTTCACTTTAAATTGCCCCCTTTCTTCCCATTTTGTACTGGTTAAGTTCAGACATCCTGGGAATCAGGCCAGTTTGTCGGCTTCCCCAAGTTGGTGGGTATTAAGTACCGCATGATCTACAGCTGCAGCACCCACGTGAAGGTGGGGAAAGGTGGCTGTGAGGCACCTCTGCACCTGTGAGATTCTGGGCTTCTCTGGAAAGAGAGACAGCCCCCAGTCCAAATTAGAGCAGCCTCGGGGGCGCTCTGATTTATGGTAGCCCTCCTGAGGGCTGTGTTTGGGCTTCTCCGTGGTATGGAGAGGCCCCGAATCTTTGTGGCAGTGTGTGCAACAGAGATTCCATGACAGGTCCCCCATTGTCCCCTCTCCTGTCTCTGGGCTCATCTTCCCCTCTCCCCAGGACAGGAGATGGAATCTATCCCCATGGGAGGAAATGACTGCTCTGGATGGACTCATGGACCGCCCCTTTAGCTACCCATCTTCATGTGCAAACTTCATACCCCAGCTCTCTTGGTGTGGTCCCTGTGAGGGACTGAAAGCTGTGCTGGGAGAAGGCCAGTATGAGCGGAGAGGCTTAGAGTAGCTGTGTAATTTAGTCCCTGGGGCTGTCCCCTCTGGCTTTATGACCAGAACTTTGAAATAATCAAAAAGACTCCCCCCTGATGATTCATCCCAGGCTTTCCAGGGAGCCAAGTGCATGCCGATGCAGGAGTTCAGGAGGTCCATGATGGAGCATGGACCTGTTTAGTGTGGGGCACAGTCAGCAAAGTTCAGCACCTCCCTTATGGGATCTCAGTGCCCCAACGCAAGGACTCCTCTAAGACATTGCAGGGCCTAATTTTGATCTGACTCTTGCTCATTTCATAAACATGGTGCACATGGCAGCAGTTGCTTGCAAGTCAATGGGATGCTTCCCTTTCATTTCTCCGGCGCGTCCGTTGTGACGCGACCTTGACGTGATCAGGGACTGCAACATCATTCCGGCATCACCAGAAATTACTTTATTTGGGCCCTGTGCAAAGTAGCACGATGGGATCAACTAGCTAACACAAAACTTCTGTGCTTTTCTTTCCTGGACCAGAAGAGACAACCATCGTTCTGATGACCGTGAGAAAGCAAAACAATGCGGTGAGGATTTCCAGGAGACACCACCTCGTTATAAAAGCGGTGCAGGATTCTTTTATTTTCTAGAAGGGCTGAAATTATCCATGTACAAAAAAGGTTATTTCTTAACATGTGTCATTCGAAGGCGCTTTTCACTGAATCTTTGTTGTTAAAACCTTGATGACCAGGTTACATTTGGCAGTAAAATCTGTCACTTTGTTAAATTCTTACTTGTTCTGAAAACAAAAGCCATAGAGCTGGAGGTGTGAGCATGTCATATCCAACCTTATTAATGCTGCAGCCAATTTAAATTCCTTTCCCCTCAAACAGCCTCTGTCTTACATAAACAACTGACACTGTGTCTGGTTGAGTCCTTTATTGAGGACTGAGTTATTCAACAAAACTGGCATGTTTAGGCTCTCTGGTGTATTTATTGATGTGGATGGGAAGGGAGGGGGATTCAGGGAAGGAAATCAATGCAAAGATTTTTTTTTTTAAATTTTTTTAACGTAAAAGTGAGCCTCAGCTAATACGAATGTGTAGAATTGCAAGTGGCAGAGCCAGACTGCAGGATGGCTGCCCACAGAGAAAAGTTTTCTATTTAAGTGGTGCTGCACGCCACACTGCGCCAAATTAAAATGGACCTGCCACCCGAGCTGTGTTCATGAAAATCACTTTCATATTTTTCTCTTAATTTCCGTGATTTTGTTTGGTTTTGGTTTTTTGGCCAGCATTTGGAGTGTCCAGGTGAATCTAACCTAACATTCACAGCTCCTGCTCTGTGTTAAAATCCCAAACTCCTCCATAGTGCTCTCCCAGAGAAGGACTGAAGCAAGCTCCCAAAACTGCTCCGACCCATCTTTACTCATTCGGAGTATTGAAATAAAACCCTCTAGCTGAAGTCAGGGCATGCCAGAACGTCCTGGTTTCTAGGATCCTGGTCTGCTGGGGCCAGCACAGAAGGTTTAGGTTTTGACGTAGATCCAGATCCTCAAAAGTATTTAGATGTTTACCTCTCGTGGGAGCTGGGTCCCTAAATATTTTGCAGATCTGGTCCTGAGTACCTGTGGAATCGGTTTGCTTTGCTGAAGCTTTTCTCTCCAAGAATTTCATGCTGGTGAAAGGATGCGCTGCTTATTCCCAGGAGACGCTTCCCTACTTTGCAACACCGGCGCGCTTCATGTTTTTGAGGGACCATCTCTAGGCATGAGAAAGGATCCCTGTCCCAGAGCGTCCGCAATCCCTTACCTCCTCATTGCTGACAACGACCTGGAATCAACGTCCTATTTTAGGCTCTAATCTGGCAAAGGCTGAAAAGGGTTTAACTTTATGCAGTTTATGTGGAACTCACTTGGATTGCCAATGTGTAAAGTCCCATGTGTGAGAGGAAGGGTGGCCCAAGGGCTAGGGTGCAAGTTCGGGATGCAACAGAGTGAGGTGGGAGACCCTGCTCTGTTGCACACCCCTTGTGTGACCATGGGTCTCTGTGTGCCTCAGTTTCCCATCTGTAAAACATGGCTAATAGAGCAGCACTAGCTCACAGGGGTGCTGTGAGGAGAAATACATTAGCAGTTGGGAGATGCAACAGTAATGGGGTCATAAGTACTTAAAGATGTGTTTCCATCTTGGCATGGCTGAGACCTTACTCAGGACTACACCGTATAGCAAGAAAGTAAAGCCGGCAGTTGTTGGAAGGCCAGACCATAGGGTGGATGTTACATTTTCTGTGGCCAGCAGGCTACCCTGGAGCACCTCTACGTAGGGCACAGCAGGTTGCAGCCCCTCTTCTGGCTCCTCCAGAATTGCTTACTGAGGTACCGGCTGCGCTTTTCCCCCCTCGCTTCCTCATGCGTGCCCACCCTACCCCTGGCCCCACAAAGTCACGAGACCTCCTCATCGACTTCTGTCTGGCACTGGCCCAGATGGCTGTCCAGCACACGAGGAAGTGGCAGCTGGACAGGGGGAGAGGCTCTGTGGCTGTAGGGCTATTTCCAATCCCTCGTTAAGTCATGCCTCCAAGCAGAACGGACGCTGCCTGGAAGAAGCAACGCCTTGGATCCCTTTGAGGGGCCATGGCTGCTGTCGGGCGTTCTCTGCTCAATGTCGCCTTCTAGCTCACTGATCTTTTGCCCTTCTCTCCTCTCCCTGTGTTTTTTTTTTTTTTCATGGGTCATCCACAGAATTTATTTGTGGCCTGGGTTCAATGGCTCCTCCTCCTCTGTTTGGGGGACGGCCTTTAGGTTGGGGGCGGGCTTACGCCTGCTGTGTCCTGGCAACCACAGTGGGTCCATTTCGGCATGACGCCCGCGTAAGGCACTCGGCGACTCTGTGTCGAAATGTTCTGCCTGCAGGAGCCGTCGCGCGTTGACGATGTTCCATAAAAGGCTCAATCCATTAAAAAGATCCATGGGTTTCTTAGTTCTAGGCTGAGCAGACACTCACAGGCCCGGAAAGGCTGTTCTCATCATACCCCTGGTATTGCTAACCCCCCCAAAATCACGAGAGAGGCTGAAAAATCATGAGAGTTTTAAAAAGGCAGCATTCTCTTTGTGCGCATCCTGGGTTCTGACCCATCGTGTACCCACTAAGATCATGGCCTCTCGCGCCTCTCCACCAGCACCAAAGATCCATCATACCAGTGTCGCTATTCCCAAAGAGGAAGGAGAATGAACTATACTGGACTAGGGTACTTTGCACTAATATAACTGCCCCCATGCCAGGGGTTGTTCTGGTATAACTATTTCAGGTTAAAAAAACATAACAGGAGATGTGATTATTCCCCTCTTTTTGAAACTGGTAAGGTCACATCAGGAGTATTGTGTCATGTTTTGGGTCCCCCGCTATTGAAATTGGAGGGAGTCCAGCGGAGGACAACACAAATGATGAGGGGCCTGGTGTACATGACTTACGAGGAGAGGCTGAGGGAACTAGGCCTGTTTAGTCTGCAGAAGGGAAGAGTGAGGGGGGATTTGATAGCAGCCTTTAACTACCTGAAAGGGGGTTCCAGGGAGGATGGATCGAGGCTGTTTTCAGTGGTGGCAGATGACAGAACAAGGAGCAATGGTCTCAAGTTGCAGTGGGGGTGGTCTAAATTGGACGTTAGGCAAAATGTTTTCCCCAGGTGGCTGGTGAAGCACTGGAATGGGTTACCAGGGAGGTGGTGACATCTCCATCCTTACAGGTTTTTAAGGTGCAACTTGACAAAGCCCTGGCTGGGATGATTTAGTTGGAGTTGTCCCAGCTTTGAGCAGGGGGTTGGACTAGATGCCTCCTGAGGTCCCTTCCAGCCCTCATCTTCTGTGATGCTCTGAAATGGTTATACTGGCACAGAATCTGTGTTTCGACCAGACAATGAGACCCAAGGGTCCCTCCCGGTCTCTACCTGTGGCACATGATGCTCTAGTCTCCTGTGGGCTGTAATACTTTGGTCTCATTTTGGCTGTAGGCTTTAGTGCACGAGCGCTAGCTGGTACTGGTGTCCTGTAATCTACAGGAGGTCAAAGCCGCTGGTCCCTTCCAGCATTAAACTCTATGATCCTAATGGGTCTAACCCGGCTTCTACTTCAGTTCACGTCTAAACGCCCATTGACTACCCTCGTAGTAGGACTGGGATCAGTAATGAGGACTTAGGGGACTCAGCCTATGGCAGAATCAGACCTTTTGTTTTGTGTGTGGGGTCCCCAGTGGACACCTCTGATTACAACAGCGCCCCCTTCTGGCTAGAATCCTGTTCCCCTGGATCTCCTCCCTCAGTAGTGCAGCGCTTTGATTAAATTAGTTCAATTTGTCGTTTTTAAATTGTCTTTTCTTAAGCACGGGTTTGCTACAATTAAGTCTCCTCCCCCACCCCCTCCAAAAATGGAATTAAATGTATTGTATTGCGTGTTAGATTTGGCATTTCTAGGAATCGCTTGCAGAGCGGCAGAATGGTCCAAGGCACTGTGAGAGGCAAAGAGGGAAGAATGAAAGGAAATGAATGTTGGGTGAGGAGGGGAAATTCATAGCTCTGCTGATACGCCATGATAAATAATTATGAGTTATTAATTTTAAATTACATCTTTAATGCATTGCATGATTTTAATTCCCACTACTGTATTAATATAGGGACTGTGGGTTTGATTAATTTAAAGCGGAACGGTAAGGTGCCAATTAAGGGGACTGTCTGGCAACTTTCAGGTGTTTATAGCTCTCAGCTGCTGTTTCCCTGGGGGAGGAATGGGCCTGGAGAAGTGGTCATTGGGGAGGGCAGGACAGACTTGCTGGTAACCCTGTGCAATGAGGCAGCTTAACCCTTTGAGGCCCAAATGACAAACTGTTCACTACTTCTTTATTTCTGAGGCTTACCGAATACATAACCAACCTCCTCATGCACCCAGCTTAGTGCAACCAGGACAGGAGGGTTCTGGGTGAATCCGGGAACTCACTTAACTATTTTGCCATGTGACCCTAAACTGACTCCAGAGGATTTTCCCGCTTTGTACAATCGACTTCAGGTATTATGGTCGTACTTAGAGCCCCGCCTCCCATTGTGTTAGGCGCTGTACAATCGCTTAGCCAGAGTGAGCCCCTGCCTTAAAGAGTTTGCGATTAAAGGCAGATTTTCTAAGGAGCCAATAGGTGCTCGTTGAAAATCCCTATCAGTGGGCAAGGAAACACCAAGGTGAAACAAAGCTTCTAAGATGGCACAACAAGGAATAGGGTCCCCGTCTCCTGATTCCCCAGCCATGGCCCTATACCCTGAGCCGTCCTGCTTCAGGTACAGATATATGCTCTGCCTTTATATCGGAGGCTTATTTCCCCCACCCACCCATGGGCAACAAGAAGAACAAGGCTGATAGGCAGAGTCCGGTGGTTCTGGTTTGACAAGGCTGAAAACAAAGCTTGAGCAACGACCCAGTAGTGGGATAGGGGGGAGGGATGGTGTTTAAAATATTGAGGGTTTACCTTTTTATTCCAGTTTTCTCGGGGCCAAATCCTGAAATACCTACTGCTTTCTCTGGGGCGGGGGAAAGGGGAGGTTTCCACTGATGTCAGTGCTAACCACTCGCTAAGACGGAAGTGGGCAGGGGCTTCCGAATTCAGCCACATATCAACCGTGATTGCTAAGCAGCCGCATTGCTTATGAACCTCTTTTAACTTGCTGTCACACTGAAGCAGCTCCCCACCCTTGGCAAGAGGAATTGAGGGGTCAGATGTATTCAGAGATCAGCCATGGCTGGAGACGGGCTGGCCCAGAGCGCTGAGGAGATCCAGAGCGTTCTCTTTCCAGATGCCTGGCTGGTGTGTTTTATTCACCCACTGATCACCAGAATGGGGGTTGGGAGGAATCTTCCCCCAGGTCAGATGGGAGGGGGGCGGCATTCAGCTTTCTCTGCACAGAGGACAGGGATCACCACCTGGGATCATCTGGGTCTGTCCCACCCAATCAATTCCCTGCCATTACAGGGGAATCAGACACTGGGGGTTCCTCTGTCCCTCCTGTTATCCACCTCTGGCACCCAACAGTTGAGTCTCCTGGGGACTGCAATGCTTTGGAGAGCCAAGGTTGGTGAGGTGTATCTTTTACTGGGGCCAACGTGGGACTGACACGCCTGTAGCCATCCAACACACAACAATGGAAGAGATCGAATTGGGCTGTCCGAAATGCGTTAGTCGTTGAGCACAGTGGAAAGGTGTCATGGTGAAATGTAATGGGCTGTGCTATACAGGAGGCCACACACACACACACGCCCCACTTGTGATGGACCAGTCTGCTGTGCTTGTTCCATGCACTCAGCCTAAGAGGAGCTGGAAGATGCAGGAACTGAGCGGCCTGGCTCACCGACTAATATTATTCCCTTAAGCGTTTTGTACTAAGTCCAGATTCACAAACCTAAAACCGCTCTTCATTTTCCAAAGCAGAAACTGTAAGCGCTGAAAGCCGCTAGGAGAGCTTGTCCAGCCATCAGTGTGACGCAGGTCCAGGCAGTCCGAGGCACAAAACCCAGCTGTTCTCCCATTCCCCTGCTGGAGTTTAGCTACAGACTGGAAGCTGCTGTAAGTTTGCTTTCTGAGTAAACTTCTCTAAGTGTGACAATCGCTTTAGCTTCCCAGCGAGGATTTACCGGCCTTCTGTTATCTCTCCAAGAGTCGGAGTTCTCCAAATGGGCATGAGAGAGCAGCCAGAGAGGTCAGAGCCAGTTAGCTTGCACCGTCGTTCCAAGAGGCATTAAAGACGGGATTATGTCTAAGAGGGTTAGGGAAGGAGGAGTGAAACAGGCTTGTCTTGTGCAGAACGTGGGAGATAAGGCTGTGTTCTATAGGTGTGAACTCTCTGGTGTGCAAGTCTAGGCACTGATATTTTTGAGTAAGAAATTGGGAGGATAATACCACAGGCGAACGGATCAAGTCTGAGTCTAAACTGCCTTCTTGCAGGCAATTGGGGACTGGAGAGAGCAAACATATGCTCTCAAACTTTTTAATCTGAGTACCAAAACTTCTACAGACAAGCTCTAATCCAGGGATGCGGGTTCTCAATCACACAGTCAGCCCTCCAGTCAAGTAGGGTTTCTAGCTATCATCTTGCGGGTGGGTTGTGGCAGATTCTCCATCCTGGACCATTTTTACGTCGAGACTGGCTGCCTTTCTAAAAGATCTGTCCTAGGACTTGTCTGGGGGAAGTTCTACGGCCTGCACTACACAGGAGGTCAGAGTAGATCGCGGTCCCTAAACTACGGCCTGCAAGACGCATCTGGCCCGCCGACACATTTTAACGGGCCCGCTGAGCCCACTGCCATTACAGTTACATGTGGCCCTTCATAACATAAGGCGGGAGCCAGCAACCTTTCACAAGTGGCGTGACAAGTCTTCATTCCCCCATCCCAGCCCCGCCCCTCTCCCACATGACATGGGCCCAGCCCCTGAATAGTTCAGATGTTTTTTCCCTGACTTTGTGCAGGCGTATCCTATCTTCAGGTCCAAAATGTTCCAGGCTTCACTGTGAATAACTGTCGGGCAATGACCGCAAACTTAGGGTGAGACCCATTCTCGCTGAGTCCTCATCGAAGGAACCAGAAAATATGAAGTCTGACCCAAACTTTTCTTCTCTGTGTTAGCTGTTATGTGTTACTGTAACAACTGCAGGCCCCAATCAAACCAAGGCCTCACCATGCAAGGTGGTGTTCAAACACTGTGAGAGACCGTCTCTGCCCTGAAGAGTTCACAATCTAGGCAAGACGGCATAGGAGGGATACATCGAAGTGCAGGGAGTGGAATGATTTGCCCTAGGTTGTACAGCAGTGGCTGGGTTTATAAACCAGGTCTCCTGACTCCCAGGTCGGTGCCCTATCCACTAGACAACGCTGCCACTGTGCCTTTAAAATGCTGAGTTTGGGCATCCTCTGTGGCAGACATTTTGGTCTCCTGCAGCCTGTTAGAGAGGAGTCGCACACACTGTGCTCTCCTTCTCGTTGGAAATTTTAATTTTTTTCCTTATTCCAAAATAAAAGTGCTAGATAAACAAGTCGGCCTTTACCGATGGGCACTGTTCAGTTTCCATAGACAATCATCAGAGAATTGTAGTTGTTTAAGGTCCAGAGCAGTGTCAGGGGTCCACTTTTGAGAACCAGGCAGCTGAATTTGGAGTCCAGTGGGCATGTAGGTGAGCAACTATCTATTTTGACTGTTGAAGAGCCAAATTTTCAAATGTGGATGCCTGATCTACATCTACATCCATACTCAGACAGCCAAAGCACCTTCAATCAGAAGACTGCAATGGTTTCATCAGTTTTTATTATTGAGTTTGGTTCAGGAGTAACTGGGTGAAAATGAATGGCCTGTGATGCAGAAGCCATCGGGCTAGGTTATTTAGGGGTCCCTTAGGCCTTAAAATCTGTGACTCTAAGGGTTGATTATATTTACCTGCCTGACTTGGGCCATTCCATAACTAACTTTATACATCCATGTTTGAAAACTTGGCCTACCAGATCTGGGCAGTTGTCTGTAGGATTCGGGCACATCATTTGTGTCTGATTCTGAAACCCGGGTTCCCAAAATACCCATTTGCCCATCTGGTTAGGTTTTCATAAGCTTGTCCATCACTGGGACACCCGGGCACTGGTGGGTATTACAAATCAGCCCATCTTCCCAGGGGAGCTGTCTGGGCCATGCCACGCACACCCAATGCATTATAAAAATTTGGAAGTGACAGGTGCATGTTATCGAATACTGCAAATCACCCGTCCCAGGAGCTGTGTTCAGGGTTACCTGTTTGATCTTCGTCAGCTGAGCCGCAACATTAAAACAATTTGGGTCTGGTCTCATTCCAGTTTTGAGAAGAGTGGCTGTATCAGGAGGGGATGTGTGACTAATTGTAATCCTGCCTGGTCTTTCTGCTGAATGCTGCACTCACTAGAAGCCCCGATCCCAGGCCCATTAAAGTCAACAGGCAACTTTCCATGGGCTTTCACGGGAGTTGAATCCGACCCCAAGTAGCATTTCCATTCAGATCATTTCTGAACCTAGAGACCCTGGGTGAAAGGTTGGCCCTCTTAAAGTCAGTGGGAGTTTTGCCATTAACTTTAATGAGGCCAGGATTTCACTCTATATGTGAAATATAATGCCAGCCCTTTCTTTTCATGGGGTTTTTCTATAGCGCCTCTCTTCTGAGTTCCCTTTAACTCGATTACACCAAAAGGAAGGAGCCTTCATAAACGTTGTCGAAAAGCCCCACCACCTAAAATTGCTCATTTTCTTTGGAGTTCATTGCAGTGGAAGAGCCAAAAACTGCCATGAATCCAAATCTCCATGGTATTTCTGGTTTAAACACTACCGAAATCTCATTGGAAGGGTGGATCCTATGCGATTTCCACTGTCCGAGGCCAGAATTTCACTAGAACAGCTCATGAGATTCTGGTGTCATGGAATCCAAACCCAAACCTTACGCTTGACTCTTAGACCTCAGGGGCAGTCAAATCTAATTAGCTTGAGCATCCAAACACAGCCTGCTTGGCCAGCTTGAATGCTCTCAGTACAAGGACAGAAGAGAAGAACAAAATAAGATTTCTTCTCCTTTACCTGTGGGCGAGAAGGAACAAGAAGCATCAACCCTTATCCCTAGAAAAGAGGCAGGATTGTCCAACGGTTAGGGTGTTAGCCTGGGACTTGGCACCAATTCCCAGCTCTTCCCCAGACTAACAATCCTAGCATTTAATCCTGCTACCCATCAGCAGGGGATCTGAGCACCTTTCACATAAAATCAATAGCAACAGTGAAGGCTCCAGCAGACTTCATGGAATCTCTGGCACTTTTCCCTTTTGGGGATCAAAACTCTGATGGGGATAATGCAATGATGGGGCAGGAGAGGGATAGAAGAGGGTGTTTGGTATTGTGAACCTCACTCATGGTGAATAGGCTGTCTCCAGGAGGACAGCATTGCAACATTTCCTAAAGATGGCCAGGCTTTGGATTTGCCTGGTCGCTTATTGATCCACAGTTGCATGCTCTTGATGGAGACTACTTTGTTCCCAAATCTCACGTGCACTGGGCTTCGTGAGCGGCGTTGGCCCAGAATGGCACAGCGGTCGCAGGGGTTCATAGGCTGAAGTTGGGTCTTTGATGTCGCTGAGGTTTGATCCATTCGTTGCTTTGAAAACTAGGCCTTAAAGTGGGCACGTTACTTATACCGGGGTTTTCAAAAACACCGAAGCAGTTTAGGCACCTAACTCTCATTGATTTTGGTGGGATTTCGGCGGCTAACCTGCTTAGAATAGGGAAATAGTATCCAACAGAGGCTTCGCAAAGATAAATACGTGCTCAGATACTATGGTAATAGACAGAACCTTTATGCTCAGCCCCAGCCAATCATATACAATGATTTTGACAAACATTTTGTCGTTTTCACCAGCAGATTTTGGTCCTATCTAGAGTGGGGCAAAGGCCAGACCCTTCATTTCATGAAGAATTTCAAGATTTTGAAACGTCGCTTTGTTTCCAACCAGAACTCAAACTGACTATTTTGAAATTCTCCATGCAAAAAAAAAAATCTGAAAATAATTCATTGTCCAACTGAAACACATCTTTTATAATACAATACACTTTTGAAAAAAAAAATCTAAACAGGCGTTTTAAAATTTTACAAAATGTCAAAAGGGGATGTTGTGGCATTATCTGAGCTCTTCTTTCACCCTGATTTTCTCACAAAATGAAATTACAGCAAAACGGGCCTGGCTGTGTGAAGCGGTTTGATTTGGCGAGAGTTGAACCCACCACCAGGCTATGGTTTTGTCCTAGTTTCTCTGCCCAGCTGGAGACCTGACTGTGGTGAAGAGGTTTCGAAATGCGTTTTGCAGCCTTGTGAGTTCCCCGGGCTTCTGATCCAAAAACTCTCCCATACCACTGACCTCTATCGATGCATGGCTTTCACGCCATGCAAACACAGTGACCCACCGTGAGATGAAACCTTCAGTCTTGCATGAGTGCTGGGCATTTTGACGTGACCTTTTCACGGGCTGCATGGGGAGAGGGACCTTTTGGAAAAGCCCCCGGCATTTATCCACTGTGGTGTCCTTGTGGGTTATCTAGCAGACAAAGGGGCCTCTGACTATGTAGGTGCGAGACTGGGCCTCCTCGCGCAGGCGTGTCAGGAGACAGGAGTGGAATAACCAGATTGTCCTCCTTGTCCAACTCGCTTTTCGATTTCCCCATTGCTCCAGGGCATCCGTGACATCTGCGCCGCTCGGAGGGCCTTAGCAGATGCCCGCGCCATCTTGAAGGGGGCTGGTAAAACTTCAGTGGCTTGGGGACGCACGGGCAGCCAGGCGCGCTGCTCCCACCTTGCTGTGCAGATGGCAGCAGGCCCTGCAGGGCTCTCCTCTCGCCTACGCTGGCTCAGAGCAGAGTGGCAGGCTGGCAGCTTGGCGTGAGCATGAGAAGGGAGGCCCTGCTGCAGCTAACAGCTGGCATCACCTGCTCTCCCTCTGAACGAGGGGCCGGGGGAAAGGGGCCCCCCACTGACATTGCAGGGAGCTCAGTGCCCAGGCTGGCAAAAAGGAGCTCCCAAGTGCCTGCCCGGGAGCTGGGAATGACCCTAAACGGCAGACAGCTGCAGAGCAATTACAGCGTAACCCATTCTCTGCTTTACAAGGCAGAAACAACCACGGCTCTGATCCTGCGGGCATGGCCTGTGAGGCGCTAAGCCGGAACAACTGCCCTAAAGGCGTTCTCGGGTGCTGGCTTGAAGTGCTAATAACGAACACCGAACGCCCAGTGTCCATCATCAGCATCCCCACAACTGTGCCCACACCTGTCAGGAGCTGGAGGTTGCCTTCGTTCCCAGCTGACCCAGCACGTCCCCTCGCAGGTGGGGATGGTGCGACACTTTCTGCACTCCCAGCCCCGCCACCCAGGCATCAAGTCCAGACAGACCATTCGATGCTAAAAAGCCGGCCCCCTAGGGGAGCGTCTCGGTTATTAACGGCAGAGTCGGTGCCGAACAGAAACGAAACGTTCACCCCACCGTCTCCGCTGGGTGAGCAGCTGTCCTCAGTCCATCTGTCCCCCAGCCCCGGGTTCCGCTCTACCCAGGCGCTTCCCCAAAGGACTCTCTCAGTTCCGGTCTCTGCCCCCACTCTGAGGCCTCTTGCCCCTCCCAGAGTAAGATCTTTCCCTGGGGAGGTCCATCCGCTGTGTCTCTTCTCCAGGAACAGCAGGTGACCCTTGCCTGGCCAGGCTTCCGTCCCGTGTCTGGGGAACCCCTGGCAAAGAACAGGCTCTCTTGGATGCCTGTGGAGTGCAATCCACCATCTAGGAGGCTCCTCTCTGGCTTGCCATTCTGGTGGATTCCCTGGAGACCTCGCTTACGTTCCCTGCTTAGGCCTCTCCTGGGAGCCGCTCCCCCCAGGAGTTTCTTGTCTCCCGTTGGGGCTCCCTCTAACTGAGCTTGGGTGACCTTTATGAGGGCTAGGTGCTGGTTACTAATCAACCAGCTAGGGCAGTTCACTACCCCAGGTGGGGCCTTTGTAAGACACCCCATAAAGGGCAGCTGCCCTGTGAGAAAGGTACTCAGCCTCTCGTAGGATCCGGGTTAGCTTTCAGGGGGTTTGCACCAATGTAGCTGCACCATATGTGTAAACCCCCAGTGCAGAAGGGGGGCGGGGAAGACAGATTGCACCCATGCCTTTTGCCCTGGGACATTATCATGGTAAGGCCTGCCAGTGCTAACTCCATTATGTGCGGTTGCAAAAGGTCTGCGTTCGCAGTTTGCCTGGTTGCAGCCACACTGAATTCCAATTCCCCAAGCCTAGACAAGGCCCTTCTCACGTCTCCCTCAAGCAATATGCTCATTTGACTCCACTGGGCCCCAGGAGGCACTGAACACCCATTTAATTCCCAAACTCAGCATCTCGCAGGACGTAGCTCTGGGAACCTCGCTGCAGTTAGGAGGGCGTACAGTCTGCTGGGAATGCCGAGTGTCATTGTCTGGGATGTGGCTGGTAGAACTCTTCCACCACAGAGCCCTTCCTTCGTTGTCCACAACAGGGTGTTAGCCACAGAATCATAGAAATGTCAGGCCGGAAGAGACCTTGAAATCATCCAGTCCAGCCACCCACGCCAAGGCAAGAGCAAGTAAACTTAGACCCTCCCTGACAGGTGTTTGTCCAACCTCTTCTTAAAAACCTGCCAACGACAGCGATTCCACAGCCTCCTGTGGTGACCTAGTGCACAGTTTATCTATCCTTAGAATTCAAAAAGTTTTTTTCCCGTAATATCTAACCTAAATCTACTTTGCTGTAGATTAAGCCCTGGACATCCTGTCCTACCTTTAGTGACCAGGAAGAACAATTGATCATTGACCTCTTTATAACAGCCCTTAACCTACTTGAAGACTGTTATCAGGTCCCGCTTCAGTCTTTTCTCAACGCTAAAGATGCCCTGGCTTTTTTTTTTAAACCTTTCCTCGTAGGTCAGGTTCTCCAAAGCTTTTATTATTTTTGGTTAAAAGCTTTAGAAAATCTGACCTGGGAGGAAAGGTTTAAACAAAACTTATGCATAGATTTGGCAGGGCTTGATTTAAATAGTTAGTTGTCAGTAAACATCGATTTCACCTGGCACAGAAATCGATTGGGCGAAAAGTCCGCAAGCGGAGGCCTTCCCCACGCCTGCCCCCTGCAGGAACCTTGTGTCACCAGCCTCTACGGCCCCACTCAATCCCGGGAATTTGGAGTCATCCCCAGGCAGGAGCATTTCGGCAGTGGGGTGCCCTCCCCTGAAGTCAGGGGCTAGTCTTCCTTCCCACGGCTCCAGCCAGGAGGCGCTCTGCCCTGCTGGGCCAGGACTGTGGCCTCCCCAATACCTTGCATGCTGGTGTCTCCGGCCCCCTTTAATTTCCCCCACCTGTAAAAATTTAA
This sequence comes from Mesoclemmys tuberculata, assembly GCA_007922155.1. Classification (NCBI taxonomy): domain Eukaryota; kingdom Metazoa; phylum Chordata; order Testudines; family Chelidae; genus Mesoclemmys; species Mesoclemmys tuberculata. Next base: position 6,101,645 of record ML675638.1, read on the forward strand.
ATGATTAGTAGAAAAAAAAATGCTTACAAATTGAATGCTCTGTACCTTAAAGTCTTTAAGCCACGATCTGGGGACTTTAATAACTCGCTCATAGCTTAGGGGGTCTATTACAGGGGTGAGGTCCTGTGACCTACCTTGTGCAGGACCATATTGGTCCCTTCTGACCTTAGAGTCCATGCAAAACAAACAAAAGAATTGGGCCACGCCTCGTGCTGTAGCACAACCTCCTCAGCAGGCTGTGCGGCAGCGAAGGAAGTAGCCGTAACGGTGTCGGGGGAGCCTTCCCAGTGCGCTTTCCCCTGCGGAGACCACTGGAATCACAAACTCTGGAGAAGTTCTCGCGTCCTCTCCCACCAAATCATGCAACAGGGAAGGACCTCGCTGTAGAGAACCCCTGACGTCACAGCTACCCTTGAAGCCAGTGCCACCTCGTTCCTGAATCCCATCCGATATCCCAAGCTCGAAGCACGGGCTTGGACCAGTACTTGGAGAAGAGCTCTGTGAGGAGTCCAGAGTGCTGCTCATGATTCAATAGGTGTGTTTCCTCATGTTCCTCAAGGGATGCCATGGGGTGCAAAGAGGCTGCTGGAGGAGATGCAAAGCTCTTACCCCTTGTAGACCTCAGCCAAGAACTTCTGCTGCTTTTTTTGGCAAGAGAATGTATGCGCTCCTGGTGTTCACTTTTGCATGATGGTCCTCTTTCCTGAATTGCCCCTCCTGTTTCAATTGGCTACAATGTCCTTTCTCATTTCTTGTCCTGGTTTGCCATGTGATGTTACCTTGTGCTGTTAACCAGCGGCCACCTTTCACCCCAGAGGTGTATGCATTTCACTAGTGAGCGATGCAACTCCCGTATCGATTTGTGTCCTTTCCCTGGGTGCTGTAGAGCTAGTAATGTTACCCTATTATTTTATATTCAATGATTGCCTCGCTCCATTTCTAGCAGGGGGCAGTACAGAGAAAGATGTCCGAGCATGGTCCATGGGGACGCTGACAACTATTCCCGAGCTAGTCAGAGACATTGCAGGAATCTCTTATGCTCTAAGTAAGAAACAAGGGAACATCAGGTTAAATTAGAAGAAAACCAATTCATCTTCCCTGACCTATTTCTGGACATGCTCTGAAGGGAAGAGGAGAAACTGTCTGTCAGGATCAAAGGAAATTATGCTTGTTGAACTGACAACCAGGCATTCTGTGAGTTCACACCGTCGACTGGCAGATTGGCACTGCTGGCTCTCTTATGTCCCAGATTTTTCCACTCTGCAGATCCCCTGGCAATGCTCACTGTATTTAAACTGATGGAACCTTTCCAACGTTGGAGTAGCTACCAGCAGTAGAAGAAAGACCCAAGAAGCCAACTAAATGACATGGGCCTGCTCTCAGCCACTCCCTCCCTTCACCAGAGGTAGGAATGGAGTCGGGCCGTAAGGCGAATGGGGTGGATATTCTGAGACCTGATGCCTGGTGTAAATTAGAGCAGCCTTGGGGCTGCCCTAACTTATGCTCCACTACTCATGGCCCCCTATGGGGCCTGGGAACAGAAAACAAACACAGCCATGGTCCCTACACTGTGAGATGGGAGCATGGCCTTTGGTAGCCCTTATGCTAGCTCTGCGCCAGCTGGAGAAGCCCTTTGCACAAGTGGTATTCTCCTGGGGAAAGCTTTTACCCAATCTGAGAGCCCTTTATGTTTTCAGAGGAATATATAGTGGCCTTAGAGCAACCAAGACGCACGTGCTCTGCTAAGCCCTGACCTCATTTATGCTGGTCCAACCTCATTCCGATTGTACTGGTGTAAATGAGACCAGAATTTGCCCCTTGATGCCCTGATACCCACTGGACTTTTTTCTACCACGCACATGCCCACGTGTCCACACGCAAAGATAGCAGGGAGTGTATCAGGTCAGCACTGCGGTACATTGGTAGAGCTGTAGGGCAGCGTACCCAGGAAAAATGCACAGCGTGTTATGAGCCTGGGAAGTCTGGATGGGACGCAGCAGCAGCATTCGTTGCAGAATAGCATGGCTGTGGGGCTGGACTGGGAGCAGATGCCGCAGATGAGGGTGAGCAGATAGCAAGTGTGAATAATCGAGGCAGAGGGTGGCGGGGAAATAGGCACCAATGTAAGAGAAAGCCCCGAACATGGGGACTGTCCCTTATAAAATCGGGACAGCTGGTCACCCAACCGCAGATCAGTACTGAGGTGCTCTGGGAGAGCCGTGTGGGCAGGAAGCCGCTTACCTATGGTCTCCTCTCTGTATCCCACGCTCAGACTTTGCATGGCCTCACGGGCTGGGTGCTGGATTGGGAATCAGGAAACCTGGGTTTCGTTACAGTAAAGGCAAATTGCTTTACTTCTGCCTCCTCCCCTGTCATTAGCCTACTTAGTGTGCCAGCTCCTTGGGGGAGAGACTGGCTGGGCAGTGCGCAGCACAAAAGCGTCCTGTTCTCTTGGCCTTCTAGCAGCTACTGTGCTACGCAAAACCTCTTCCTTAGAGCCCTGGCTGCTGAAATCCCTGTGGAAGGAAAAGGGAGGACATCTCCCCTGAGATGTCATTCCTAGGTGTGTCTGAAGCGAATGATCAAATCCCTGAGTTCTTATCTAGCCCGTGCAGGGAACTGGAGCGGCTTCTAACCAGACCGACTTCTAACCTTTGTGGGAAACCCTGGTCTAAGCACGTGGCTTTCGGTTTGTTGCCCGAAGCTAATTCACCCTCTGTTTCACAATGCAAGGTAGAGAAGAGCCATTCCACAGAGCATGGAATTAAATCCAATCCACCTTTGCTAGACAGAGATTTCTTCACCCTCCTCCTAATACCAACCCGCCCAGGTCCCTCTGCTCCCAGTTTCAAGCATAAAAATGATACTTTACATACAGTTCCTCCTCTTCTCAAAGCATGCGTGAATTTCAGCTCCCCGAGCCCCTGAGCGGGAAGGGCTGTTCATGTCCCCATTGTACAAATAGGGAAATGCAGGGGGACAGCCAAACTTGGGAGCCAAAAGCTGGACACCTAAACCCGTAGCCTGATTTTTGTCAGTTACTCACCACCTAGCAGCTCCGATGCAACGTGGGTAGCGTCTATTTATTTTTTTAAACTCTTTCTTGTCCTTTGGCTGACACCAGGGTGGGCAGATGCTCATTGTTTGACGCCCTCCTCTATTATTTTCTAGACTGAATGGCTGGATCGGACCCTGGCTATGTCTCCCTGCTCAAGGTTTGCACCATTGCCTGGTTCCCAACACATACACAGGGCTGCCTTCCTCCCAGATCCCAGCCCTAGCCTGCAAGGAATGGTAAAGGTGTCCCACCCCTGTTTGCTCAGGGTAGATCTGCACTGCAGGATTGCTGCAAGCTGCCACCCATAGCATACTCACATGAAGCCCGGGAGGCTGTGTGCGTGGAGCCAGCACGCTCATGCTCAGTTGGGGGAATGGGGTAAAGTCTGGGCTACACTTTGATCTGCGTCCCTGTCTGCCCTTGGGGGCAGAAAAAGCACCAGTACCCGAACTCCTGTTTAACTAGTCTTCCAAAGCCATCCTATAATTCCTGGCACCAGTCCGTTCCAGCCCATCTACTGCTCACTTCCTCTTTCCCTTTTGGATTTTATCATTGTCCTGTCAAAAGACCCGTCCCATCCCACCTCATTCAAAGCCCACCATGCAGCTGTGAGCTGGAAAGATTTCAGTCTCCTGGGGTGGAAGGGGAATTAAATTTCCTTGTTCAATTAATTTAGGTCTTCCTTGCACTGCTGCGAGCTTAACTCTGCCGTGGAAGAAATATCTTGGGGACGAGGACAACTCTAACATCTAAATTAATACAGGCTTGGGGCTCTCTCTCTGCATGTTGCCCGCGGCACCCATCCACAGTCCTCATGGCATCCACTCCCCTGTTCAATGGGACAACATCTCCTTTCATAGCCTCAGTGAACTTGGCACTGGTCAAAGGTGTGGGACTGACAGCCGTGGCGCCTGATGTCCTCTGCTCTCTGCTAACCCGGGACAGCCTGGGAAGCAGCAGAGCAAGCGTCCTTCACGTCCCACTTCCAATATGTCTTACTCTTGCATCTAGCGAGACCATCTCTCAGGAGAAAAGGAGTCCATCAACACGAGGGCTTGCAGTGGAGGTGGTTTTTGCTGCGTGGACTCCAGAGCTAGTTGCATTTTTTTTCATTGAAAGATTCTTTGGACTAAAAAAAGACTTTTGAACCATGGGGTGTCCATCCCACATAGGAGTGGAAGGGGTTAATGGAGACCAGATGGGCCAATTAACCTACTAGATTGGAGGCTGAGAAGAGAACCCTAATTGCAGGAACAGGTTCACCTGTGCAAGAACAGGCAGGGCCTGTATAAAGCCAGGGAGCTGGTTGCAGATGAGATCTGCTGTGGGGAAAAGCTGCAGGGAAGCAGGCAGAAGTCATTCAATGAGTGGAGGGCTTTGGTAGCTGGTAAATCTAGGGGGAAGTTGATATGTAGGGCAATGCCCAGGGAGTCAGCAGAAAGGGATTGGCCTACACAGGGGCTAGCTGCTTGTTAGTGGGTCCCTGGACTGGAACCCAACATAGCAGGCAGGCCTGAATTTCCCGACCAGCCCTGGGGATTGCCCAGGGACATTGGAGACACCAGTGAAACAGCAGGTCTGGAAAGACTGTGAATTCTCCAGAAGGGGATGATTTTAGTGACCGGGCTGGAGGGCCAAGCCCCAGAGAGGAGGCTGCAGATGGGGGGTTTGCATCGGACAGCAGAGCAAGACAAGCTGGGAGAAGACCCCACCCAAGGGAGGATACAAACTGGCAGAGTTACTCCCTAGGATGGCCAGTAGGAAAGCTCTGTGACCGACCAGAAGGAAACTTTTTTTTTTGCAGGAAATGTTCATGTTGGCTGAAACTTTCAGGGATATCATCCAAAAAAAAAGAAGTTTTCATGGTGAAAATATTTACCAAAACTTGTTTAATGAAAACAGTTTTTAAAACCTGACATCTCTTAGATTAGTCAGGTGTTTTGTGACCAAGAAACTAACCATTTTCTTGGGACAATAAAAAAAAAAAAAGAAAGGGGGGGGGGAGGCGTGTAATTTCCAAACCCCTGTTCTTGTTTTTTTAAATCTGCACTTACCCATAGTTCTTAAAACACTTTGCAAAGGATGCCCTTGTCATTACAGATGGGGAAACTGAGGCACGGAGTATAGAAATGACTTTCAGAAGTCACCCAGCAAAGCAGTAGCAGAGCCAGGACTAGTACCTGAGTTTCCTGCATCTCAATCCATGATGCTCTATTCGTTACACCTCCCCACTCTGCCTGGCTCCTATGCTGAGACCAAGCAGCTCGTTACACAGATTGCTCAACACTCACCAGATTGTAATAAACTTCTGTTAATTAATACTATGCACTCTTACTGGTGGCCCGGCACCCTTGTGAGCAGGCACTGTTGCATGTATGAAAAAGCATAGCTGTGATCCATACAAAGAATTACTGTACAGGCGTCTTCTCTCTGGTATCTAAGTACAAATGTCTATAGATTTATCCTCTCTGCAACATTCCTCTGCATGAGGGAAGTGTTATTACCGCCATCTTAGAGATGGGGAAACTGAGGCATGGACGAGTTAAGTGACTTGCTCAGGGCAACTCTGGAAGTCTATGTCAGTCTGTGTCTCTGCTGAGACCCAGTCCACTGTTATTGCACACAAGACCACCTTTCCTCAGTGAAGGAATCACTTCTTCCATCTTCCAAGATAAATATCTCCCAGTCACCAGGTAGGAACCTGTGCCATTTTGCCATCGATCCACCTATATAGCCCCTCTTCACACACTCTCCTGTGCGGTTTAAAAAAGAATTCATGATTCACGTTCTCCCGCTGGGGAAACTGAGGCATGAAGAGAGTCGCACAAAGTCTCACAGGCAGTTTGCAGCAGAGCAGGATATAGAAGCCAGATCTCTTGGGGGCCCGCCCAGTGCTCAAACCACACCATTATCCTTCCTTACTTGCTGTCTTGCAACAGATGCTTCGTGCGCCAGCAAGTCTCCCGGGCTCGGCCAGTCTCCCATGGAGGCCTCTGGAAAACACCCCTTCTTGAGCTGCTGCTGTTTGTTGGTATTTAAGGCATCGCTCCATTTCCGTGTGAGCCTGGGTGCTGTGCATTTGTTTATCTAGCAACAGAAGGCGTCCTCCACGGGGAAAGCAACCTCTCCCCCAGCCCTCCCCATGCGCAGTTGCTCTCACACCCTGCTTAATGCTGCGTGGCGAGAACAGTCGTGTAATTATGAGACATAACCAAATAGAGAATCCACGGAGCGTCATGCCCTCAGGTTACCTTCCGGAGGAAGCCAGGCCCGCGCTGCCAGGGAGCAAGGGGGCCGAGGCACTACACGGCGAGACCAGCTTGTCTCACTCCCAGCCGAGTGAGGAATCTTAAAGGGACGAGAGGTTTTGAAGCTTAATGATGACGCTACGGCGCAAGCTGTTTCCAATTGCATTTGCATGGCGCATTCTGCAAGGCCTGAGATGCAACAGACCTGATATCTAGAGTGGGCAGGTTCCCTCCCGTCTCCTTATCCAACCTCCTCCAGAAAGGGAGCTCCAGGTTTGAGACAGGCATAGTGACTTCCTAGCATGGGTGAGGAGAGCTAGTCGGGAATTCTTCCCTGAGCCGGATTGCCAAGGAAAAATGCTGGTTTTATCAAAAGCAAAATGCATTTTAAAAAAAATGAAGATCTTAAGGAAGTTTTATTTGGGGGTAGGAAAAAACCTCCCCCAATGAAACCTTTTTGGTGATGTCAGAAATCTTTCTGACTTTTTTGGGGGGGGCGGTGGGGGGAGTAATGAAACACTTTAATTTTTTTTTAATTCAGGCTGGCTTTTTGAAACCCAGTTAATTTTGAATGGTTTTTAATGAAGTTTAGAAGGTCAAATGCAAAATGAAACACTTTCAAAACGTGTCTCGTGGAGAAAAAGAATGAACTGTAACTTACTTGGCATTTTGTTTTTGCAGGAAAGCTTGAAATGTTTTGGTTTCATTCTGCTTCGTTCCAGTCCCTGTCTGGCTCTCGTGCCAAGAGTCCTAAACAGCTCTTAACAGTCCTGGGGGGGGGGGGCCTAGGGACTCCAAGATTTTATGGGGTGCGCAGGGCCCAGCAGCATCAAATTATGAGCTGCTGCTCTTCTTCTTCCAGGCATTTTGCAGAATCACGGGCCAAATTCCATCCCTACCACTCTTTCTTCCAGTGCAGTTGCACGTTAGTGCAGAATTTAGCCTTCCCAAAGCTGCTTGAAGGTTTAGCCTTCGTCTTTTGGCCAAAAAAAGACACTGAAACCTTCCATTTTTCAATAACCCAAAGCAGAAAAAAACTGGTTAAAATGTTTGTTTTGTGTGTAAAATAATTCAGTTTTAGAAAACCAAAAACTCTTTTACCAAAAATGGGGGGAGGGAATGGGGTTTGACGTTTTTAATCCAAAAATCAGAACAATTAGATACCTTCCTTGAGCTTTTTCCTTCTTTCAAAAAGACTTTTATTTCTTTCTTTTTTTTTTTTTTGGTCAAAGACTGGTTTTGATGAGAATTTTAACCAGCTCTAAACCCTATGCTATACAAGGCTTACTTTGCTCCCCTTCTGCCAGAGAGCCCTTTCTGCCCTGGTCTATAAAGTCTACTCTGAGACAATGGCTGAAGGGGGAAATGCATTGTCTAGGACAGGAGAATGGGGAGGATCCTGGTTTTTATAAAGTAGCATCCTTCCCCCCTCCCCGATTTATAATCCTGATTCCAGGCAGATTGACATTGAGCCTCATCAACAGAACTGGGTCTGATCTGTACGGAGATTTTCTCCCTGGTTTACGAAAACATCCCATTCCATTGGCTAGCTAACGATACGGAACCACCCCCCGTAGAAAAATAATTAGAGGGTGGTAGGTGAAACTACATAACACACTTGAACTGCTATGAAATTGGCCTTTGTTTGATTGGAACCCTCCAATCTGCGGCAAGACTCGCGCTAGGCCAAATTCATCCCTGGTATAAACCCACTGATCTCAGCGAACTACACGGAGGCTGAACTTGTCCCCGTATCTTTAATGCTGTACTTGGACACTCCATAGCTGCACTGCACACATGGAAGATATATATAGGTCCATTGGCTAAGAAGGGCCCTGGTGGGAAAGCAAATGTCGTGCAGCAAGGTAACCGTGCATTTTGGGGGGTTAGATATAGCGGTCAACAGAATAGTTGGCCACGCATGCATTTTCCTCAGACTAAGACCGTTCCTTCCTCCGTTGTTTTCAGACAGCGTCGCTACAGTGCCCTAAATATTCATACCTCTTCACAGAGCGTAAAGCCTCCGGCCCAGAGCCACAGAGGTGTTTAGGCACCTAACGCCCATTGAAATCAGGTGGTTCTTTTGGAGATCTGGGGCTCTGAGCTTGTTTCTCAGTTGCCCCGCACCCTGTGCTATCATGCTCACGTGTGGGAAGTGAGTCCGGCATGTGGTAGCTCAGAATGATAATGACTGATACTCCCATGGCAGGGGTGCAAATGCTCGTAGAGACTGCAGGTCCCATCTTCTCTGCCCCAAAGATTCCACTCTAAGTCCATCTGGACTAACGTTGTCTCCCTTCATGTTTGCAGGAAGCCTAGACAAACCACTTTTGTGAGGTGGTTCCATGCTGCATGAGAAAGGGGGTGTGTGGGGGGGGATTGTAGAGCTGGAGCGGTTTGCCCTTCTGCTGACTCCTTGGGCGCAAGTTATGTGGCCTGTTGAGTGGAACTGGAGGAAGGAGGTCAGCAGGGCTGCTTGAAAATTTTCCATCAAAACCACTTTTCAGCAGAAAATTGGGATTCTGGCGTAACTACATTTTTCCTGGAAAGAGCCTACTTTGTGCAGAAAATGGGTGTTTGTTGCAAACTTCAAGATAATACCATGTAGCAATGCTGCCATGGTGCCTCATGGGAACTGCAGTTCAGCAGTTTCGTGTCTCCACACCACTCTCTGGGCTGTGCTCTCCAGTCATGCACCGGGGCCAGAGACCCCCATGATCAAATAGCTGAGTGAGTTTGCAGAAACAGCCTATTTTTTCTCTGTGGCATGACGGACTTTGGAATCCAAGTCAGGGCCACAAACTCTAGTGCCTTAGAGCTCGTCTACACTTGCAACGCTACAGCCGCCCAGGTTCTCTCATCAGTTAATCCACTTCCCCGAAAGGCAGTAGCTAGATGGACAGACAAATTCTTCTATAGCACTGTCTGCACTTGGGGGTTATGTTGTCTTAACTGTGTGGCTCCAGGGTGTGGAATTTTCACGCTCCAGAGTGACGTAACTGGGTCAACTTGGGTATAGCCCTGACCTTAGCATGTAACACTGGCCTCTCCCCCTACTCAGTAACGATCTTTCCCGCAACTCCGCCTGCATCGCTTACTGCTAACAACGTAGGTTACGCACGATGCCTTTGCCCCCTCCAGAATAACTCTTTGACAATCTAAACCCCTGACGCCCTTCCCTTATTGTAGACACGTAGTTGCGTCTGGAGTCTACCATATAAGAGGCTATAATATGTCCTAATGTGGGCAGAAATAGCACAGAAATCCCATTGGCAACATTGGAAAAACCAATCACCGGCTGTTCCGTGTTTAAATTCATATTTTGTTTCAAATGGAACAGCCAGACCCGGCCCTTGCTCTGGATGTGCGCCCCAGGGCACGTTAGCAGTGAGTAGCGTTACGATTAATGAAATCGAGCATGTGTACATATCCCTCCGCCAGCAGGGGGAGCAGTTAGTTAATGGGATTTGACAGTCTCAAAGAACAATAAAATATTGCTCTTTCCTTTTACTGGCTGCGTACCCAGTCCGATGTCGAAGGAGCCAACTTGCAGTGTTATGTCTGCGGGTTCAGAGGCTGTTAAATTAAACAGCTCAGGGAATTAAGCATTCACTGTGCGTTGCTACTACTGACTACCGGAGACGGTTGAATTGCTTGTTGCAAAAAACAAACAACCAAAAACCCAAATTGTCCGTTGGCTCAAGCCATCTCTTTCCTGTTTGCAAACTGTCAGCGTGCAGGTTGTGACTGTTGTATGCTTGTTTGGTGTTTTCAGCTATTGGCTGAATAGCGCGTTTGATTCCATGTGGCACCCACAGGAGATACAGCACAAGATGGGGCGGGCTCTGGTTTACTACAGATTTCTTTCTTGGGTGTCTGGCTGGTGAGTCTTGCCCAGGGGTTAGCTGATCGCCATATTTGGGGTCAGGAAGGAATTTTCTCCCAGGGCAGATTGGCAACGGCTCTGGTGGTTTTTCGCCTTTCTCTATGGCACGGGGCGCAGCTCACTTGCTGGTGGATTCTCTGTACCTTGAAGTCTTGTACCTTGAAGAATGACAGCACCATTGACCTGTCCTCTCCACCCCTCGGTGCCTAGCCACAGCCCCTGTCCTTACGCTCCTGATATGGGGCGATGTAAGGCAGCGTGGAGCAATCCTGTGTCATGCCTTGGGGCGTTGGACACGGACCTTTCGTGATGGACAGCAGATTCTGTCCCACTTGGTGCGAAGGCAGTTTATTTGTGACTTTAGACCCCTGTGCTGGCTGCTTAATATCTGCTTTTCACACTGTGTTGGTCACCCAAGGTGTATGGTATTGCATCCGTTCCCTGACCAGGTGCCCTACGCTTTATCAACAAGAGGCGTTGCTATCGTTTCTCTGTTCTTATGGTCCCTTAACACTTGTAGACGTTCAGCCAACCCCTTGAGACCATAAAAAGGGCTTTGTGAAACGGCTCTGAGAGCCTTTCCGGTGGGCGTGTGTCCTTGCCCGAGGATGTGTGATGCTTTCGTTCGGCACAAATAGTCTGATGACTGGAATGTCACTCCCCTGAACGCTCACGAGTGCCAAGGGGCTGTGAATGCCGGCTAAGGCCTTCTCTGCAAGAAGAGTTGTGGTTCCTTTATTTTCTACTTGTGACTGTCTTCACGGCAACAGATAGTGCTTGGTATAAAACGCTAGTGGAGACATGGCACAGGGAGTTTACCTTGAAACAGATGCCAAGGTCAAACCTCCACCGGGCGTGTACCTCCACGGGCTCCACTGAACGAACCGCTACAGTGCCTTGTCTCTACTCCTGAAGTAACACCTATTTTTGCAGCAGGGGCATAGCCTATAATCTCTCACCTCTCTGATTCCTTAGGGGAGGGAGTTGGTGATGTAGGTGGCAGAGCAATATCTCGCTGTGTCCCTTCACATTGTTAAACCAGGGTCTAACCCTAGCCTGTGGTGCTCCCATGGAATAGGGGTCTGAGGATCCAAACCTGGATGCTTCTTTTTTTCTTCCGATGGATCATTTCTTCACAGGGAGGCTTCGGATGTATTGGTCACCCTGTTTGGGGACTGGGAGCCTCGGGGGGGGGGGGGGGCTGGCTTGAGATGCCTTGGCAGAGTTGGGGGGTTGAAGGGTGCGCCATGCCCATCCCCCTTTTACCGGTGCTGGCAGCACCCCACTTTCAAGAGGCTGATCAAAACAATCCGCCCGCTTGTCTAAACATTTGGCAGGCAGAACATCCTGGTAGTGACCTGACCTGAGTCCAGAACTGAGTGTTGGCAAATCCATCTCTGCTGATAGCTCATCATCGTTCCTCTCGCTGCTTCACTGGCTTGCTCCCAGACCCTTCCCTTTAGAAGCCATGCGCGGACACCTTTCAAGCCCCAGATATTCAGGTCTGCTAAAATAGCCAGAGAGGCTTCCGACTGCCCAGAGTTCCCCGTGTCTTCATTTCAATAGCTGGGCTCAAAACACGGAGGGATTATTTTTAGCAGCCCCCACCTCTCTCTGCTGTCAGGTGGAAGACATAGAGCAATCACCGCACAGTGCTGCAAATATTAATTATCTCCTAACGACTCTCCAGGCAGCCATTAGATCTCAGCTTGCTGACAGCTGTTCTCTCAAACCAACCCAAGGAATCTACTGGAGTGGGAGGGGAAACGGCCAGGAGTTATAGTAGGGGTGTAATCAAAGGAATGGGGATACAATGGGGGGGGAGGATATATTGTCCAAGAAGCCTATAGCGGTGGCTATTGAGTTTCAATAGAAGCTGAGTACATAACTCCCCTAGGCTCTTCTGGAAACCCTCTCCTGTATAATTAGACAGTAGAACTGGTTGGGAATTATTATTTGGCGTATTATTATCTGGCGTAACTGCAGTAGAGCAAACCCATAGCACCGCCTAGGAAGGTGGGCCAGTGGCTGGGATGTTAGCCTAGCATGAGGCGGTCTGTGTTCGAGACACTGGACTCTGTGGTCAAGTCTGTGCCTCAGTTACCCATTTGTAAAACGGGGGTACTAGCTCTGCCACACCTCCCAGGGGCATTGCAAATTGTTCAGGTACTATGGGAATGGAGACCTTCATCTAGAGAGTAAGATGAAGTACTTAAGATAGAGAGACAATAGGGCTGATTTCAAACCCACCGTGGACTAGCCGGACAAGAATTGCGTCTGTCGTTACCAGTGCTTGAGATCTGCTGCCTGACCATCGATGACTGATCCCTGTGGTAAACTAAGCCACGGATTCATGCCCTGCCTTTTTCCACCCCCTGAAGCATTCCTGCCACAGAGAATTCCCGTAGCCCTATGTAACATAATGAGGGACTTGCTAGCCAATGGCTCCGCACAATCCCGTCTGCTTTGTGGCCATCTCTCTTCTTTATATCTGCCTATCAAAAGGCAGAGAGGGAGCAGATAGCAAGAAGTACTTAGGCCTACCTAATTCATTTATTTAGCTGACTATGTGGATATAAATCTCTCTGAGAACATTTAGACGTGCCATATTTGAGCTGGCTATCATTTAAATTACTGCTCTGCCTCCCATCAATGTGTAGCCCCTCACTGCTGTGTTTTTAATGCTCAGGGCTTAATTGCAATTGCGACAACCTTCCCCCTCCAAGCTCCTCCTGGAAATTAGCCCGGCTCTTCTGCCCACTTACTATCCAATCCTGTGTGCAGCATGTGTTTTTTCACAGCCCAGGGTCTGCCCCGCTGCTCACCCTGGCCAAAAGGAGGGACGCCTCCTGGTGGAAGAGGTCAGGACTGTGTTGCTGTGGGTGCGTGGAGGGGACGGGCAGTGATGCCATCCCAATCCCAGTGGCGTGGAGGGGGTGGGTCTGGCAAGCTCTCTGCAGGCTTAGTGCCCCCTGAGAACTTGCATCCATCCGCTCTCAGGAGCGGGTGGGCAAATGTGCGTGTGAAGTGGGAGCCTAAGTGGGAGGCTCATGTTTCATTGCCGTCTCCCACTTCCCTGCTTCAACGTGCTGTTATCTTCACAAGGCGGGCAGGGCCCCATCCCCACCGACAGCACCCACGTTCTGGCCACTCACCCCTCCCCGAAAGAGAGGCAAACAGGACAGAGCAAGAAACATGACGGAGGGGCTGGAAGGACTGGCCAAGAAGGGAAGAGCAAAATAACTCAGCTAGCAAAATTTGGCCCCCTGGGGCCCACCCCAGCTCCTGCATTAGTCAATGGAGCATCTCTTGTGTTGACTTCAGTGGCAGCTGGATTGAGCCCAGGACAAGCCTTTGGAAATACAGCCAGCGGTGGGGTACAAAGAGGCATGTTAAGGAGTCACAGGGTGGAGTCCAATAAAGGAAAGCTTAGGCAGGAGACCAAAAAAATTTCCCAGCAGCAAGGACCGTTCCATTGACATTGAGATTCCACCTGTCTAAAAGTGGCAGCATGGGTCCGGAGCCCAATGCAGATCTCACACTGAGCATTCGGGGTTGGTCATCACGGTCAAAGACACTAAATGCCGCAGCTGAATTTGGGCCATATCACAAGAGATGGAAATGACCTGGAAGGTCACCCAAGTCCAGGCTTCCAACACCAGTGCAGGAGTGTTCCCTATAATACATGGCACCCCATCTCCCACGGACCTTCTCGGACGATGGAACTGCACAGCATCCCTGCTTGGAACTTCAGTGTAGCCACGGGCACAGAATTTCCAGCTCGAAAAAGCATGTGCCCCATCAACACCAAAGCAAAAGGCAAATCCTCGCCCCTTGTGTTGCGAGTGTTATCTGCAGAGGCCCTAGGAAGCCCACAGTGCAATTCAGATCTCATCCAGTATAGGCCAGTGGCAAACTTAGCCACTAGTAAGTTGATGACAGCATTGTTTAGTGCTTTACCCAGTCTCCCCTCAGTTGTGAGTTGGCCAGTCCAATCTTCGGGAGCTCAGTGGGGTCTTAACCCCATTCCTTTATCTCAGTTCCTACACAGAGCCGGGGCTGCCTGAAATGGATCCTCTGCTCTCCATGAGACTTTCCTTGCACTCCTGTTACACCCTTGCTCTTTTCTTCTGCAAGGATCCCAGGAATTTGAAGCCATTGAAGTTTGCAAATGTTCAGCAAAAGGGAGACCCCGACCTGTACTCAAGCAGTTTCCTACAACCAGGCAAGGCAGAAAGCAGACAACTCCATGAAGGCCGTTCCCTAAGAACCTGCTGCTGTAATTTCTCTGGGAAGCCCTCCGGTGCAATGGTGATGGACACTAACCAAAAACCTAGGATACGCAGGGGATGATTTATATTCCATTGGTAGCTGGAAGCGCCAGCCAATATGGGGGTCCATTTCTGCTAGGAGCAAATACAAAGATGCTGCCTGGAAGAGCTTACAATCGATCTAGACAAGACGCCGGAAGTATTATTTCCATTTTAGAGACAGGGAGCTAAGGCACAGAGATCGAGGGACAGACTTTAAAGGTATTTAGGAGCCTAAAGATTCTGGTATGTGCCTTAGTGCTTAAAAGGGATTTTCAAAAACACCTAACTCTGGGAGTTGGGCACCAGTGTCTAAGTGGAGTGGCAGAGCCAGGCCTTGAATGCAGGACTCTTGGGTTTCAAGCCAGCGCCTTTCTTCCAAGATGGTCAAAAGCACTAGAAAAAGCCTAAACAACGAGAATCCTGGAGCACCTTAAACACTAACAAATTTCTGCAGGCATATGCTTTCGTGGGCTGCAACCCACTTCGTCAGATGCAAGCCTGGAAGAGCCGAGTGTGCTGGAAAAGGGACATTCATCAAGGCCATTGGCTTGGAAGCAAAACAGAGGGTGGGCTAGAGGGGAGGCGAGTGGTGCAGCAGGGTGTGGGCAAGGGGGGCCGAACTTCAGCGAGTGCACTGCAGTCCCTGGCTGTGAACGGCCCGTCAATAATTGGCAACCTCTGTTCTCCTGCCCTTTTCTGGTCCTTCTTGTTTAATTGCACTGGCTAGCAGTTCATGAGCAAAGCTGCTCAGGAGTCTTCTCTTTCCTTTCACCATTTTTCTTTCTGGGAAATGAAGTTAAAAATCCCTTCACAGCAGCTCCAGCGTGCGTGCAAAAAAAAAAATTAGTCCCATATCACTATTTAACATGCACTGCTAAAAACTAGATAAACACAGGCCGTCACTTGGAGATTAGCTCCTCACATGACTAAATGATTTATTTAGAAGATTCCTTCTCTTCTCCCCCCCCCCGCTCCCGCTTTGCCTTGGCTAAGAACATATTAATCAGAAATTAAAGCAGAGAGAGTGAGGGATGGAAGACTGAATGACAAAGAGGAAATGGAGAAAGAGAGAGACAGAGACGGAACCTATGGGCAAAAGAATGAGGGATGGAGAAAGAGGAGTGAAGCAAGAAAGGGGTGTGGGGGGGAGGGAAATGAATGCAAAGAAAAATAAGGAGAGGACGGAAAATGGAGAAAAGGAGTGTAAGGGGGGGGGCCAGAAATAGAAAGACAAAAAGAGCTGAATTTGCAGAGAGGGGAAACCAGATAAGGGAAGAAAAAAGCAAAGTAGGATGTTGAAAGAAACCAAAATGGGGGGGAGGGAGGGGAATAAATAAAAGGTGAAGAGGGGAAGAAATGAAAGAGTGAAAATGTAAGACCGATAGAGAGAAAGCCTTAATTGTGTGAAACAGGAATTCATAGGCTTAGCTTGCTCCCTGGGGGACTGCTGTCCCTTTAATGATTAGAGTGTTTATCTGGCTGGTATTACAGGCAAGTTCCAAAGGGGTACGGAAGCTGACTGGCTTCCCCCTCTAAGCCTTCCTACTGGGACAGGGAACGGGAATTTCCACTGCCCCCTACCCCTGCTTTCACACTCCAGGTGTTGATGATAACAGCAAACCAGCCTGCTTAGTCTGCTTGCATCTTTTCTGCCTCCCTGGTCAGGCGTGAATGAACTGGGGAGGGGAGAGGGGTAATTCTCACCAGGGATTTTCAATACTGGGATAAAGGGAGAAACAACCCTGCTAGGATTAAAGGGGAGGGGTCTCCGCTGGGATAGGTGCTGTGCGGTGTCCCTTTTCTTTTATCCGTATAGATAACCAGGCCTCGAGGCTGAGGCCTACAACGATAAGGAGATTAGCGGGATTGACTCGTTTGTTGTAGGATCCTCCAGCAGGGATATTCTACCCTCTATAGACCAACCAGAAGGTTATCTAAATAGGCTAGACTTGAACTAACCTAGAGCGATTCCCCTGTGGGACATTATTGGGACAAAGGGGAGAGAGGCAGGCGCGGGAAAGATGGGGAACCATGATTATTTCATTATGGAGGGCTTTAACAAACCCAGCCGAGCTGGTCTGGCCAGGGGAAAAATGAGCCCCTCCAATTTCTAGCTGTCCAGTCATCTATATGCAGGTAAACTACAATGACCTAAATTATACCCATTTCAGCTAACCCCTCTGGCTAAAATGGGCATAGAAATGAATTCAGTTTATCAGAAATACTGGTGGTTTGACTTTTTGGATTTCTCTGGACACTTAGGGGGTGATTATTTTTTTTTCAAAAGCACAAGGGATGGTTAGACACCCAGCTCCCCATGAAAGTCAATTGGAGCTGGGAATTTAATGCCTATTTTTGCCTATGCAAATCCCTCCCTTACAGAATTGGATCTAGCTATTTATCTCTGCTGTTTATCTCTAAGGTCCAATAGACCTTTAAGGTTTAATATCTAAGCCTAGAAAAATATTGGGAGTCCCTGATGAACTAGAATTCCAGCCTTCTGGCGATATATGCAGTCCCCTTTTCCAGCCTAGGCAGCTCTTGACAGTATGAGTATTTCAGACCGTGACACCCTGAGCTGACTTTACTACTTTAGACTTCAGCAATATCGAACATTGTTCTACGTATTTTTCAAATGTATCCGCTGTGATGTTTCTCACTGTGGGGTCTGTATGTGGTAACTGAAGCAGCTTGACTTTCGAGGCAGAGGGGTGGAAAAACAGCATCAACCAAAGGTGGTCTCCAAAATGGGGTTTCCAGTAACTCCGCTCCGTAATGTGACGTCAGCATCACACAAGCTGGAGTGTGTTAGGTTGCTGCAGCAGTCCTGGGACCCCGTTGTGCTAGGCACTCTACGGAGCCAGCTGTAATAATGTCTGTTTCTTATATACTGCTTTTCATCAATAGAACTCAAAACGCTTCACAGTCTGAGTGCGCATACCCGCAAAACAGCCCTGGGAGATTGGGAAGCATTTTTCTCCTCATTGCACGGATGGGGAACTGAGGCAGAAGCTACACAACTCACAGGGTCACACAGGAAGACCGTGGCAGAGCTTGGGAACTGACCTACGTCTTTTATGCCTTAAAACAGGCTCCTAATCACTGCACCATCCTGCCCCAAGGAGCTTACAGTCTAAGACCAGAGATGTCTGGTGAATACAGACAGCTGGAGGAGTGCAAGGGAGACCATATTGGTTAGCGAGATAAACAGGAGCCTTGGTATGCTAGCTACCTACCTGTTGTTTCTCTGGAACTCAGTTCACTTCTGCGAGTAATTCAGCCATTCCAATTGCATGCCAAGTCACTCTTTATACCACCACATGCCGCTGTGTGTCTGCCCACCCTCCTAGCCAGAGTTTTCAAAAGAGTTGAGCAGCCCCCCTCGGCTCTCGTTGTGTTCGGTGGAGTGGCCGGGCATTTTGGGGGGATTGCAGAGACCCCCACACACAAAGAAAGACGCTGCTTTCGATCTTCAACTCTCAGAACGTGGAGCGCTGAGCAAATTTGAAAACTCAATCTCGCTGGGTCTCTCAGCGGGGCTGTGCTCTTTTGAAAATCCAGCCGGGAGCTCATCTTCTTAGGAAGATAGGACATAAGACTGGAAGGGACCTCTTGCATCGAGTCCAGTCTCCTCTCCCATCATATCACCCCATTCGTAAACTTACCATGCTCTGTTTTCAAATCAGCTGGGTTGTTTGCCCCCCACTCTCCTACTGGGGAGGGAGAGCTATTCAAGAACCTCGCCCCCCCCCAACGATGGTTCAAAATGTCCCCTCATTTTCAGCCTCAGTTTATTCATTTTGTTGGAAAATCTGGCCATTTTTTTCCACCGAAGGAAAGATGTGGTATTAAAAAAGCCACTCGGCCCATTTTTGGAAGTAGTGTCTCCTTCTGTTCCATTATTTTAGGGAGGGATTTTCAAAGGGACTTAATGGAGTTAGAGACTCCATTCCCATTGAAATTCAGTGTGTCTGGCACCTGATTCCCTTAAGGTCTTGTGATTCCCTTAAGGTCATTTTGAAAGTCAAACTCTCTGATCTTCCCGTAGTCATTCAAAGCAATTTGATGCCGCCAGGACGACTTCATTTTGAAATCCACGTTTCCTCGACCTTTCAGGGGAAAGTTTTTCTCCAATGCTTTCTTGCTATCTCGTGATATCCATGGCACATGGGGTCACACGTATCAGTAGGACGTGTGGGCAACATTCCAAAACCACTCCAGCCAGGAGTGTGGTGTGCTCTCGGCTCAGGGGAGTCCCAGGGTTAGAAGAACATCAGTAGAGCTCTGGGTGAGAAATGGACAGTGCAGATAGGTGCTGTTTACCTGCCCCCGTCCAGTGATATGGGAAATATTGAGTAGAAGTACAGAGGCGTTATTGTCACTGGAGATGACAGCGGTGAGGCCACAGCTGGAATATTGTGTCCGTTTTTGGTGCCCGCACATCAGAGAGAATGCTGACAAATTACTTCAGCCAAGAGGTACAAGTCTGCTGGCAGGTCTGGAAAACCTGCCTTTCAGTGAGAGACCAAAGCTTATTTCATTTCTCCAAGGGAGGAAGCGGTGATTTGATCATGGTCTATAATTGCCTACACATGGAGGAGATTTCTGATAGTACGGGGCTCTTTAATTTAGGAGACAAAGGCAGAAGAAGAGGCAGTGGCTGGAAGCTGAAACTAGACCAAACAAGGTGCACGTTTTTAACCATGAAAGTAATTAACCTACGGAACAACTTCCCGAGGGCCCTGGCCGTCTTCAAATCACGATGAAATGTCTTTATAAAAGGTCTGCTCTAGCGCAGAGGTTCTCAAATGCCTTCTGATAGGACCCTCTTTGAAAATATTTCAGGCTGGGTTGGCCCCTCCCGTTCCACACCCCACTTCTGCACTGCTGCTGGCCGTGGCGCTGTCTTCAGAGCAGGGCACGTGGCCAGCAGCCGCTGCTCTCCCGATCCCCGTGCAATAGTCTTGCAACCCCCTTTTGGGGCAGGACCCCCAGTTTGAGAAACGCTGCTTTAACGCAACTAGAAGTGCTGGAGTTCATGCAGGGATCGTGGAGTGACCTTCGTTCCCCTGTGTGACACAGGAGGTCAGAACAGAGGGGCGTCATGGTCCCTTCTGGCCTTACAGTCGAGAAATGTTGTTTCCTTTGCTTTCACAAGCTCTAAAATTCACCCACCAGATCAGGGTCATGTGGGTGGCTGATGCAGAGGCAAAGTCTGTCTTCACGGCCAGAGGGACCTTCAGGGAAAATTTCCAACAAACGTACATGGCCTCTGGGCTAAATTCTCAGTTGCACCCATGCAGCCCCACTGAAAGAGGGTATTGAATGTTGCAGCAAAGAAGGTGGGACAGGTACAATTGAGAGCCTCATGCATCCACCTACTGATTACCCAGGAGCAAACACACCTAGACAGGCCCTAGTACACCTTAGTGGCACGTGCAAAGCGCACCAAATTCGGCTCTCCGCTACACCACACCAGTTACTGGGTTACACTCCCCACCCCTGGTGCCGATTAAACTTGCTCCGGGGCAATGCTGCTGTTCCCCAGCGGGGAGACCAACCTGGGAAGGGCAGAGAACAGTGTCCCTCACACCCTGGGGTTTATGGCAGGGAGGCCAGCTTTCACTGCACTGGAGGGTCCATTGGAGCCCAGCTGGCCAAGGCTGCAGGGGTGGGGCTGTGTGGAGTCAGCGGAGCCTGGATCCACTCTCACCCCAGACCAATAACAAGATCCAGCAGGTGGCCCCGTGGGCAAGGTTCTATTCCCGGCTCTGCCACCGACCTGCTGGGTGATCTTGGGCAAGTCCCTTCCCCTTTCTGTGCCTCAGTTTCCTCTCCCACCCAGTGTCGTCTTGGATTGTGACCCCTTCAGGACAGCGGCTGGTTCTTATCAGGGGACTGTACAGCACCAAGCACAGCTGAGTCTCAGTCTCACTTGTGGTCTCTCGACACTGCCATAACAACTACTCGCTTCAGACCACCCCCATTTTGAACGATGCTGGCCATGCTGGGTAGCCCCCTGCATTACCGGGCAGGCCTAGATACACAATCTGATGCCTGCTCACAGATACGGAGAGTGAACGGGCGAGGAGGCATCGATATACACAGCGCAGACACACTCCTACAGAGATACTGGCACACACACACATCCTGGGACGTCGTTCCCAGCCCTGCTGTCTGATAGCCTCTGCTTGTGCTTATCTGCCCTATGACACCAGAAACCTGAAAATGAATTTTTTTTGTTCACGTACAGCTGCCTTTATGTTTTCCTTGAGATGCTTTTCTTTTCCCTGTAACCACACAAGATCAGAGCCCAGAGACGCTCCCAGAGACTGACAGCCTGGATCCAACCCCCTCTCCCTTTTCTCTTTCCTTTCCTCTCCATCGCTGGTCCCCCTTTTTATTTATTTCCACCCCCTCCCCATACACTCCTTTCTCCTTCCTCTTTATTTTATCTCGATTTGCCACAAATCTGTTCCTCTACAAAGCAGCTGCCATCTTTGTTCTTTGCCATTATCAGCCTCAGCACACGGGGCCCGGCCGGGCTGCCTGGCAGACAATTGCTGACTAATAGACTGTCTGAAAGCTATTGTAGAGTGTGTCCAAGGCAGATCTATCACCGTGTCCTATCACCCGTGCTGTACTGACACCAAGGTGGGGAGGGGCAGTGGAAGGGGGGGCAGGGAGGAGAAAAAACATATACGTCCATATAGCAAATCTCCACTCTGAAATACGCAGGGAGAGGGGTGGTTAAGATTTCCACCCGGCTTCCCTTCTTCCAGCGGCCAGGATAGGTCGAGGAGGAACACGGTGGCTTGTTGTTTTACTAAAGCCAAGAGCTGGCTCGTGGAAACGAGGGAACCAAATGCCTCGCTGGAATTTCAGAGCAAGGGAGGGGGAGTCACTGCCTCCAGGTCCGGGGTCGCCAGCTAAAACAGGCGAAAGGTCCAGGGGTAAGGTTTAGAGAAGCAGCTGAGAGGGCAGCTTCTGGCCGACTCGGGGGCTTATTCAAGGCACATGGTGACTTAGGAGAGCTGTGGAGCTGCGAGGTCTCTGGCTTGAATCCCCCCCCAGTTTGGTAGTGACTGGCAGATGTAACCATCTGGCATCTGTTTGGTGGTCCGTGCAAAATGAGTTGGTGAGTACGGTTCCCCTAAGGCAATTATCTGCATCACAGAAACCAATGGCACTCTCTTCATAGAGGAGAGCGGCCAAGGAGACTGACCTCCTTTCCAGAGGTGGCCTTGCAAGATCAGAAGGGCCCCAGGGTCGAAGCTTGCAGGTCTAATGCCTATGCATGCTAGAGCTACTCTGCTGCTAGCCAGAGAGCTTCCTCTGTTCAGTCTGACACCTTCTCACAGCTCTGAATTCACACGACAGAAAGAAGCCACTCCGCACCCCCCACAGGCTTTCTTACTAGGCCTCAAGCTGGTACTTGACAAAGGCAGGAGCTGCTGAGGTGCAAAAAGAAAATGAAATCCACGCCAAATGTGCTTTTTGACCCTCTGAGACTGGTTCAATTGCTGGACAGACTTTGGGTTCTGTTCTTAGAGATGGCTCACTCTTATCTACCGCGGCTCTATACCTTTGCGCATGGCCGAGAAATGCCCCAATGTATTGCAAAACCAATTTTAGAAACGGTAAGCATGGGAGGGGAAATGTATCCTCCTCCATCTTCCCCTGGCAAAATTATTCAGTATTCATTAATCAACAGAATTTGGTGCTTGATACAATTATGGTGGCATGAAAATGCCAAGTCTAATGTCCCCTTACAGTATGTCTTTAGCTGGCTAAATCTTCCAGGGTTGGACTTCTTTGGTAATGTTTTTTTGGTCTTAGATAAATTTCATCTGAACTCTTCCATTAGTTCTACTGGAAATAAGGGGTACATTTGGAACAGCTGGAGTAATTAATTATTAGAGCAATTTACCCAGGGCCGTGGTGAATTCTCCATTGCTGAGAATTTTTAAATCAAGATTGGATGTTTTTCTAAAAGCGGTGCTCTCAGATTTGTTTTGGGGAAATTCGATGGCTTGTGTTAGACAAGAGGTTAGTTTAGATGAGAACAGTGGTTCCTTCTGCCTTGGAATCTGTGAATCTAAACTCTTTCCTGAAGAAACATCAGGCTGCCCCATTCAGCCTCCTGGTCAGAGTTAAGGGGCATTGGCAGAGTAAACATACAAAACCCAGAGTTAGACCATAGCAGACAATCTGTGGAGTAAGAGGAGAATTTTATTTGAGTCTCTTCTTCAGCTCAAACAAGACGTGACCATTCCCTCCTCCAAGAAATACATTGTCCGTTAACGTCCTTTTTGAATGTAGAATTGATTCCCATGAGTTCCTGAGGCGTGATCTTGCACCGCAGAGATCTGGCTCGGAAGCTGATGTAAGATAGGAACACAATTTCTGAGTTTGGCATCTTGACACGGTGCCCCCCGCAGTGGGAAAAGCTGTCATGCAAGTTGTCTACTCTTGCTTTGGAGAGTCTCCGTATTTGAACAGCAGGGGGGGCTGCAGATCAGGACGACAGAAGGGTATTTGTAGAGCTGTGGGGAGTGGAAATAGTGAGGTCTCAGGACTGAGGTGTGCTGCAAAATTACAACATGAGGTGCAAGTCAGGTGCACTGACAGATCTGTGTGAGTGCCTGGGACTAGACTAGCCACGGGTAGGATTGAGGGGTGCTGTCTGAGTGTCATGAATGAGCATGGGACTGTATTAGCCAGGGAAGCTGCAGGTGAGGATGGAGGTACACTGGCAGAAACACTGACCTCTCTCTGCTATCCCTGTTTTAGACAACCGCTATTAGTCTCTTACTTCCTTGAACGCAAATGTGTCTCCACAAATTGTTAAGAGGGGGGGCCCGTGCGCTAGCTGGAAAGGTAGATTTAAGAAATCTTTTTTTTTTAAAAAAAACCAAGGGTGGAAATAAAAAAAAGAATTTCCGAAAGAACCCCTGAAAGATTAGGGCAACTGTCAACCTAATTCACAATGGGAGTGGACTTTATTTTAACCAAGTTTATGTATTTACTGATCTATGCGTGTGCACACAAGGTGAGATGAGATGAATGGTTAATTTCCCAGTGGATTTTGCTCCTGCTTGCTGTAAAGTTGTGAACAAAATGACCGGCCATGCATTGAACTGGCTTACACAGCTCTCCATATGGAAATGAAGATAATCCAAGTCTCAGCTTTGTATTCTCTGGTAGAGCACGGAGCAAAGAGGGAGTTGGAAAGGGTGAGGGGGGGGCCGTAGGGAGGACAGTTTGCTGCTTAGACCAGGGGAATTTATCTGGGAGTACATATCCCTCCCCCACCCTCATACACCCGTTCTTTGCCAGCATTTTTTTTTCTGTCTCACCCTCTATCTCTGGGAGGCCGTGTGCGCTGTGTGATGAAGACTTTTAAGGGAAGCATCCGCACAAAGGAGCAGGCATTATGGGTAGGTCAGAGTGCAGGAGGGATTAGAGATACGATGTATTAAGAGGGCACGATAGGAACGGAAAGTATTTCTGCCTAGGAAGCCCGTGTTAATTGAGGCGGGTGGGGGGAATAGTCGCTCGTTTGATTCCCTTTCACTCACGAGCTCTCTCGGCCTAACCTCCCCAGCCCTCCAACTCCGCTCCCCGAAGCTGCTTACCATGTGTTTTGTGTGCACGGAGCTGGTCTAGGTGGGAAAGCAGAGAGGTTGGAACAGCTTAGCTGCCGTTTAGGTTAACCTGTGAGCTTTTCTCATCTTGGATTTAGCCAGCTTACCCCCCCCCGTTTCAAGTGACGTTGAATTTTGGATGGAAGCTTGCCATGTGCGGCAGGCATCTCACAGCCATCTCAAACCTAGGGCGCTTCCCTGAGGGCAGAGGGAGAGAAAAGAAAAAGGGCCTCGGGTCTCGTGGGGGACCATGCACGCGAATGGCAGGTGGCACCTCCCTCTGCCCTTCTCGTGCACATTTCTAGGATCACCAATGTTGCAGTTAAGGCACTGGACTCGCAGGCATCTACCAGCTCTGCCACAGACTTGCTGTGTGTCCTTGGGCAAGTCACTCAATGTACAGCTACCCTGCAGCTGGCTGTGTAATTCCTGGCTTGGGTGGACGTACACACACTATCCCCAATCCAGTCAGTGCACTCAAAACAGCCGTGTGGCCACAGTGGGAGGGGCAGAACTCAGACTTGCCGCCTCCGTACAGTCCCATCTGAGATCCTAGTTACGTACTTGAGCGGCCAGCCCAAGCTGCTGGGGCCACAGTGCTATTTTTAGCACACCAGCTCAAGTTGAGCTAGTGCGAGTATGTTTATGCAAGCTGAGAACCGCACATCCAGCGGCCGTGCAGACCTACCCTTCCTTTTCCTGTGCCTCAGTTACCCTTCTGTGGAGTGGGGCAACTGACATTCCCGGTGTCTGTCTGTCTTGTCTGGTTAGCTAGTAAGCTCTGTGGGGCAGGAACTGTCTCTCACTTTGTTTCTCTAGTGCTGAGGACAACAGGGCCCCGGTCTTCGCTTGGTTGATTGCAAGGTGATATAAGTAGCCTCCAATAGGTGGGAAGGTAAAGCTGAAGCAGGGAAAAGCAGGCCCTTCTACCCCCTGCTTAATCTCTCCCCTCCTATTGGTTTGTTTTCCTGCCGCAGTCCTGGCCTTCCAACCCTTTTGTATGTAAATTACACCCACATGCAGCAATTTTTTGATGTGCAACTTGTACCATCGCCTCCCAGTTGTGCCCCTGTGGGCTAGCGGGGAGCGCACTCGGCTGGGACGCAAGAGATCTGTTTTATTCCTGGTTCTGCTACTGACCTGCTGAGCGACCTCGGGCAAATCACGTCACTGCTTTGTGCCTCAGTTTCCCTGTCGGTGCATTAGCGCCATTGAGACTGGCCTCTTTTGTAAAACACTCTCCAGAACGACTGACTAAAAAGTGCTATGTAAGAGACATTGCTATTTGAGACATTTACCTGAAGTGGCGTCAGTCAGCAATGCCATTCTCCAGCAGAACTGTAGCCATCTTTGTACTCCTGCGTTTGAAATGTTCTGAATCTCTGGTACGCTCCTCTTCTCCCCCCACCCCCGTCCCAGTGCTATACTGTGTAATCCTCCTGCACTGGTTTCTGCTTTTGAAGTGATTGTTTCCAGGGGTCCTTTTGCTACGGTGTAGAACGTATGACTCTTTGCCCTGTAACAGAGATCCCGTTGCCATAACATATAATACATCTCATTATACTGGTGAGATGTATAATGCAATTGATCTTTGAGCTAGCATGGCGTTTGCTTGCCCGTGTGTTGCTTTTAGCCCCACATTTGCGTTTCAAATGATATTTGGGTGTGGGGGAGGAAATGCAGGGAACAATGTATTCAGCGAGTTCAGTTCTTTCTCCTTTTTCATATTTGGCCTCCGTTTGCTCTTTGGGGAAACAAGACACCAAAGCCAGGACGAGACCCCAGAAGAGCCAGGAGCAGAGAACAGTCTTGGAAGGGTGCGGCTGGTCTTCTGAGCAGGTATATTTTCAGTCTGAGTGGAAATAGGTGACCAAAGTGGCCTCTCCTAATCTCCAACCATGCGGGGTGAGAGGGGGTCAAGTGTGGGCTCTTCTGAGAAGACAGGGGCTTAAACATCAATCTTATCACTAGCACTAAAATGCCATAGTGAGAGGGGCCTTAGAAGCCCCCAAGATGCTTAGCTACACCGGACTGGGTTGTCTTCCGCTCAGCAATTTCTACTCTGTGCGTTGACGTGCGATCCTCCACAGCCACACGGCACAAACCCTACACAGGTGGGTCCAGGCCTATGAGATTGGTGATATAAGAAC
This sequence comes from Mesoclemmys tuberculata, assembly GCA_007922155.1. Lineage (NCBI taxonomy): Eukaryota > Metazoa > Chordata > Testudines > Chelidae > Mesoclemmys > Mesoclemmys tuberculata. Next base: position 6,127,947 of record ML675638.1, read on the forward strand.
TATTCCATCAGGACCTTCAAGCTCATTTCCATAGGCTGGATTTGAACTGTTAACCAAGAAGCAGACCAGCCCCCCCTTCTCAGGCATCCGGGGACTCTCTATGCCTGTGCTGAGCATGGGCTTAAAGTTAAGCATGCGTTTGAGCACTTTCCCTGATCAGAACCCCAGCCCCAACATTTTGTCTTCCGGTATTGCGCTGTGTAACTCCGAAATCGATTAGGGAATTGAGGACACCGTTTTGCTTGTTCCAAATAAAAAAGGATTGTTCTTGCCAAAGAGAGTATTACTAATTAAACTTTATTCTAGGATGCTTGTAATAAGACCCTGGAAGTGCTGTTCCCAGAGTTTTAATTTTAGGGAAAAACTAAGCAAATAATTACATGATTCAAAAATTGTCTGCAAAATTCAATCATTCTTCACTAGAAATTTTTTTTTTCTTTTGGCTTCAAGTTGTTGGGTCTTCTTTGCTGGCAAAGCACACCGCAGTAATTTTGTCATATGTAACAAATGTGTCGTCCATGTACGTCTTGTTATTTGTGGGGGGTTTTTTTGCTAAGACGAAATATACGGCAGAATCTTGGACTTACTGACAACGAGCTCCATGTGAGCTAATAAATGTTCTGAATGAGTGAGGTCACTAAAAAAAGAGGGGACAGTATGATTTGTAAGGCACGGGGCTGGAAGTCAGGAGCTATGCGTTCTATTCCTGGCTCTGTTACAAACACCCTGGGTAGCCTTGGGCAAGTCCAATGGGAGTTAGGCACTTAAACACTCTGGGCCTTAATCTTTTTGTCTTGTTTCCCCAACTGTAAAGGGGGCTAACCTTGTTTCTTTTCTCCCATTTTCTGTCTTGTCTAATTAGACTCTAAGAGGGGTAGTGTTTTCTCTTACTGTGGCCATCAGCTGGTCCTGATCTAGACCCTTCCAAAAAAAAAAAGGAGGGGGGGGGAATTATGCAGAATATCTTCCCCTGAAGATTTCCCTTTTTCTCAACATCCAAAATTTTGACTATTTTTGACATTCAAAAAATGTCAACCGGCGCTGATCAAGTATTAAAACATTCGTTTATTTTGCCAGCCCTAGTTTAATTTTAATCTTTATGATCATACTTCCCTATGTATTTGTCAATGAAATATAGTGTATTTTATAAAAATAAGCGCTGGTGGAATAGTATTTGACAAATAAAAAGTTTGCTGGATTTTGGTGCTTTTTTTTATTTTAAGTTTCATGAATCCTTTTACAAATTTTTCCTGTTCTCTGAGTGTCTATTTGGCATTTGAAAATAGTGAAGACTATTTGTAGAATAACAACTGGCTGGAATTGCTATGTCAGTTCTACACTGTACTGGTGTAGTGTAAAGCTTTACAACTTTTGCATGTAGACAAGGCATTCATATAAAAGAGAGCCAGACCCGTTCATGAGTCAGCTGGGGACAGATCCAGTCAGTGACATGAAGGCACTCCCATCATTTAGGCAAACACAAGTTTCTCTCAGCAAGAACCGGTCACTTCCAAAATATCACACAAATAACGAGGCTTGGAAGGGCGAGATTTTTTTTATCATTAAAATGTCTACACACACAAAGCAATGACAAAATATCATAGATCATACTCGAAATTTGCAGATAGGCAAAGTGAGAAAAATGCTCCTGGAGAACACATTAGTCTGGTTTTAAGGCTATTTAGTCTATTTTGACATGTGCTGCTGACAATTTGTGTTTTAATGGTTCTAATAAAGCTTTAACTATTTTATCTCAATATCTACTGTCATTAAGTAAGTATTGTCTGACCTCCACCATAATTTCCTGCATAATTTAAACACAACAAATCCTACACTTGGTGGGGGGTGAGACTAGATGACCCGTGGGGTCCCGATGATTCCTGCAACTGGATAAAAAAAATTTTAAAATGCTTAAAACCCATAATTTTGTACAGCTGTGAAAATCTTAAAAGATAACATTTGGGGAAAAAAATGCTTAAAAATAAGCATAGATCTTGTCCATCAAAATTATTATTTTTTGAAATTGAATTCTCCCAAAAATTCTTCCTACAAATAGCAAGTATTAATAGCAGATAGGAGGATCGGGCATTAGACAATATACTGTACGGAACAATACTGCTCTGGCTGGAGGGGGATGTGTCTGATATCACAGCAGGTCTTTTCCATCTCTGAATTTCTGTGGGATGAATCAAGAATGCCTTCCTCAGTTTCACCCTGGTCTCATTCTATTCTATTTTATTCTATTCCGTGTACGTTTTTATACTGCGCTCATCGCTGTGGTATCCACGTGCCTTCCAGTCATGCATTAGGTGACATGACTACACATCCAACACGTGGTTGGTTCTCTCATTGTGGTTAAGCCTTTAGGATTTGGGGCCTGTGGTTCTAGCTCCAGAGCCGGGGTTTCTAAAAAGGTTTGGTAGAACTACGTAATGTAGAGTTTAAAAGATCTCCCTCCCCTTGTCTGAGTCAAGCTGGGATATTCGCCAACAGTTCATGATGGGCTGGTATCTGGGAACTCTAGAGGAGCAGGACTTGGAGCTATAGAGGGGACGGGGTCTCAGGGCTGCACAAGGAGAGGGCCTCTACTTCCTTGCTGTAGCTCTTTGATTCGGGTGGGGTCTCCTTTAACCAGTCCTGGCTGAACGCCGACATATACGTGGGAAAGGCCCAGATCCTACAACCGAAGCAGGCTTTGTCCATCTCTGACGGGAGCAGACAAGTGACAGTTAGAAGGCTCCCCCACCAACAGGCAGAGGAAACGGGAGGAAAGCAAAGGGCAGCCGTACTCCTCCGTGGCAGCTCCATGCAGCCTGACAAATTGCCTGAGAGGGGAGGCCTCAGAGAGGTTTGAAGGAGTCATTTGTAACCCTTCCTGCTGACAGCAGGGCTGCTGCAGATGTCAGGGGAAGCGGGAGGGATTGCTCAGGGACTGGGCATTGACCTGCCATGTCTGCCGGGGAAGACGAGCGAGGAGAATGGAGGGCAGCCCCAAAGCAGCTGCCATCCCCCAGGGCTTGACCAGAGACACACAGGACAGTCCGAGGAAGACGAGTCTGTCCAGTCTGGCACCTTCATGCATTTGGGGACTGTTTGGCAGCATTCTCTTACCAGCTCAACTCACTGAAGGTGCAAACCATCCCTCCATCCCACTGGAGTCCACGGGCTAGATGCCGCTCAGCTTTTGCACAGCTGAGGAAAAGCTCCCCTTGACTTGGCCAGGGTAAAAAATGAACAGTTGTTTGATGCTGTGGAGTGGTGTGTGTGAGAGAGAGGCCTCTGAGATTTCAACTAGGGACTTCTGGAGCTAACAGTGCACAGCTTGAGCTAACACACTCCCTAGGCTTTGTAGCAGAGGCCTGTGGATTGAACAGAAGGTGACGTTTCACCCAGTGACCAGGGAGTTACACATGCACAGCGCCTCACTTTGTTAAGAATATGTAGTGCAACACCAACTTCCCCAAGCAAAGCAAATGGGATGGAAACCGAAATCTGTCCCAGTCTCAGGCGGGGCAATGAGCAATGTATCAGGGTGTGCCATGGGAGTGGTGTCTTGCTACTTTGGGCAACATTTTCAAAGGGGCCACTGAGTTGACATGACCTCAATTTTTCGGCGCACGACTTACAGGATTGTTTCTTCAGTGCAGCACGCGATGAACGTAGGTGAGGTGTGATGCTAGTAAAGCATTATGCGCTATTGGTTCACAGTACTTAATGAAGAAGTTAGCAAAGTCAGTGGCTTTGATCTAGCGGAATGAGTTACGGAGCTACCCCCACGGTATGTCTGTCTGTATAGCACGTTCTAAGATATAGCCTTGATTAGTGTTCTCCCGACGGGTTGTTAATAACCCCTAGTTCTTCTCACTAAAGCTATAAGCTTTTTACATAAAGGAAAACTCAAGAACAGGGCAAGGAACTGACTTGCCCATAGTCACCCAGCAGCCAAGCTCCTGGTTCCAGGTCCAGTGCTTCGTCCGTTAGGCCCCACTGCTTCCATGTCCATTAGACTGTTAGATTTGGCCAACCCCCTGGCTTTGATCTATTGTGGTACGCCAGCCCCCCTTTCTGGCGCTCGCCCACTGGCGACAGTCTCTGTAGGCTGTGGGGCCTGAGGTAGTCCCACCCCAGTCCGGGAAAGTCTCTGGGTCTTCCCCTCTCTTTGGCCACTCCCTTCAGGGCAAGCAGGTGCAGGCCTTTCTGTAGGCCTGAGGGGCTGTCTCCCCAACCTCACTGGGGAGGGCAGCTAGCCTGTTTATGCCAGTGGCCCAGCGGGGTACCTGTTCTCCCTGTAGGCTGGGGGGTCCAGGATCAGGGTCCCCTTAGCTCTGCTTCCCCAGCAGTAGAAACCTCTACCTCAAAACTCTATCTCCAAACTTCTCTCTCCAATGCTCCAGCAGCTCCTTCCTCTTCTCCTCACTCTACCACCTCCAACTGCCTGCTTGCACTGGGGGTTTTTAAGTGTTTGGGGCGGGGCACCTTGATTAGCCCCAGGTGGCCTAATTAGTTAAGCAGCCCCAGGTGGCCTAACTGCCTAATCAGCCCCAGCTGCACCCTCTTTCCTGCCTGTAGGGAAGAGGGCTTTAAGCATTCTAGGGCTCACATATCGGCCCTGAAGTACCCTGCCATAGCCATCTGGCTTGACTTTACCACACTATTTAAAGGGATTTATACTAGCTCCCATCACCTTTGTATCAGAGTTTGCCTCCTGTGCTCACATGTGCCTGATGTTTTATAAAACAAAATGCAGGGCATGACTTTTGACCTGAAGAATTGACTCGTATGAAAGATGTAAATGAAAATGCTGCATGTGCGCACACATGTGCAAACAGGTCCATCAGAAAACGCACACACGCGTGCAATCGTTCAAGCACACACAAATAGATAGGCGTATAAAAATGAACACCGATACAAACACACCTGTGGCTTGATTTTTTGTCTTGCTGGGCCTTGCTAGTCATTTACGCCATTGCAAGGTGGTGAAACATTGGAATGGTAGGATTTTTACACCTACTTTGCACTCATTTTGCATAAATTCAGGAGACTACACATGGTGCAAGGCAATGGTGAATTGGGAATACACAGTGCCCTGGAAGGTGCATGTCAAAACATTCCCATACACGCAGATACATGCGTGAAAGTACAGACGCATCAGCCTCTTATGAAACCAAGTATTCACACCCTCCATTCTCCACCATCAACTTCAGAAAACTTGGCATGCTCAATAGCTGGAGGAAGGTTTGGCAGCTGCCAGTAAACACACCTCCTCAAAGCAGTGCTCCTGTAACGTCAGGAGTATGCATTGAGGGGGGTTAGGTGGGAGGGGAGGTTGCATGTGCACATATGGGGGGTGTTTTTTTATTTCAGTAATTCTTTTATCTTGTTCTCACACCCTGAGCGTTATGAGCATTTATCAAAGTAATTGACGCGGATGAAATTAGTGCTTCTTGCTATGTTGGACAGATAAACTTTGCTGAATATTGATTTTGCACAAAGAAAATGACATGTGCTTGGTCCTCACCCTTTATCTGGATGGACCAGGGAGATGCTGCGGGTGTGGGGGAAGGGGAGGCAAGCCTTCACTGGAGAAGCATCCATAAGAATTACTTTTATCTCTTCTTCCGCAAGAAGACAACAGAAGATAAGGATGGGGGAGGAGGGGGGAACGGATAAGAAAAAGCCTGGCAAAGACCTCCATTGCTAGTAGGCTGCATTGTTGGGAAGAGGCGACAGGGCAGTTTATGTTACTGATCTGACAACTGCAGCGTTTGGGAAGAGAACCAGTTTTCAGGGCCCCAGACTGGGACCTGGAAGGAAGAGCTAAAGGAAGCATGTGTTTCAGTGCAATTCTCCCATTCCCCGCACACACACACACACCCCATCTCTACATTACCAAAAAGTTCTAGTCCAGAACATGGAAGGATTTGGATTGTATCTGGTATTCGATTGCTGACGCACAGTATTTTCGCCCTATGACCTTTAACTTCATGGGGAAAAAGCACCACATGAGCAGATGCTGCTAACGTGTTGTAACTGACATCCACTTAAACACGTTTTTCCCCTTTGTGTGGATGAGGCAAGCCAGATGTAAAATATGTGAGTTAACCGTAGTGGGGAACATAAGGTAAACCAAAATGAATTAGCTCATTTGTAAGCGTGACTTGTCCATATGAAGGTATGTCCATACTGTCATACCTATGGTTTCCGATGGGACTGTACCTGGGGTGGCTAGCTGTCCCACTGCCCACACAGATGTGGGTGCACTGCTATTTTTAGCATGCTAACTCCATCATGGCTAACACGAGTATGTCTACTGGAAATTACATCTTCAGCTCCAGTGTAGACATACTGTCAGGTGCTAAATCACGTTCAACACCATGTTAGTGAAAACCGGCTACTTAGCACATTTTTTCTAACGTGGTATGTTTTCTGGGCATAGAAGTGGACTTCGAATCTGCCCCTGTGATGGATCAGTGGTTTATAGCAATAATGCTTTGCATGAACGCTGCATATGAGGATTTCCAAACAGGTTAAACAAACATGATTTAATGTAGCCCTGGGAGGAGGGTAAGTATTATAAATCCCCAATGTGCTTGATCAGGGGGTTGAAAACCCCAGAAAAACAGGGAAAAGCAGAAGTTGGTTGAATGAGTTACTAGCTGGCGATTATTTGCTCAACTCTCATTGCATTTTTACTCCTACGCTACAGTCCTCTATTGTATAACTACGTCGCTCAAGCACGTGAAAAATCCACAGCCCTGCACGACGTATTTATGCAGACTGAACCGTGCCCTTTCCCCCACCATATAGAGAGCACTATGTCGACAGGAGCGCTTTCTCTCTTCAACATAGCCACCCTCTTTCGGAGGTGGATTAACTAAACCGATGGGCGAAGATCTCTCGTCGCCGCAGAAGCATCTTCAGTAGAACGCTACAACTGTGGCACCGTATGTGAAGACAGGTCTTTAGCTTTCACTAGCCAGTTATCAAGTATAAACTCCTCCGGCACTATCGCAGCCTATGGAGTTACAGGCCCCTTGAGTACTCCAATCTGTCTCGCCACCCAGGCGAGCCTCCCTTTGTGATAGATGGCCCCTCATCCCAAGAATCAGCAATATTCAAGTTACACTCAGTCCCAAAGAAGCAGTCACTGACCCCGGGTCCGTTGCACATTAGATCTCTCACCAAAGACCACACAAACACCCAAATGTTACCTTATAGTAATGGCCAGCTGCTCTCAACCCTGCTGGATCAGATGGGCACCGAGAGGGACGGACAGAACGGCAGAGACCACCTGCCGCGGCTTTGGGGCCTGCTGAAGGGGGAGGACCAGTGGCCCTTGCGTGCAGTGAAAAGCAGTCATTGAGGCGTGGGGAGCCGCATTGTGTAGTTGGGCTCCTGGGACTAGCCGTGGTGGTGCGGCTGTTTATGCCTGTGGCTCCTGTCTGTCCCAACACTGGAGCTGGGTGGAGTGCACCGGGACCGGGGTGTGCGGGGAGGAGGCTGGTTCTAAGGTGACGCGTGCTCGGCGATGCTAGCACTAATCCAACCTCCGCAATGGTCAGGGGCATTTTTTTTTCCCACGTGGAGGTGAGGTGTAGGTGGCGTGTGCTGTCCATGTTGCAGGCACGAAAGATGGCAACCCTTTCTCCCTTGATGGAAGAATCCATTGGTTCTTTCAATGAACCAACCCTCCTCCCTCCAATGGATTAAAATGCGAAATATGGAAGTTAATAGGACTATGCAATTAGGCCCATGCCGATGTGCTTTGTTGGATGGGAGGCAGAGCACTCAACATTCCTGGGGTTGAGCGTTTTATTTTCTCAGTTCCATTGGAATAATCGTTCTTTTTCCTTTTTAGCAAAATATTTCCCTCTTGGCTGATTGCTCTCTTAAGGCCCCCATTCCGTCAAGGACCTCAGCACGTGCTTACCTGGACGTACTGGAGGAATCCCATTCCCTTTCAGCAAAGCCAGTAAGAGTTTCACTTTAAACATTGAATTCGGTGGAACTTAAGCACATGCCTGAATGCTTTGCTGAATCGGGACCCAAGTGATCAATATTGTTGCAGCTAAAGGACTAACTTTGTCCTTTGTTTAGGTCTTTGGCATGCGACTATTCCCTAGGAAGAAGTGTCTACTGCCTAATTTAAATCCTAATGTTTTAAAACAGGTGGATCGTGAGAAGTGTTTTTAACCACTCAGATGCCTTCCAGTGCCCAGGAATGTCATCCTCCGGCAATTCCCTAAAGAGCTTATTGACCACAGACAGATTTGGAATGTATTTTGCCCGATTATTTATCATCTACAATAATGTCTTTCTCTTTCCATTTTGCATTGTGGAGTGGGTATATGAACGGCTGCTTTTATTTTATCTGAATCCGTTTTTTCAACATATGTCCATTACGGAAAACTTCCGTTAGACCAATATTTGCTTTTCAAAGCTCTGGGATGGGTGTCTTTCTTTTGTCTCCAACAGAATTTACCTAAATCTTTCCTAGTGTTCTTTAGGTACACAGCCCAAATGTTCTAGTCACCGCTGTCATCCGTTATAACTTTAGTACCTTGTAATCAGTCCAAAAGCTGTGCAGTTACTTTTTGAAAATCCTTGGGAGCAGAACTAATACCAAACGGCATTTGCTTAATTTATAATGTCCAAATAACACATTAAAAGCTACTAGCATGGAGTCTGAGTCCTCCAAATTTACATGGGGAAATGTATTTTCTGCAGCTAATGCCGAGAATACCGTTTGCTTCTGAGAATGCAGTTGCCACTTTAGCATTTTTCACTGGGTAACATTCACCTTTGTTATGGCTTAATTTAAATCTCTGCCTATCTCTATTTGGCTTTTCACATACGACCGAGTCTGGCAGAATTAACCAAGTCTGGCGGTTTTTCTGCTATTCACTTACTCACTTTTTCCATATTACCAACTTTTTACTTTTTCTTATCTGTTAAGGCAAATGGTGTTACGGTGTTTTTCTTATTGCGTGGCTCACAGCAGTTTCCGATTTCTCCTAACTAATGCATTGTTTTTCTTTTGCACACACCAGGCCTGGGAAGACAACTGAGAGGTCTCCTTAATATGCTGCCTGTGTTCTGTGTGTGCAATCCTGTGGCATTGATAGCAGACAATTTTTTTTTAAATAACTTCATTGCTAGGGATGCTTTTAGTTTTGACATACATGGTAAATCTGTATTTGCTATTTGGCAAATTAAGCAATGCTGATTTTAATCCAAGTTGTAATGGTCACTTGCCTTGTACTTGTCTTTTATCCCCTGAATATGAATACAAGCTTTGTTTTGTACAGTGTCTTTAGCTATTGCACGATATAAATTCCTTTAAATAACATTGCGGTCTCTTCCAGCATACAGTTAGCTGTATTTGCCTGTCTGAAACAGTTTGATATGCAATCACCGCACCTACAAAGAGATTTGCTGCTTTTCTTCTTCTGCGAGCACTTGAACATTTTTGATGCTACGTGTGCAACACGCATTGTCAAAGTGATGTTTATCATTACGTGTCTTTGGTGGCTGACTGTGATCGGGGGCGGACCCCATCGTGGCTCTGAAAAGTTAACTGGAGCTGACTTCACTGGAGCTAACTTCACTGGCGCTACCACTGTCTGGCTCAGGTTAAGTTAAATCATCAGCTGCCCTGTGGTCTAGACCACAAATGTGCACCAAGTGGTCTACATCCCAAATAGAAACCAATAATCACTCGCAAACAATTTTTGTACCATCTCTGTTAATTTTGTCCCTTGCCAGTGATAAATCTTTTTTCCTTCTCTCCTGTGTTAAAGAGCTTATATGCTTGCAATGCAGCCAGACTTGCTATGTGGAAGGAAGGAAATGCCAGAATATAAGGTACTTTTTCTTTAGTGGACATAGCGGTGGCAATGATTTTAAAACTCTGCCCTGTTTCTGCTAGATTTCCTTGCAAACCGGGCAGACTAGGAGGCGGTAACTGCTATCTCTTTGTCCGACCGACCTTCTGATGCCATCCCATCTAGAGCCAGGTTCCTCCAGCTGAACTCAGACTAAGTGGTTCCTGACCCCAAGGGTAAGATTTTGTGCTGTGGCTTCAAGAATGCAACTGAGAACTTGGAGTCCTGGGAGGCTGGATGGCTGAGGAAACTTTAAGCCCCCTTTGTGCCTTCCTAATCGTGGCCTTCATCAGGGGATGGAGAAGCCCCAACCTGGTGGCCAGTCTAGGTTGAGGCAGCCACCATGTATGGCCCTCTCTACCTCAGTGCTTCACAGAATCGGTGCAGCACTGCATGCTACATCCCCATCCTGACGTTCCTCTTCCCAGCCCCATGCCTCCTACACTAAAGTTTGAAATGGGGGTCCTCCAAGGTCAATCTTATGTGTGTCTTTTGCAGCGTCTGCACCTGAGGAGACCTCCCTCAGCAACAATGGGATGTAGGACTGGAAGGGACATCAATAGGTCACCTTGTCCAGTTCCCTGCACTGAAGCAAGACTCAATATTATCTTCTCGACCCTGACAGATGTTTGTCTAACCTGATCTTAAAAAGTTCCAATGACGGAGATTGCACAACCGCCCTATACAATTTGTTCCCATGCTTAACGATCCTGATCGGAAGTTTTTCCTCATGTTCAACTTAAACCGCCCTTGCTGCAATTTAAGCCCATTGCTTCTTGTCCTGGACTCAGTCGATAAGAAGAGCAATTCATGTCCTTCCTCTTTATAACAATCTTCTAGCTACTTGAAGACTGTGATCATGTCCCCCCTCAGTCTTCCCTTCTCCAGATTAAACAAACCCAGCGTTTTCAATCTTTCCCTGAACGTCACATTTTCTAGACCTTTAACTGTTGCTCTCCTCTGGACTTTCTCCGATTTGTCCACCTCTTTCCTGAAGTGTGCGGCCCAGACCTGGACACAATACTCCAGTTGAGGCCTTTTCAGCATTGGGTAGAGGGGAAGAATTACTTGTGTCTTGCTTTCAACACTCCTGCTAAGACATCCCAGAATGATGTTCACTGTTTTTGCAACATTGTTGACTCATAACTATAAGTCCTTAAGACTCCAGGTCCTTTTCTGCCGTACTCCTTCCTAGCCAGTCATTTCCTATTTTGAATTTGTGCGATTGATTATTCCTTCCTAAGTGCCGCGCTTTGCGTTTGTCCTTATTGAATTTCATCTGATTTATTTCAGTCCATTTCTCCGGTTTGTCAAGATCATTTTGAATTCTAATCCAGTCCCCCAAAGCACTGCAACCTGTGGTAGCTTTGTATCATCTGCAGACTTTATAAGTATACTCTCAATGCCATTATCCAGATCATTTATGACAATATTGAATAGAACCAGACCCAGGACGGATTCCTACGGGACTCCACTTGATATGCCCTTCCAGCTCAATTGAGAATCATTGATATCGACTCTGAATATGGGTTTTCCAACCAGTTGTGCACAAACCTTAGAATAGGTTAGTCTAGACTCTATTTCCCTAGTTTACTTATGAGAAGGTCATGTGAAACAATATCACCCCTTTATAAAAGGAGTTCAGCACTGTATAGCATAAAGGGAGTGGAGCCGGGGTGGGTATCTTGCTCAAAATTCAATCCAATGCTTTCAATGGACAAATCTGAGAGTAAATTCTTATTCAACCTCAGTAAGGAGGGCAGAATGCGGCTCCTAATCTATATAATAAGATTCCAGGATTGTCACCTCTGTGTGTCGCTCTGAAGTCTATTATGTCTGTGAGGCAATGTGAAGTAATGGAAGCAGCTGAGAGCTCTTTTTGTTTGGAATATCACAGGTTTGATCTTCACTGGGATTCGTGGTCTGTTGCTGTCCAATTTTAAATCCTCAGACATTTTGACTTTACAAGTCACACTCATGCAGAATACAGCCAGAGGAAGGCATGTATTTATGCCCAGCCAAGAGTCCTAGACCCTTGTGAAGTAAGAGGTAACTCAACCAATCACCACCTTTATTCTACAGCTAATTTGAATGCAGCCATTTCATTGGTTGTATGAGGGCGACTGCACAGATAATGGATTGTCTGGCCTGACTGCATCCGCACAACAACACAACCCTCCACACAACAACACAACCAACACACATACTAACCCCAAACACACAGCCCCTCACCGCAGCACACACCCCTCATGCACCACATGCAAAACTCTCTCAGAACAACAGACACACTTGCCCACCTTTGGTCGTTGTTACCATCAACCTGAGCAGCAACACATACATTTCTACATTCTCAAGCATTTTGACTTCATGAATTGCGTGACGCCATCTGGATTAGGGGGACCATTTATGAATTTATTTAACATAAATATTTCAAAATTGAAATGATTCATAGGATAGAAAATTATAGCCTTTCTAACGGTATCTGACACGGCCTAAGTATGATGGTATTGTTTGTGTATATGTGTCGTGTGTTGGGAGTTATGGATATGTTTGATGAATCTGTAGTTCAACTTGTGCTGTGTTTCTGGGCAACGTCCTAGACAGGATGACAACATCAATAAGCTGCTTAATGGCTCATTAAGAGAAATCAAGAGTACAATAAGCACAGGGAAAGAAAAGACCCCAGGGGCTATACCTTCAGAGTCACCAGGATTTACTCATGTGACCCTGCACCACGCCACCTTATCTCTGTAAATTTCCACAAGCAGCATGGCAAAAGGACATAAAAGACAGCTGCATCACAATCCATATCAGTCAGTCTTCAGTCTCCTCTTAACTTTGGATCAACCCATCTGTAACTGAAGCTGTGAAACGACAGACTGGTAGGGTTGTACCCCAGAGGGACGAGCCTGCAAACGCTTCGATTCTAATGAAAACCTGATATATGGACTTTCAAATAATTTGTATGCATCTGATTGCTTTAATCATTTAACATTTCTCTTATGCTTTGTTTCTTTCCTTTTATAATAAACCTTAGCTTTAGCCACTAAAGGATTGGCTGGCCGCGTGGTATTTTGGATACGATCCAAACTTATATTGATCTGGCAATGTGGCTGACCTTTTGGGGTCAGGAGAACTTTTTGGCAAGGGGAGAATAGCATTTGACTAACTCTCTCTTTACTAGACCTAGTGGCTGATTGGGAACCAGCAACTGAAACACAGTAAAGGGGGCTGTGTATCTTTTTGTTTTAGCTTCTTGATAACCAGTGTGGGGAATCAAAGCATTCGCTATCTGCGGCTAGGTGGGAAATCGAACTTCAATGATACCAGGCTGGGAAATCTGCTCTCCTTTTGCAGCCTTCCCTACCCTTGGCATTTTCAGGTGGCTAGGCACAGACGGGTCACAAATTGCACCTGTACAACAAGAGCTTTGAGCTGCTATTGTTCAGTAAGCACTCAGAAGCTGGCTTTATCCAGAGGGAAAGGACAGAGATCTTATTAACGGAGGGACCCATCCTGCCATGCCTGCTCAACTTCAGCAGCCCCTAGGGCTGTTTGCAAAGTGAGATATTACTTGGTTATGAGGAAGGGTTGTGGGACCAGGTTCAGGATGAGTGCAGATTCTGCTGAGAATTTGGAAACCAGCTGCCATCTTTGAGCCTTTGAAATCCCACCTGCCCTGCCTATTGCTTGTCAGAATTTCAAAAGATAAAACTTGGACATTTCCCAAAGTGAGGGGACAGATGGGAGAAAATGGGAACAACTTTTTTTTTCTTTTTTTAACAAGCTAACTTTTTTTCCTCCTGATTTCCCACACACACACACACCTGGCCTTCCCCCTCCCCACCCACCATTAAGACTTGATTGACACTGGTTGACTTAGCAAAAGTTCAATTTTTCTAAATTGGGAATTTTCAAATTTTGGGGGGAAAAGGAGAAATGTTTCCCCTCCCAAAATTGAGATGTCTCCCTCCCCCAACCAATTCTAGTCTGGCAGGGGACGGTGGGTCCATTCCCTTGAATAACGACAATTAGTTCCTTTAAAAAATAACCCACGGCTGTCCAGCACGACGCTTGGTGCACACCATCAATCACGGCTGACGGTCCTTAGTAGACTAAACGTGTTTGATGTAGATTGATTCCAGCACGACGTCTTTTAAACCTTCAGGGCTGTATTCCTACTAGGAATGCGCAGAGGCGTGATATAGGCTTGGGTACTCCTGCATGGGCCCAGATCCTCAAAGGTATAAAGTGCTAACCCCCGTTGCTTTCAATTCTGTGCGTTGCTATATGCTTCCTTCCAGGTGCACCCTTCGCTCAAGTTTTCTTTCATGGGAATCAAATATGCTCTGCCCCTTGCAGAAGAGGGCTCCTGGCTTGTGTTCGCAGCCTTCTCCATGCAATTTGTCTCCTCTTGAGTCAGCCTAGATGGTGTCAGAGCAGTCGAACAGCAAACCAACGCTCTCAAGCAGCGCAGCGTGTTTGTAATAGCAGGAGAAATGGCTTGCATCAGCAGCATGGCGTCGCTGTGTCCTCACTACCGTCCGAACTCAAACAGCAGCAGTCACGAAGCACCCCTTAAGTCAAGCTAGAGATTTTTGTATGTGGACAGGAGTTGGGTTAGGGGCAACACTTGAGTTGTACCTCAAACTAGCCCCCAGACTGGCTTCTACCTGAGGGAAGCTCGGAAAATTTCTCTGCATCTCTCTGGTTGAGCTGTAGGCTCCAGTTTGAGTCCTCTTGAGCGTGACTTACCTCATGCAGACACCTCACATCTACCCACTTGAATTGAAGACAAGAAGAGGATGCTCTGGTATCTGATTAAGTCTGCTCAGCGTCTGGCCATACACATCGTATAGTTTCCCATCAGCCCCAGCCTTGCCTGACGTACAGTCTCTCCCCCGCAAACAAGGATCTAGAGGCGCAGACCGGGAAATGTCTGTTTTTTCTCAAGTTGGCCAGCTGCTTCTGCTCATCGCAGGGGGCAGCGGGCCTCCCTCTAACTGCAAATCGTTTTTCAGGAGGACCTACCGTGCAGGTAAATTACCGTCATTCACGTGTGCCAATGCAAATCCCACAGGATCTGGAGGGTAAGTCCAGGCCACTCCCTTCTCCTGGTGCACCTGGCGCCAGTTAGTTCTAGAGCATGGTGGGTGGAGGCGTGATGGGGCTGATGGAACACGCAACGTGGTAGGGTTACGCAAGACTTGTGCTACTTCACTAACGAGACCCAAAGTGCTCAATTCTCTTTTCCCCAGCAGCTCCCATTACATCTCAGTCAGCCATACTCACGGGATGGGGAGATTATGCCAGCCTTTGGCTTTGGCAGAACTGGGGGCTTTCAGGACTGACTCCCTGGTAGCTTTTGACTTGTCGGTGGTTTGGCGTGTAGGCTTCAAGCACCCAAACTGGCTATGCTTCCTATCCCTCAGGCCACCTGTGCACACCACACACAGGCTCCCACAGCACAGCACGCACAAACCCCTGTTTGTCCACCAAATACAGGAACATCCCCACGCGAAGACACTCCTAGACCACACCACTTCCGTTGCATACCCCTGCTGTGCACAAACCCCCATCGTATATGCAGACACACGCGGCATAGAAACAGCCCCCACACGTGTGCACCCCTACTCCCAAACACACAAACACACCACCTGTGCACAAACACCCACAAAAGGCCCCATACACACTCCTACCCAAACCACATACACCTTGGACCCAAATGCCCCCTGTCCAGCACATACACATGCAGCCCAACATATGTGCAACGCCCCAGATGCACACGATCACACTTCCTTGCTCACTTTCCCATGGCCTAAATCCACCAGTGACCTGAAAGGAGCTGCGTCTGCTAATGCCTAGACTGAACTTGGCCTTAATATTCCTTCCGGAGCCTCTCCAATGGTCAGTGGTCTCTCTTCCCACCCCTCAGACACCCTCCTACCCACCCTCCTCCCTCCTAGTCTGTTTTTCCATTTATCTCCTTTGGTGAATATACATAAATATGAACAAGTGTGTCTGAGTGCGACCTTACCTGCCCTGACTAAATTAACGTAGTGTCTGGGAAGATAATTCTAAAGCCATAAGAAGATAATAAAAAAGGAAAGATTAAAAAAAACAAAAAAGGCAACCGTTGTGGTTTGTAGTCTCTTATCTAACCTTCTGCAGGCCCTGGCTGGGAGTTCAATCCCATGCTATTTAAAGGGACGCTGCCGTCAAGAGTCACACATAACAGCCCTTTCTAGTGGAGAAGACTTCACAGCCGTCCTCAATGCTTTCTGCTAGAGATGGGCCCGCTCTATAAAGTTCTAGGAGCCAAATCCAAGCTCCCACCCAATTTTGTATGGCTCCGAGACAGCTTTTTGGTACAAGCCGTTGGTGTATGCTCTTCTAATGTATTTGCAGTGTGATGCCTCTGAAGTCCGGCCATGGGCCAGGACCTGCTGTGTTAAAGGGGCTGACAAATTTACCCTAATAATGAACTCCATTGTAAAAATATGTGAATGTTCATAAGCTGTCGCACGCACCGAAAATAGCAAACGTTATCGGGAAAGGGAAACCAACTGACAATTCCAAACAAAAAGGCCTTACTGAGAGAACTCAAAGACTGCGTTAAGATCCTGCCTGGTAAACAAGAAAATGTGGGACTGGAAATCAATGAACCTGAACTGGTGTGTTGGCAAATAGGCCCAACTGATTGACAAAATGAGGAGATGGGTTATTCCACACACCACTCCCTTTGTGGGTCCTTAAAGAGACCTTGGGGGGGGGGGGAAATTGACTATTGCAACGAACATCACCATCCTGGCTGCCACTCCCACCATCTCCTAGGACCAGACCTTCATCATCCTGATTCTGGCCTGACCAGAGAAGGCCGGAGAGAGATCCACATGTTATGGCTCCAGCTGAATCCTAGATAACACCTGGGATGAAACAGGATAGGACTTTAACAACCACAGATCCAGCCCATCTCAACTAACTAACTTCTCTTTCCCCACAAAAGGACAGTTGTTACTATCTTTGATACCATCTAAGAGACTGTCAAACAAGGGGTTTTTCCCCTTCTAAAACCTCACTCCAGCTAAGGGAGCAAGGATGTTGTGGAAATGAAAGCGCTCTATAATGCTTCACATTTCAAATGCTTTCCCTGTTTTTCCTTCTTTTTCTTTACCTTTAATAAAAGCTTAAAAGGATTATCAAGGATGTGTTTGCCATAGCACTAAACAGGTTGAGGTCTCTGTATGCCAATTGTTGCTTAACTCTAACGCTGGACAGTACCTGGGTTATGTTAACAACTTTGGGTCCCTATAGGCCATCTAAATTAATATAACAGACCTCACTGTGCTAGGAGCTGTACAGACATCGCAAAAAGATGGCCCTTGGCCCCAAACAGCTCACAGTCGGACAGCATGTCTACACTAAGCACAGGCTGTTACTGCAGTTGTAGTGGATGTACCCAAGACATACCCAGATCCCAGAGCAGAAAAGAGTCACAACAGTGCAGGATTCAGCACAGACTGTCCATGCCGCCCTAGAACACTGGGTAAGTACGTGGGCGGCTAGCCACAGCTTAACTGCTAGTTTAAAGCTAGATTGGGTATGTCTACATGAGCGGCAGGCACACCCAGTGATTGCAGGATAGACAAAGTGGGAGAGAACAGGTGGATGCAGATGGAGAGCACAAGGAAACAGTGGGACCATACCGGTTAGCGGGACAGGCAGTGGTTTTGGCACTGTTGTCAAGTTTTTTTGTAGCCGTCCCGCTAAAGGAGTGTTTTAAAGAGGACAATGAGGGACTTTGAAGGCTGTTACGGTGGGCTCCTGCCAAGCAGAACGGGTTGAAAATTTGCTGATGGAAGACGCTAGTTTCAACAGGTGTGGTGATGTCTTTTCTTGCCAGATCCCCCTTCAGGAGCTCCACCAGGGCCAATGGAATTGCATTACTATAGTCTCAGGGGCTGTTTCTGACTTCAGCCGGCCCATGAGGTGTCCATCTCCTTGAAATACACCCTTATATTCTGTTAGGCTGCAGGGAGGGCCCACGTGACTCCTCTCTCCTCTCTCGTGTTGAGGTTATGGTGGTGTATTGAGATCAAAGCCCTGGCTTGCTCTGCACCGCTACCCAGCAACGGATGCTTCTCCTGTGTGTCGACTCCTCTCAATTCCGAATGATTACGTCTCTGTTTCTCATTGACAATTTGCATTTGCCCGCTAGCCTCAGAATGGTCGTCTTGTATATCCCCAGCACTTGGTTATGTTTCTCCAGTCTAATATTGCTGCTTATCAGTGCTGATGGGATTACATTACAACCCAGCTGGACTGGAATTGGTCATTGATCTAATAACCTAGCTGCAAATATGGCAGCTGAATGGCTAGCAGCCGTCCTCTGCAGCACACATCCGTTGAGAGTCTTTAGATCGGCTCAAATCACACTTCAGATACCCTCTTCTTCACTGGAAGTTTCTCTGACATCGAGTTCTGTGTACGCAGCTGCTTTTTTCTTCCTGGGATAGCTGCAGCATTGAGAGAAAATGTCTGTTTTCCCCAGCCCCTTGCATTATTGCCGTGGGCTGCACACTTTTCCTTCTGCCTGTTGTATTGCTTTCCACAAGGCATACAATGGAGCATGATGTCTCTGTCTCTGTCCTTTAGCTTCCTGTGTGCTTGTTCTGCACGAATGGCCGCTGTTGTTTTGACCCTTTCCCTGCGCTGTTCAGCTGCCCCTGCTATTTGCAGGCATTTCTTCAGGATTAAATTTGTTTCTCTCAACAATCTCTTTTATAAGCTGGAATCATGTGTCTTACAAACAATCGTGTCTCGAATCAGGGAATCTTTATGTCTTCAAAGTTAAGAGTCGGCGTTCTCAGCTCTAATCATGTAAGTAGCTACTCCGTCTGCTTGGCTGGGGGTTAAAAATTAGTATCTCCCTACGGTCTCCTTCTGTCTGGGGTCACAATGCTCCTCAAACACTCACCAGCTATTTCAGCGTTTCAGGCATTACTCCTGGAAATAGTGTCTCACTCGCTGTTCTTCCTTTTCCCCCAATGAGATGGCAAAACCCCCAGCCCTTTATCTTCACTTTCTCATCTTTATCACGCAAGGTCCGCTCTGTTTGCAGACTCAGTTCTTGCCTCCATGCTCGTGCAAGGGTTTTTATCTGGAAATTCAGCATTCCTGGTGTCCCGAGTCCCATCACGTTGCATATTTGCTCTGTTTATAGGTACCATTTTGTTTGCCTGTCAAGAACACTCTCTTTTTCTTGCTCTGGGTCTCACTGCCCTGGCCTGTGCCATCATACGCCATGGGTAACGGAAGAGGATGCCATGCTTCTAAAAATCAAACTTGCTGTGTAGGAGGAGCATTCCAGCCATGTGTACACAGACTGACGTTTTAGTGCCTCCCCCAAATTCTTCCTTCCTGCAACCTCGGGCTGCTCCCTCCACGTTCCATGGAGGTTGCTACAGGTCGGTGATCAGAGACGCAACCTGACTCTCCTAGGTGTGATATTAGAGTAATTTGGCTTTGGCTTAGTGAAAATGTAACCTCTGTGATGGCCTAGGGTAACTGTATGTGTGATCGAACACGTCCATGGGAGCAAGGTAGTCTAAAGTAGTTTGAGGACATTGCTCTTTGTTTCTCTATCTGTATTTGAGCTCTCTGTGATGGCACGACCTGAACCTGGCTTACTAAGCTCTGTGCTCCATCATCATTGCATGCAAAAGTAGCAATGGAGCTGGAAAGGCAAGACGGCACCGGCCGCCCTAGTGTCCTGCAAAAGTCCCCACGTGGAGAAACGGGGGCCACATTCTCCACCCCGGTGTCAATCAGAAGAAGCCAAGCTCAAGTCCGTGGGATTCCCTATGGTAAGAGAGTGGAGAATCTGGTTCAGTGGGAAACAATTCCCCCCTCGGTGCACCCCCCTCACGGTACATATCTGCGGTGTGGTTTGCAGGAGAGGAGGGTGGCTCTGAGCAGGTAAAAGGAGAAGGTTGCTTGTGGAAAGCAAAGTTGGATGAGCAGTGGCTGAGAAGAGAGAGAGTCCCCCTTTGTTACTGATTGACAGGCAAGACACGGCGAGACAGCCACATACAGGGCGCGCGCGAGAGGAATGACAGACACCAGCTCTGAGCCCAAACTTGTCTTGGCCCGCTCCCCCCAGTCCCCACTCCCCCCTCTACATGGAGAGGGCTTTCTTGCGGCTTTGTTCAGCAGCTCAGAAGTGGTGTCGTGACAATGGCCGAGGTGAAAGGGGTTAATTCACGGCACAGAGGTAGGATGTGAGGATGGCAGAGTGGAACAATGGGCACCCTTCCTCTTTTGTCAGCGCAGCCATTGTGCCGCGTGTGAAAAATGAAATCTGTTTCATTTCACTCCCAGATGCGATCAGCTGGCTCTATTTAGAAACCATCAAAAAAAGCAATCTAAGTGCTGGGAGGGGTGGGCGGGGGGAGAGAAAGGAACCCCCATTATTTATTTATTTCAGATTTTAACATTTATTTTGCTTTAACCCACTCTCTGCCTCCGGCACGCAAGTTACTGAAACATGATTAAAGCCAGCTGAGAGAGCTTCCCGGCGCTGGCAGTATAGACAGGCTGCAGCAGGGCCCTTCCCCAGAGCCAGCACTCCTGCCCCGATGCTATATATACAATTTCCAGCCAGGGGTTGCCCCGGAACCAGCCTGTCTGCCTATCCCGGTACTGCACATACAAGGCTACTGCACTGGGTTGCCCTTATGGTCTTCAGATGACAGAGGCGGGGGTTGATGGAGATGTTCTCCCCCATCAATCCCTAAAGCACCTCCCGCTGGGAGCAGCTGGCGCTGGTGTAGACATGGTGAGCTTTCCCATACCTTTCCCTAGGGCGCTCTCCGTAGGAATGGATCCAGGCGTGCAAACTTTCCCTACCCTCGCATCAATGTGCCTCAGTGCGATCGTCAATCCCCGTGAGCCTGCAAAGTTTCATGCGCACGTAGAACTTTACGTAGGGCGAGTACTCCTAAAGTCCAACTGGCAAACCTCCCATTGGCGCCCGTGGCAGTTGTTGCTGTCAGCCCATGGAGTTCCCAATAGCAGTGTTGTGCAGAGTAAAATACAGGAGGTAGAAATGCATCAGATTATGTCATTTATCATCTTCCTGTCCCAAGCAGAGATTTCCCTGAACAGAAAAAAATATTTTCGTAGTTAATTGGTGGGGGAGTGTATTTATATTGCCGTAGGGCCTAGTAAGCCCAGACATGGGCCAGGACCACATTGCACTCGGCACTGAATAGACACAGAACGAAAAGAGGGTCCCTGTCCCAAACGGCTTACAGTCTTCAGTACAAGACAAAAGGCGACAGGTGGAGAGTGACAGAGAGACACGAAGAGCACAAGGAAACAATGAAACAAAACTGTACGTTTCAAGTTAAGGTATCGCTCTTTAAACAAGGACAAAAAAAATCTCATACAGAACAGCATCAACTACAGACAACCCAGATACTTTATGGGGTGAGTGTAAAAAGAGTTACAGGGGGAAATTAAGCTGCAGAGGGGGAGGAGGAGAAATTTCACGTTTTCACCAGAAAAGTTTTGAGCAAAAAGTGAAACGTTTTGTGGTTTCACTACAGTTTTATCATTGTTTTTCCTCCTACGCCAACAAAAGGTGGTGATAGCAAAAGAAAAACGTAACTGACATTTTGCCACTAAAAGAAAAAAAATCCTGTTTGTGCTGTGAAACTGACAAATTTTCACCTAAGGCAAATGTGTGAAACTTTGCATTTTTTTTCCCCTAGAAGTGGAATCATCTCATTTCATAAGAAAATAAATAAATAAATAAAAAGTGTTTGATGAAAATGGTATTTTAGCCATTGGACTGAATTAAAGAAATCAGTGGAAATTCATGACAGTATTTATTTCTAAATACAACAATGTGACAGTTTCTCTTTTGAATTGTGTTGGCTGCTGGTGAAAAGTGATGGTTTATTTGATGAGCAGGAGTGGTGGGTGGAGGTCACCACAGCAAAAGAAGACCTGCCTCTTCAGGTGAGGGAGGAGCCACAGAACCTAGACATCAATTAAGTATGGGGGACAAAAAATGACCAAACAAGTGTAGGGGTGCAGTTCATAGGGTCAAAATGAGGGAATCAGAAGGGGACAGTGAGCAGAGGACGCCCAGCCAGCATCCATTTCTCCAAGGTTTCCTAGAGGTTGAGTGTGAAGACCGCTATCCTCTAAATCTGAACCTACAGCATGGACGCTGAGAATGCAGATTTCTCAGGTGGGATTCACAAAGGTGCATTTAGGCACCGAACTCATGGGAGTTGTGCCTAAATATTTTTGTGAATCCCACA
Organism: Mesoclemmys tuberculata; assembly: GCA_007922155.1. NCBI lineage: Eukaryota > Metazoa > Chordata > Testudines > Chelidae > Mesoclemmys > Mesoclemmys tuberculata. The sequence continues at coordinate 6,150,163 of ML675638.1, forward strand.
GTTCATGTCTCCTGTCTCATTATTCCCAATATGCCTCAATTGTGATGTGCAAGGACCGGATCACCTCCTGAAAAGCTGAGCAGGGAACTCAATGTTCCAGCCTTTCAGTGACGGATCTTCTGAGATGACCAAAGAGGGGATCTACTTGTTCTGTCCACCAGGATTTGGACTCAGATCACCCAAACTCATTCTGGCCACCAACCAGAGGAGAGCAGACAGTAATGAATTTCAGGCCCAACTACATACTGCCCAACTGTCAATAAAATAACAGATTCTTGAGCTAAAGATGGATTAGGTGAAGAAAGAAGTCCGTTCTGCTCTTTCCTTTCAGCCCCGTAATTCACATCAAACATTTACCATCATCTCCTATTAGCCACTTCATTAGTGGACCAAGCTTGTTGGGAAATTTTTGATAAAAAGCTTTTTTGAAAATTCATGGAAACTGAAACTTTCTGTAGGAATGTGTCCATTTTTTAAATTTTTGAAAACTCTCCAGAATAGTTTAAATGTTATGTTACAGCACTTTTTAGGAAAAAAAAATCCAGTTTTCTGGTTCTAAATGGCTTTTTGTTTAGAAACGTAAGCTACGTAGAATTTAAAAATAAGAAAAGGATAAATCCAAAATATTTCAACTGATCTGAACCAAAAAAAAAGGGAAGGGGGATTTTCAGCTTGAAAAAAATTTGAGATTTCACATTTTTTGAAATCGCGGAAATTTTCCTGAAGTGGGGAAAGTGTTTCACATTTAGTGGCGCCTGGGAGTGAATGCATTCAAAGCAGATTTTTGCAATGGTCTACCTAACCCAGCAGCCAAAATGATGCCACCCTGCCCTTCCCTCTAGCCATCCAGCTTGTCTGGCTGTCTGAAGGGCTGAGACTTGAGTCTGAGGGAAGATAGGCAGGTAGGAGGCTGTGTTGTGGAGGTGCTGTGAATGATGACAATCCACCACGGTGCAGCAGGGCAGGGATTGGCTGCTGACCTCTTATTCCCTGATGATTCGTGGCGTCAAAGGGGTGCCATGGTGACATTGCACTGGAGCATGTTAGAGTGAGGGTCTGTTGCCAACAGACCCCTGTGCTGGTGGCCAGGGGAGAGGAAGTGATGGCATGAGCTGTCATGGTCACCCCACGTGCTGCCTCAATAATGTTTTTGGAATAAACGCCTAGCCAGAGTGCCAGACAAGGAGCACAATAGAGTCCTTGGTTGCCTCCCCTTTCTCAAGACCAGTTCTGCACCCCGGTGTAGATTAGAGCAGCCTCAAGGCTCCTCTCCGTTATGGCAGCTGGGGATCAACAAGGCTGCTCTGTCCTTGGACACACGCCTTGAATTAGGGCTAGGAAGGGGCCACTACAAAGGATTTCCTATGTGGGGTGAATCTTCCACCGATTGGATCCTGCTGCTTTGTGCCTGTACGATGCTGCCCTAACCGATCCAGGGATGAGATGTATAGCCTGAAAAGGAAATGAATTTTCCAGGTTCCCTACTTCACAGTAGTGAGGATACGTCCATAGAGCCTTGAATCATAGAATCATAGAATCATAGAATATTAGCATTGGAAGGGATCTCAGGAGGTATCTAGTCCAACCCCCTGCTCAAACCAGGACTATCCTCAGCTAAATCATCCTGGCGAGGGTTTTGTCGAGCCGCAGCTTAAAAACCTCTAAGGATGGAGATGCCACCACCTCCCTAGGTAACCCATCCCAGTGCTTCACCACCCTCCTAGTGAAAAAATTTTTCCTAATGTCCAACCTAGGCCTGCCCCACTGCAACTTGAGACCATTGCTCCTTGTTCTGTCATCTGCCACCATGGAAAATAGCCTAGCTCCATCCTCCCTGGAACCCCCTTTCAGGTAGTTAAAGGCTGCTATCAAATCCCCCCTCATTCTTCTCTTCTGCAGACTAAACAGGCCTAGTTCTTTCAGCCTCTCCTCATAAGTCTTGTGCTCCAGCCCCCTTATCATTTTTGTTGCCCTCTGCTGGACTCTCTCCAACTTGTCCATATCCTTTTCGTAGGGGGGAGCCCCAAAACTGGACACAATACTCCAAATGTGGCCTCACTAATGCCGAATTGGGCGTGATGTGGACCATATAAGCATTTAGACAGACAGCTGCAGAGTTCTTTGGTCCCAGACTGCTAGCCAAATAATGCAGAGCACTAACGCAGCCAAGACTGTAAGTGTGCCCAGCATTTAACATCTTTGTTTGAATTCCATCCCGAAGCATTTTGCAAACACAGTCCCACTGAAATGCAGCTTTTTCTGGGGTGGGAGCCAGCGTAAGACACCCTGCTCAATAGCACAGCAGGGGAACATCAGCCAAGCCATTATACTCCACAGTGGGATCTTTAACATCCAGGCAGGACTTTACTGGTAATGTTTGGTTGTCTTCTATGGGACTTAACCCCAACTATTTAGCAAAACACTGGCCCTTTCCCCCCTGCCTCTGTCTCTCATCAGCAGCTCTCCTAGTCCTGGGAATTTCAGCACAGTTCAAGCCCATATACCTGTTTCTCCCCATATGCCCCAACGGGTATGAGCTTTCACATCTCCGCAGGTATGGTGACCCATGCTTGTTATGGTTGTGATTGTTGAATAGCCCCTCAGTAGTTTATGATGCCAGGTATCCAGGGGTCTCCAAGCATTTTACAAAGATACAGTAGTGCTGTTGGAAAATGCAGGTTTGGGTGAGAGGAAGCAGTGCATCAAGTCCCACGGCCATGGCACGTCATGGGAGATCACGTTGCAGAAAAAGGCTGATATCATTCTGGGGTGTGTTAACAGGAGAGTCCTATGGAAGACACAGGAGGTCATTGTAATTGTCCCATTCTGTTCAGCACTGGTGAGGCCTCAGTGGAGGGCTGTGTCCAATTCGGGGCACCACACTTTAGGAAAGATGGAGAGAAATTGGAGAAAGTCCAGAGGAGACCAGCAAAAATGATCAAAGGTTTAGAAAACCTGACCTACGAGGAAAACTTAACAAACTGGGCATGTATAGTCTTGAGAAAGGAAGACCGAGAGGGGGCCTGATGATAGTCTTCATATATGTTAAGGGTTGTTAGGAAGGGGACAGTGATCAATTGTTCTCCATGGCCACTGAAGGTAGGACAAGAAGCAATGAGCTTTATCCGCAGCCAGGGAGATTTAGGTTCGCTATTAGGAAAAGCTTTCTAACTCTAAGGCTAGCTAGGGCCAGGTCTACACTTACCTGGAAATTCGGTGGCAGTCAACAGGACTTACGCAAGCTACTCTGCGTACCTTGCATAACTCCTGTCGACTGCATGACTCCTCTTCTACGCAGCGTCTTCACTCTGCTGTGTTGACGGGAAATGCGTTCCCATCGACGCAGCGCTACGCCACTTGAGGGGTGGTTTTATTGCGTCGACTTCTGGATCGATTGAGTGGGTCTTCACTGGCTTCCCATGGAGGTTGTGGAATCCCTCTCATTGAAGGTTTTTCAGAACATATTGGATAAACACGTCAGGGATGCTCTACGGTTACTTGGTCTTGCAGGGGGCCAGGCTAGATGCCGTCTCAAGGTCCCTGCCAGCCCCCCGTTTCTATGATTCTATAAATCTGGCAGGGAAACCCAGCCCATAGAAGAGAATGTATAAAAGCAGGAGGCACCAAACTACAACTCCAATGAGGCATTGCAGTGACATTTCAGAATCAAAATAGTTTCGGTTTTGGCTGAAAATAAAACTTTCTTTGGTGTTCTGTTTTTTTAATGAAAAATTGAAATTTCTTTGGAAAGGGGGCTTATTTTTTTTTTTTGGACAGAAAATTGTCATCAAAAACCCACTTCTCTGCCAGAAGTCTGTATTGCTGGGAAATTTTCAAACCTCTGCAGCCACCATTTGTTTAGCTGAGGTTTTTATATGGCCCCCATTACTGGAGTATCTGAGCACTTCCCAGTCTTTATCCACATCCCGACGAGCCAGGGCTGCGCTGTTAGCCCCATTTTACAGACGGGGAAGTGAGGCCCAAAGCAACTTGCCCGGGTCACCCAAGAAGTCTGCAAAAAAACAGGGAATGGCATCTGCGTCTTGTGAATCCTCGTACGTGAGACACAAAGCAGAGAAACAACTTGCCAGGTCACTCAGCAGGTCAGACTAGAACCCAGAAACACTGAACTGAGCGCATTCAAACCACTCGTCCAGCTCTCCTACACTGGGGCCAGGCAATGGCACACAGGCTTGGGGACAATGGAGGGGGTGCACATTGGGTATTTAGACTGATGCTAGTAAATTCATTCGGATAAAGCTTGAATCTGTCTTTTCCTCGCTGCACTCCACTCCTGCAATAATCACCAGCCATGCCCACCATGGGTTTGTTTTGGCTTTTCTCTCCCCTTCTCGTCCGAAGGCTTTTGTGAGCACAGGGCAAAGCTAGGCAGATGGGTGGCCTTGTAGCCAAACGGCTCAGTGGGTCATAGCCCATTCTGCAACCGGCTTCATCTGCCACTTAATAACCCTCCCATTCTCATTACCTCGTCATTGTCTTTCCCTGCACCGTCCTTCTGTCAGTTCATTGCGGCCCTTCCGTTGAGTAAGGAGCAGCGCTCCCTGGGTCTCCGGAGATAGGTCGAGAGAATGGGTCTTTCATGGCAGGGTTGGTAGGGGAAGGGGGGGTGGGGGCGGCGAGATGGCGGAGAGAGCGTGGATGTCAGATCACATAAATCAAGCACCGGAGCATTCCTATTTAACACACTCTTCCTCTTCGAGTTGTCAGTGAAACCGTTAATTAATTAGCTAATCCTGCACTGAAGTGGGTTCTAAATAGAGCTCCCCTCCCCCCCCTCCCGTTAGGTAATTACTGCAGAGGGAGGTTTTGTGAGAGTAATTTTCCAGCAGGGACAGCCCCGGATGGCTGAGGGAGATAAATTTAAAGAAAGGTAGGTGGGGCTGGGGGGGGATCCTATTACCCTTTTGCAGGGCTGGTGTGTTTTCTTTAAAGATACAGAGAGAACAGGAGGGGCCCAGGAAGTGGGATGGGCACCAGACTTTTTCTTGGCCTCCCCATCTCTGGGAGACGTTCACAGCAGAGAGACGGCTCTGCCTCTGGGGTGGGTTGAGCTTGGCTTCTGCTTCGAATCACCCATCCTGGGGAAAGTACCCGGAGCCTGAGCCAAACGTCAGGGACCTCCACTGAAAGATTACCATTGACCTCAACAGCGTTTAGCGCAGGAATCTTTAAAGCTTCTTCTCTGGTCACTCTCACAGGGCTATCCTGACACTAAAGGGAGAAGAGCTGATCACCTACCCAGCCATTTGAGCTTTAGAGCAGTGGACGTACATGGCTGGGTGGGCTCAGTTACGCCAAAATGGCCCTGCTCGCCACCAGTGTGCCCAGGTATATTTAATACTTGGTGTTTTCATCCCTGTTCTTACAAGTCTAGTTTGGAAGTGGAACTTTTCCAATCCAAATGTCCCTCAAATGCTTTCGTGCAAAAAAACAAAGGTTTGGATTTGGGAATTTTCCTTTCCAAAACAGTTATTAGGAAACCCAGCAAAAAGCCATTAGTACCTGATGCCTGATAGGTGACATAAACAGGCGGATCTCAGCCCACTCCTAGTGCATAGATATCCATGTTACAAAATCCCATCCTCACCACCTTGTCAGCGGTCTCAACAGCAGAAAGGACAGACAACATTTGGTCTTCACTATTTATCATTTCCACGTTCTTCTGCATTTGCAAGTTCTGTTCTGTTCCCTCGCCCCGAGAACTGCAAAATTGCATCACACGTCAACAGCTCGGAACCCTTCCATAGAATCCTAGGCCATGGCAGTGGAGAAGATCTGCCTATAATGATAAAGGACATTGCTGCCTTCTGGGTGTTTGGGGATTCTCTAATAAAAGAGCTGGGAGGTCTCAGTCCAGTTCCTGTCGTACAGGTGCCAAACTGGCCATCCCAAGAAGCATTGCTGTAGCCTTACCAGAGAGTGCCTAGATTGGATTGGCCAGGGAAGTGAAGCTCTCCTCACTGGGGTGGTCCTTCCAGCTTGGGGTTGAGAAACATTGATGGGACAGCTGGCGAGAAGCTTGCCCAGCTGATGTGCCTGGTCTATGGAACGACAGAGACATTGACCTCCAGGGTTGTCTCTGGAAATACGTGTAGGCCTGGAGATGTTACCAGAGCATCCGTTGCTGTCTGTCCTGCTGGAATCCACAAGTGCAGTCAGATGCAACAATGAGAGAGGTTTGAGCCCGTGGGAGGGTGGGGATGGTGTTTCTGGGAGAGCAGGCCATATAGCATAGGCCTTATGTGGCTGCTTTCTGCCCTCCTCCTCTCCTGGCACCAGCACTCCATTCCAACCCCGTCCCTGCTCTTCGCTGAAGTCTCTTCCCGTCTGCAGCAGCCCTGAGTCCTCTGGTCTCTCTGTTCAGCTGGGAATGGAGGCAGCGGGGGGGGCAGGGAGAGAGTGCGGTAAAGCATCTTTCTGACAGCTCTCCGAGGCGCTCTCCAATGGAAGCGTGTGGCTCCCTCCTCTGTCACCTGCAGCTGTCACAGGCAGAGGTCCAAGGTCAGCTAAGTGTTTAATGGGCCTCCTGTGAAGACTCGCAATGAAGGGAACAAACATATGCCTCTGCAGCAGCACGGAGGCTGGCTTTCTGAAGGAAGCAGGGTATTTTCTTCTGGTCGTGGCGACACTGGCCAGGCAGGGTCGGAGCACAGAGGGTGGGCTTCCCCATGCCAGCCTTCCCCTCACCCCATCCCAACACCTGGAAGTTGGTGCAAATGTGATTGTTGAGGATCCCCTGGGTTCTTTACTCTAGCATCTGGGTTTTCAACCTGTGTGGGCAGCAGTCTTGAGCAGTTAGGGGCACACAACCACCTATAGGGCTAAATAGAAAGGAGGTCCCAGCTCAATGAAGTGGGGTTCTCAGGAGGTGGGGGGAAAGCTGAGAACTGCTGCTCTCATGACAGGAGTATACCAAGAGTCGCAATGCAAAATAACCGTGTTCCCCCAAACGTCAAGAACGGTTCAGTTTGGGTTTGGTCCCAGTTCTGGATCAGTTCTTACTGAATCTGAATCAAATCGGCTCTCCCTGCTTCTTTGTGATACCTTCTGTTCCATCCAGGATTCCTCTCTCCTACCCGCCCCCCACCGCACTTCCCACCATCTCTCCCATCTAAATGGCTGTGCTTATTGGCCTCTAAGCACTGATGCGACCCCTTCTGACTGAGGCATGCAATGAGGTCACCCTGTGGAGCTGCCAGCTCGGGGGTTGCCATCATGCATTACCCCTCACCCAATGCCAACTATCTACATCTTCATCCACGACCCTGGAGACTGGTAGGGCATGTCTGAACCTCTGTGCAACTTCCACTGGGCAAAATCTGAAGTCGTTGGTTTTAACTCGGTTCTTACTCTGGCAAAAACGCTTTTTGGCATCTATGGGCATGTGGCAGAACAAGGACTGAGTAAAAACTGAAAAAGGAGCTCCGGAGTTGTCCCTGCATGATTAAATTGCAGGGCCAATCTTGGGCAAAAAGCTCACCCGCCTCTCCAGCTACTGCTTACAGCTGCTTACCTCAAAGATGTGGATTGGGGGGGGCTAGGCTGAGCAGAAGCGGAGTCGCTCTGCAGATGGCTTTGGAAAGGGACTCGATCCATACAAGCTACGGTAGTCCGGAGAGGACACGCCTGTAGGTTGGGTGATAGGTCACATGATGGCTATGGCTTTTGGAGAAGACCTAGAAAATGTTGCCTATGGAAATATACAGCCCCCATCCAGGAAGGAAAGCCCCTCTAGTCTGAACACAGGGTTGCAGGGAGTCCGGCAGCCCTAAATTCTAATCCTGGCTCTGCCACTGATTCATTCCAACCTGTGGTCGTTGGCAAATCACGTCACGTTTCTGTGTCCAGAATGAAAATAACACCCCCCGAATTATTGTGTCCTCACGGGTGCTGTGCTCCCTTGTGGGTGTCGCTAGGACTTCTCCCAATGTGTTTTGCGCCCCAGTGAACCGAGTCTCTCTGAATCTTTCCCAATGAATTGTGGGAGAACTGGTCTGCCCTTCTGGGCATCTGGGGGCGTGGAGATGGTGGGAAGGCACTGGAGGACTATCCGTACTTGAGTGATTTTTAGCCTGAGACCTCACTGCAAACTGGGTGGGTTACCAGCCCAAGTGAAAGCAGCACATGGGCTCTAACCCACCACCCCACTGCCGGGCCAGCTAGCCTGGGTTGAAAGCACCACCACTCTCAGGGGTGAGGGCTACATGTGTGGACGGGAAGGGCTTGGGACAACACCTAAGTGAGAGCCAAAGTCTTTGCTGCACCCCTCACCCCCACTTCCCTCCTGCAATCTCTTCTCTTTATCGTGAAGGTCTCCGAACCAGTTTCTATGCATTGCAAGACTCGCCTCCCACTACCTCTTGTTCTTACAGCCGATGGGTGGGATAGACACTGAATTAGTGCCCCCCCCCCATCAGCACAACCATCTGGGGGCCTTGATGGGGGGGGGGGAAATAGGGTTACCAGATAGCAAGTGTGAAAAATCAGAACATTTTGATGGGATAGTTGGGTGTATAAGACAAGCCCCTACGATCAGGACAGTTCCTGTAATATCGGGACACCTGGGCAGCCTCGGAAGAACAGGAGGGACAGAAGTGAGGCGGGCATGAGTGACAAGGCTGCGTGCAACGGGAGGGGTAGTCACTGGGGATGTAGATGACAAGGTTTGCTTTGCAGACTGAATCAAACCAAGGGAAGCTGGTGAATTAGTGCTGTTTGCTGAGCAAACACAGCCGGGCGGGGCTAGGCTGTGGAACAGTATTTAAACACATAGTCTTTTATTTGCTGGCAAATATCCCCCACCCACACATCTTTCTTCCCTTCCCTCCCTCCCCCTCTGTCTTGTACTCCAAAGAGGGGAGATTGGGGAAGGCATCCCAAGATGAGGAGGGATAAAATTCCTACAGGAGGAGGATCTGGAGGAAGGAAACAGGGGAAAATGCCATTTCTTGCAGAGATGGCACTAAACCTCAGACACTCAAGGACAGACAATGTTGTCTAGTGGCTAGCACCAAAGGCCTGGGAATAGGCATTCTTGGGTTTTGCCATTGGAGCAATGTGACCTTGGGCAAGAATCTCTCTGCCTCAATTTCTCCCTTGGTAAAAACTGAGTTAATCATGCCAGCCTTTGTGGAGGGGGCTGCTGTGAAGTTTAATTCAGCTGTGGGATCTCCCAGCCCAAATGTCCTACAGTTGCACCAGAGGTAGCAATGTTTATTGTTGCAAGGCAGCAATTACGGGACAGATCCTCAGTTGGTGTAAATTGACATAGCTCCACTGACTTCAATGGAGTGGCAGCAGTTTACACCACAAGAAAATTTGACCCTCGATTTCTAAAATGGCTCCGTGTGGGGAAACTGGCCCTGGATCCCCTACGCTTCTATACTTCGCTGCTGGAGCCACTTTCTCCGCTCCCTGGAGAATGTGCCCATGGAAAGGCCAATGTTCATCCATTGATGTGGCCAGGCACCAGCGGGGTTTCAGCCAGCTAGCAGAATCCCTTGTCCGGGGGCCCAAATCACAGGGTCAAGGCACCACTCCCATGGTCTGTAAACAGCAGCTGAGCCGTGCAAGTCGAACGGAACAGCCTTCCACCAGCCGGGGCGGTGCAACGCTTGACTTGTCTGGCCGTCGCTCTGGTGATGTTCTATGTTCAGCATCTGACTCCACCACTGGGGAGCTGGGGCCAAGAGGGTAACGTTGGTGGTGACCTGGGGACGTCTCTTCCACATGCCTGGCCAGGGCTTTGGAACAGGAGCAGATGAGACTTAGCTGGAAACTCCTGCTGAAATTCTGAGCTGTATCTTCAATCCCCAATCCTCACCCTGCTTTGTCCCTACCTCCATGGCACTGCCTGCCAGGCCAGTCCTGGGCACCCCTCCTCCTTTGCTAGTGCCCCTCAGTCCTGACCCATGGCATTCCCCGCCACGCAGTCCGCCCTCTGCTCCAAACCTTCTCACGTTACTGATAACGGCTGCAAAACGAGTCCAAGCTTCAGCCTCTCTTCCTAGAACATCTCCAACTGCTGGACTGGCTTCATGGCGCAGTCTTAATGCTCATTCACCCTTCGAAGGCAGGGTGCTTACACAGCAGCTGTGCTGTACATGCCACTGTGTGAATTACAAGTCGCTGCCGACGCTGGCATCATTCATTATTAAACTGTTCATGTGTTTGGCCTGCGGCTTAATCCAGTGGCACCATGGTGGCTGCAGGAGAAATCCAACCAGCTGTAAAAACGGCTTCCCCATAGCTGTCAGCAGCGTCGCTGCGTTCTGTGGCAGTCGTGCCCGGGTCTGCAGGGCTGTGCGAAGGATTCGTGCCCCAGGCACCCCCAAGACTTGCAAGCCTGGCGGGAGGGGGATTAGAAATAAAAATTAGCCACTCTCCAGATATAGTCTCCTTCGCTGGAGTAAATCAGCAAAGGTCCACTGAGTCCCTGGACCTCTGCTAATTTACACCAGCCCCTGGAGATCTGATCCAGTGCCCTTCACTATGCTACTAACATCTGAGATTAGTAGAGGAGCAAGGAATCGAAAAATCTAGCATTGCTGGCGCAGATCATACAGCTGCTTTGATTTGCTTTTCTTTGGGCACGGACAAGCAATCTGGAGTGGCCACATGTATTAAGAGGGCTGGTTACATGAACTGCTGCAGGTAACTAATCAGATTGTCCTCTCACTCATGTGAGTGTCGCTCCACTGACCTCTGGTCAATTAATCTGGATTTACACCAATGGTAAGTGAGAACCGGATCAGTGATAAACATGGACCCTGATCCCACAACTCGGCTGGTGTCATTGGTCAAATCACTTGGCCAAATCATGCCTCAACTGATCCTAATTTGTCTTTCTAAACGATTTATTATTTCTCATCATTTGGACAAAGCGTGATCAGACAGCGAGTAGCTTGCAAGCTCTGCCCTATGTTTAGTCTTTGTTCCTGCGACATCTTGAGATTGGTGTTTCAGTCAGCTGATCAGAACCAAGAAAACAACAATGAGCAAATCAGGCCGTCCTGGTCCACGTTTCCAGTCCAGGTGACGCATTTGTGCTAAACCTTGTGAAACTTCAAGGATGTATGAGCACGTAGACAAATACACGATTGTGTGAATAGTCACAAATAGCAAGAAACATGGTGAACCAAATCAGGGCAACCTGGACACTGCACTTCTTAGTTAGGAAAATCTATTAATGGTAGGTTAATTATCTATTCTCCTATAGATGAGGAAAAGGAGTTCCAGGAGGCTAGCTTTTCAAAAAGCTGAGAACCTCCAGGGCTGAGTGCTTTGGAAACTGACCAAAGGCCTACCGATGGGAGCTGACCACTTTCGCAGCTCTGACCTTCATTTAAGTGGCCAAATGGTGAAAACTTGGCTCACGTGGTGGGTGCTGAACACTTTAAAATTTTGCCTCACACGACTTCCTCAAGGTCACGCAGTAAAGCTGTCTCAGAGCTGGCATTAGAACTCAAGAATATCTGGCTCCCAGCCCTGTGCTTACACCACTAAATTACACTGCCCTATTGGCCCTATTTTTTTCCTTACCCATAAAGCTGCTCTGTCACCACCCCACCCTCCAAAAGCCTGCTGGAAAGTCAGTAGGGAGGTTAGTTTTCACCATAGATGGGTACAGGCTGATTTGCCATTTCTCTGCTTAGTGATTCTCACAAAAATTGCTAGCAGCTGTTCACAATTTGACTGCATTTTTATTTGTTGGTAGTGACCTGGCACATAGGCTTCATGAATGCCCATTAGTAAGGTTCCTTCCTGCAGGCCAACCTTCTATTTATAGATGATGGTGGTAGGCAGAGACCTCCTCTCTGATAGCTTTACGGAGCTGAATTGAAGGCATCAAACTGCAATGACAGAAGCAGCCAAAAGAGGCCAGGTAGTGAATGTTTGTTAATGATGGGCAATGCTCTTTGGATGAAAAAAGCACCCATGACAGCACAGAGCTCAAGGATATTTGGGTAACTTCTTTATTTGGTGGTTTGGGTTTTTTTGTTTTTTCCCTTTCAGCTCAGCCCTGAGCCTCCAGATTTCTGCTGGATCTGGAAGTGGCCATGGCAAATTGCCCTTTAAAGCAAGCTGCAAGAACAGGCCTTTTCCTGAGCCAGGCTTGGAGATCCTGTTTCCATGAGACTGGCAGCCTGGTCTGTGGGTGAGGGAGGTTCACACAAGCCTCGATGCTTCTCCAGGCTTAACTAGGCCAGACTGAAGCTCCAAGAGACTCGTTCTGAGGGGTCGCTCAGGCAAAACTTGCATTACGGTCAATGGAGCAAATGCTGAGCCTAACTCCCACTGGCTCATAGTTTTTTTCCCCAGTCCTTAATCAGACTGATTCACACTGACTTAATCGGAGTTTGCCTGAGCAAGGAGCAGGTAAGAATCCTCAGATGGAGGCTTCTCCAGGGAACTGCTAGCATGGCCGGAGTGAACCAGGTTAGATGCAGCAAGGACAGTCCTGGAAATCAGTCCTCTTCTCCTACCCCCTCCCCAGCTTCCCCCACCCTCAGACCTCATGCTGACGTCTTTGAGGCTCCAAATGGGGAGTCGCTGATCCTTCTCAACTACCATGGCTTGTTAGTGTCCAAATCCCCTGAGAGAGCTGTTCTCAGGGGTGCAGCGGATATAGGAGGAAAGTGACCCGCTTCTGGCTAAGCCTGTGTTCATGCACCAAGTTGTTGGGCTAAGCAGCCAAAGATTTAGGTGCTCTTCAGAGCCGACATGCTAATCGGACACAAAAGAGCAATTTGGTCCCAAATTAGACGCCAGGCCAGACCAACGTAAATGAACTTGGGCTAACACAAACCTCAACAGAACCGCATTTGCTTACCCCGGGTCTGAATTTGCCCTGGGATCTAGTGGCATGCGTGTGTTCACACACACCTAATTCCCCTTTACTAATACCTTCCTGTTGCTTCTGATTTCAAGTTCTGGCTTCGTAGAGGCATTTGGGGTTAAGGGAGAAATCCCCTTTGCTGCCCCTTGGTTCCAGGTATGACATGCATTGCGAGGCCCTTTGTGTCATTCTGCCCAGTGAGGAAAGTAGGTTTAAAGGGTCT
>ML675638.1:6163254-6179726 GCA_007922155.1 Mesoclemmys tuberculata
CCCCCCTCACTAGGAAGGACACAAAGCGCCTTGCAATGTATTTTATACCTGGCAGCATTGGTAAAGGGGAATGGCATGCGTGCACACACCATCTCCATCTCCCCCGGCTTCTCTCTTGTTCTTTTTCTGAAAGAAATACTCTGAGATGATCTCGGTGCTTTGTTGGTGGTTAGGAGGACACAGGATAAAGAGTCTGAGAAAGTGAAAGAGGGTGTGTGGGGCAGTGGAAGCAGGGGGGAAAAGGGAGTGGGTGGATTCTCCATATCTAAAAAGGGAATTAAAGTGCTTTGACTAGAGTGAAGAAATCAGCTGAAGAATGGCAGCTGAACAAAAGCAGTCAGGCTATGGACAAGTCAGCTTGAATAGGCCTAGATCTCCTTAAATTTGTAGGGGAGAAAAAAAAAAACCCACCCTCCCTCCCTTTAAGCCTTCGCCCCTCACTACTTCAGGAACAAATGTAGAGCAAGAAAACATGAGGGAAGGGGGTAAGTGCTGGGGGAGGGGGAGCGAAAATAAAAGGTAATCCTCAGCCACTTTGTCCCTCCAGGGGCTACCAGAGGCCTGATTAAAGGTCCGGTGTGAAACCATTCTGCTATTCAGATGCAATAAGCAGGATTTACAAGCAAAGAGAGAGAAAAGAATGGGCAAGGGGAGAAAAGGAGAATTATTTGTGTCTCTTAATACTTGTTAAGCACTTCTCTTTTGCTGGACCAGACAAGACACAGCTATGCTCAAAGTCCAGGCACAATCTCCCCCCGCCCCCCCAACTCGACTGCACCTTGTGTCCCTGCCCCCACCCACGGAAACCAGGCAACACTTTGTTGCGACTGAGCTGAAATCGGTCTCCTCTCAGAGTGGCACACAAAGAGAATGGCAATTAACCTCCCTGTTCCCCCGTGACAGTGATCTAATCAGGGCTGCTCCGAGCCCTGCGCCGCCTTCCAGTCGGCAGCCTTTGTGCAAGGGCCGGGGGAGTGTGTGAGGGGTGGGGGGGTTGCCTGCTTTCAAAGCTGCGATGGGGGGGTGTTTGTTTTTGCTTCGGAGAAGGGGACATCGGCCATTTTCTGCTGTAGTCCAAGTTGCCAAGGGGAGGGCCTATAAACCAGGCTGCAGAGCAGCCCGCGGGTGCTCAAGGTGGTGGGGGCTAGTTAGCTACGAGACGACATTGTTCTGCGATGAGACCCCTCCCCGAACCTTTGCTTGGCTACAGTAATGGCTGGCATGTCAACATGACCCTCTTCCTGCTAGACTGGGACCGTGCTGCAAGAAGGCAGCCTGGGGAGATGGGTAGGCCAACGGACTGGGAACCAGAAAACCCAGCTTCTCTTGTTTGTTGGTATTGCAGTAGCTGCTAGGAATCCTTGTCATGGACCAGCACCCTGTTGTGCCAGAGATGTGCTGATCCCAGAGACCTTCGATGCTCAGTCAAATGATCCCTGCCTCCATCACTGATTAGGTGCATGTGTAACCCTCCGGGACGTGGCCGTTCCATGTCTCTATCTGACTTGCAGAGGATGCATCTGTACATCCCCAGCAAGACAGCCTGGGCTGCAGAAGTTCGTGCTGGAGATCCCCCAGCTCCATCGCCAATGAATCTGCTGAGGGTGGCTGGGGCACACAAGCACCTCCCCTCTTCCCCTTCATTTGCCCCCTCCCTGAAATAGGCATAGTGAAACTCACCCACCTTTTGGTTTTGATCAGTGGCTGAAAAGTGCGAAGAGTTAGGTGCATTACAGGAAGTGACCCCCCAGCTGAGATCTAAACCCCACAGTGCTAGGCGCTGTACACGCAAAGTGTGAGGCAGTCCCTGCCTTGAAGAGCGTACAATTGAAAGGATGGGAGGGGAAACTGAGGCACAGAAGGGGATGGAACTTCCCCGTGTTCACCCAGCAGGCCAGCGGCACAACTGGGAACAGAACCCAGTCTTGAGTCCTAGCCATTGAGCCACAATGCGTGCGTATGGCTGCTATCCTGAACAGGAGGAGACCTGGGCACAGAAAGCAAATAAATCCTCCTTCCCTTCCCCCCCCCCCGGTAGTTTCTTTCACAAAGCCCATTATTAAATATTTGTTTCCCATGTAGATCCTCCATAGAATGTAATCAAATCACCCCTTAAAAAGCAGGTTATTAAGGTAGATTGAGCTCCTTAAGTCTCTCACTAGAAGGCAGATGCTGGTGAAATTTGTACAGCAACAGGGTTGCACAGTTTGGGCTTGTTTGGCACCCTTGCCAAGGGGAGTCCTTCAATATTCTTCTTAACTTCCTTCCCTTTGCTAGCTAGTAGAACGTTGTGTTCTGGAGTTAGTCAGCTGGTGTGTGTCACCCCAGAGTCAGCTGCCTTTCATAGAATATTAGCGTTGGAAGGGACCTCAGGAGGTATCTAGTCCCACCCTCTGCTCACAGCAGGACTAACCTCAGCTAAATCATCCCGGCCAGGGCTTTGTCAGGAGGTGGATAAGTGAGCTATATGGGGCCAAGTTCTGGCAGGCACTACACATAGGCACCTGCCCTCCCCCCCCAAAACAAAAACATGCTTGGCCGCAAGAACATAGGGTGGAAGTTGACTCTTCAGCCTGTTGAGTGCAAGAACCAAAGAGGGTAATTTTAAGGACTTGATTCTCCACTTATTTGTGCTTTGTGCCGTCATTTCTACCAGTGCAAAGAGGGGGTTAAATGCTACCCAACCAGAAAGGCAGAGCTTTGCCCTCAGTTTGTAGGTCTGGGAATGTACCTGACCTCCTGAGGCTGATAGAGGCAGTCTAGTCTGCGGGGAGACGGATCATGCTCCTGCATGAATGCACAAGGGAGCTGAGTTCTGATGGAGTCTCCATTCATAAAGCCTCCCTTACAGCTTCACACACAGGGACCAAACACATTAGCAACTCACGACTAGCGCTGCCTTCTCTCTGAAGGGGTGACGAGGGACCAGGGCTGGCCACACGCAGAGGGGGTGCATGTTGCATCCTCTGAGGCAGGATCGTCCAACATCTGGCCAGTGGAACAGTGTGATACAGTTGTCTGACTTCCCATGAGGCTTTGAGTTTGCCCATATGATCCCAGAGTCCCCCATGCAGATGCTGCTAGTGTGCATTGATGTCGTCCTTTTTGAAAGAGGACCACATCCACGCGCACTAAGGAACATTTTAGTGAGCGCTACCAGGGTCTACCTGACAGATTGAAGGCACAGCCCATGGGTGCACCCTACAAATCACACCCCCATAGTCCAGACTCCAGAGCAGCAATCCAGAAAAACCTGGTGTACAAGTGCAGAACAGCTGGGTCACGTTTAAGAGGCGCTGAAGGGGCAGGAATTGGTATCTGTGTGAGTAAGGAGAAAGCACGCTTATTCACTCTTCAGTGCTCTAAGAGATGCCAGGTAGAGGGAACACCAGGAGCCGTCATTAAAGTCTAAAATAAAGAAGTGATCACCACCATGGCTGATCTTTAGCTAGTCCTAGTTTAGTCACTTTGGCTGTATGTGGCCTAGGCCGTGGGGCAGGATCGCGGAGCAGCACCGCCATAAGAAAGGGGTGTCACACTCTTCCTATCTTCTGCCTGTTCTCTGCAGAACTCCAGGGGGCTATTGTGCCCGCTTCAAACTGATAGTTATAAGTGAGGTGTATATGCCTAAGAGAGAGGGATAATTAAGCCTAAATTGACTCAAACAGAGGCAGTTAAGGCGAGACTCTGCTTCCTGCTGTGAGTGAACGGCACTATTTATTTTTAATTCGTATAATCATAGAAATAATTAAAAATCCACACTTTAGTTCTCATCATTGAACTGGAATTATAGACGAAGCTAACCGGTTTAACAACCCCCCCTCCAAACTTCCAAGATTTTACACAGTACCATCTTTGAAGCCATTGCCTAACTATGGTCGCTAAGACCCAGATCTTCCAAGTGAAAAGGGCACCAAACTCCCCACTCAAATGACTGTATGCAGTGATGCTGTAGCCATGCTGGGCCCAAGATATTAGAGAGACAAGGTGGGTGAGGGAAAATTTTTTAGTAGACCAATTTCTATGTGAGAGAGACAAGCTTAAGCAAAACAAGTCTCCCTCACAAACAGAAGTTAGTCAAAAGAAAACCCTCACCTACTTTGTCTCACTAAAATCAATGGCAGCTCGGACCAGACCCTCAAAAGGTATTTAGGTACCCATCTATGGTAACCTGGCAAGTTTACAACAGTTCTGCAAATGATTCTTATTCTCTATATTTCAAATCCAGCCTTGCTCGTATTGACCGGAACAGCAAATGTCACATGGACTCCTCTGCACTGGTAACAGCTGTGATGTAAGGACCATAATCAGATAGACTTGAACTCAATGGGGGCTAGCTCCAAGCACTGTGTGGATACCCCTGTGCATTCGAAATACACAGATGGATTAGGCGGGACATGGCTGTCCAAAGCTGGCATGAGGCATGGAGCTGTCATGAGTAACCCATGAAACGTTACATGGCACCATGATCTCACCATACACGAGCAACGGCTGCACAGCTGAGAAAAGTATTAGTCCTGGGGTTTTCTTATCACCACCCAAAAGTTACCACAAGGGAGGGGGTGTTTAGTGCCATGCTGCAATTCAGCACCATGGCCAGTGCCTCTGAAGGTGAGCCGTGCTAAGGGAACATAAAGGAGATGGGAGCAGGGGCATGGACACTAAATCGGTGCCTGATAAGCAAGCCCTGCTTGGGTGAGCTTTCAAACAGCGGCATCTCTCTACAGAGAGAAACCTGCTTCAAAGGATTGATGGACATAGGTTGCCTCTTGGCCGTTTGTCTTTAGCTAAGCATTGAACAAACTTGGATTGGAGACCTTGTGGGGGGTGGAGGGATGTGCCAGGATAAAAATGTACATAGCCTAGCACAATGGGGTCCAGATCCATGACTGGGGCTGCTAGAGACTACAAGGAAAGGAAATCAGAAGCAGATAAGGATTCCTCGGGTACAGGTGGCAAACTGGGGGCATGGAGAGGTGGGGAGGGAACAGGCCGGGGGCAGGAGGGTGCACACACTGATTCACTCTATTCTTGGGCTGTTCTAAGTTAGAGAAAAGGTCCTTTCAGTCCCCAGTGGTCCCAGAATCCAGGAAGGTGGAAAATTGATGTAAAACCATTCTCCTCTTCATCCCGTGCTCGGCTGGGCCGAGCAAGACTTTGGTGCAACTGAAGATCCGGCCTAAAATTTATCTTTGACTTAGCAGCAAATTGGCCCCACTAACTTCTGCCACAGCTTCTCCAGCACGGCCCCAGAACGATGTGGTGGCTCGTGGCTCTTTCACACATCTCACATTCAGGGGAATAAAAGAAGGGAGGGGAATGAGAAAGATGAAGGGGCAGCAGGATGCACATGATGAATTCTCTCTTTGCAGAAATGCCTTTGCGCCCCTTGGTTAACTTCCATGCCAAGCCATGGTATGGGATTGGAGCAGCATGTCCCCACATGAGAGCGCAAACAAGAAACATCAATTAGAAATAATTACCACCCCTTCCCCAGAACGAAAGGTCTAATATTAGGATTCATTTTTAAGAAAGGTAATTTGATGACAATAAATTACAATTATAAAAACTTCATTAGAGTCAGTAGCAATCCATCCACCATTGTTCTAATTACACATTGTAGGAGTAATGAATGCTAATGGCTTAATGTACAATAATTACCACAATTGAAAAATAATAATAATAATATAGAACAACCTCAATTAACCAAATGTCACAGGGGACACTGAATAAGTTGGAATGAGCGTGGTTTCAGATAATCGAGGGAATCTTCAGAGTCGTTAATAGATGTCAAGGAACGTGACCCTGTAAGGAGTTTTGTATAATCTGGTGTGGATCAAGTGCAGCCATACTGCAGAGGCATTGAGCATGGATAGACCTATGAAATTTCAGTCTTGGATTCATATTTTATGGGGAGAGGGTGGGTTAAATAAAAAAAATACTTTGACTCATGCCACTAAAAGAAATCCTATGATTTCCTTGTAGGGTTGGGCAGCAATAGGAGAAAGGGATGTGATCTGGCAAGCAACTCTGCTTCCTGGTGCAGTTAGTGCCATACATGGCACTGGAATGGTTCGTGGGAGTAGAAATTGTGAGATCAGTGCTAATGTTGTACATGGGAGCCTGGAAACGCAAACTGAGCCACATCACCGGAACGTCTGTGCCGTGGGAATTATTTAACATTGGAACCAAGAGCCAACAGAAAATACTTTCGTTATATTTCTTCTGCAAAATCGTGATGATGTTCGGTTCTGTCAATCCAGACTACAATAGTGATCAGCTGCAGAGTGCAGACCTGCCACCTAGTATATCACACCTAGCAGAAAGCAGAGCTTGACGATGCTCACGCAGACCTTTCCAAAAGCCGTCATCTTAACCCTAGCCATCGTCTGTGACATGTACATCTTCGCAGCCTGTTTGAAAATGCCAAGTTGATCTAGTTCAGCCTGCAATCTGTCTGCTTCTCCAGCCCCATGTAGCAACTGTATAATTTCAGCCTGAATGAGTTACGTTCCAGACTAAGGGAAATGACTTAAATAAGAAAGAACAGAAGTAAAGTCTCAGAGAGAGAGCGAAGTGTGCAGCACACCTGTAACATCCTGCATTTGGTCCTCCTTGCAATATGGCAACAGACATGTGCAGTGCTACGTTTCTAGTTGCAGAAACCAAAGCACAGTGGTTGCACAGACTTTGTGTGCATACATGTGTGTGCTCCTTGACTGGCCATCATCCCATTCCTGTCTCTTTTCTAGCCACAAACTGCTCTGAGACCTTTTTCTGGTCAAACGCCTCATGGTTTATTTTACCACCGAAGTGCTCATTCAAAATAATAGATTTTCTAGGGTCATCATCTCTTAACCTCCCTGAGATTGCAGAACACACACATCCACATTCCATCTTGGGCATGAACAAGATTATTAAAGAAAGCTGAATCGTGCCCAACTCCTATTGAATTCTAGTGGGATTCAGCTGTCCACCTCTCTTCCATTTCTTTGAATATCCCGATCACATATGCCTCCCTGCTGCGCACAAAGATAAAAATACTCTCCTCCATGTCCCACAATATAGGTAGGAGTAGGAACAATGGATTCTTTACGTGCTTCCTCTTTCGTAGGATCCTAATTTATAAGAATGCAGATAATACATCAATGGAAATTAACAGCACACTAGCCTCATAGAGGCAGGTTGAGCTGTAGGTGAGTGCAATGTAATTAAGAAATTAAAAGGTAATTTCCACATATGCTTTCTGTTAATCTAACTTAGCAATCATTTAATTTACAGCAGGGAACTGGCAAGGAGACAAGCCAAAATAAATAAGATAATACTACATTTAATTGCTTGATGGAATGTTAATGGAACAGAGTGGCTGTTGAGCAGAGACAGCATGGAGAGGTGCGCTGACCCCTACATCCTGGTGATGGAAAGCAATTTTTGTTTTAATTTCACTTCGACAGGAGTTAAAACTTCCACCCACTGAATCCAACTTTTATGAAGTTCTGGCTTTAAAATAATAATAATAATAAAACCCCTGAAACATCTCAGTGCTTCATTTTTTCCCCCTTTCTTTCTCCCCCAATTTTTTTGTTCAGGTCTCTTGCTGTGGGGGCAAGCTTCCACTGGTGGTCTCCATCACGTCGTGATCCATGTCCAGCTAACAAAAGTGCCCCCAAAGCACAAAGTCCATTTACCAAGGTGAACAAGCAGCTGCAGCCCCATGGTCCTGAGGGGGAAACTGAGGCATGGGTTGCTCTAGGGTTCCTTTAGGCCACTGGTTCTCAAAGTGGGCGTCATGACCCCTCGGGGTCACGCCAAGGTGATGTGGGAGTCACGAGCTGTGAGCCATGAGCCCGGCCGGGCATGGGAATATGACCCTCCCTGCTTCCTCCTGGTGGAAGAACGGGGGACGGGGGGGACAAGCAGTGACACACAGATGCTGCTTATTCCCCTTAATGTTCCTCTGCACCCCTTAGGGGCTGTGAGGGCCTGGACTCCCTGCCTCCAGGTCACTTTCCCCACCTCGGCTGGGCTGTGAGGCAAGCATCAGGAACTACTGCTCTCTGCCCTCCCCTTACACAGCCCGGGTAGGAAAAGTGATCTGGATGCAGGGAGCCCTGACATTGCCCCTTATTCCCCCCACACTCCACAGAGAATTCCTCCTCCCTCCCCCATTGCCCGCCTGGGTTCTGGGGGGAGGATTTTGGCTAACTGTCCTCAAGGTGGGGACACCTGCGGCTATGCATGCCAGAACTGGATTCAATAGACTCGGCAGCGTAGGCCCCTGGCCACAGCAGGGTTAGTTCTGCGTCTTTCTCTTGCTTTTGTTTCAACCCTAAGATGCCTGAATTGATGGGGAGCGTCTCCACATTCTCTCCTCCCCTCCAGCCGCCTCTCCCACAGAGCAGCGGGGATAGCTCAAGGGCTGAGGCCCATTCCTATGGGAGTTGCGCTGCTGAGAGGTTTTGCGCTCACAGCTAGCAAAGAAAGGTTGCACAGCTCCGATCCGAGCATATACAGGAAACACAGGCCTTACATCGCTTGGCACAGAAATACACTGTCTTCCACACCACTCTCATTTAACACCATTTAATGTCTTTGTAACTGAGCTGTTAAATGGGTTCCACCCTGGTTTTAGAGCATCCACTCTACCCCCCTCCGGAGAACCAGGTGTGATTTGCAATTCATGGATTCCTGGGGCAATGCTGTAAAGAAAGGAATGTGGCCTGACTCTCTTCTCATTGATACTAGAACAGATGTCCTTCAGGATTTGTGATTGCCCACCTGGATGAATGCAGGTGAGTTTATTCCACAGGTTGGAAATAGAGCCAAGCCAAGGCCCTTTGTACCTGCAGTCTTAATCTAAAAGCCCCTTAAAACATGACTTAAACAGGGCTGTTGTGTTACAAACTGTGCTTGTTCTAGTTAGTTCTAGAACTAATTTAACTAATTAGAAGCATCCCCCGTCTGGAGGGCGTCAGGCTTTTTGTGAATGCACATCATCCAAATGATTTGTTGTTTATTTGAAGTGTAGCATGTTTTGTTGACTAAATGAGTCCCAGTGTAGGGAGGTTTCTTTGTGCTATTCAATCAGTTCTAGAGATGGCCAAATAACATTGGCCCAGCCAATTATTCCACGGCCATTTTTCAGTGACTCACTGGTAAATGATTGGCCTGCAGGTTATCAGGGCTGGTGCTCAATCCAAGACTGCCAGGCTTGGCAGACAGCTGTTTTAGCAGGTGAGGGTAGTGCGCATCTGACTTCTGCTGCAAAATTGAGTGACTGCTCAACGTTTTCTTGAGGTTTGGGGTGTGTTTGAAGCCAGGATTTTGGTTTGTCCCACAACAAAGAAAGGAGCCTATCCTGAGCATTCAGGGGTGTTCAGTTCCGGACTTATAAGGCCCAGACAAATGGCCACTGAACTAAATGCTCCTTGGAGGGAGCTGTTAAGATGCGTAGCTCAATTGTTGCACATTCAGATACACGAGCTTCTTGGGATCACCTGGCTGAAGGGCCCCAATCTGAGTCCTGGAAGCAGAATGTGCAGGAAACACTCACAGCTCATCAGGTGAGGGATGTGGTTCACTGATTAGGCTGGGTTTGGTTTAAAGGAAAAATAGCTTTTTTGACTAAATGGAAATGATTGGGGGAAAGCCTGGTTTCAACAAAAACTTGTGTTTCTATTGAAACCCCGCTTCCCCCAAAAATTCTGTCATATGAATTTTTTTAAATCAAAGTTGTTCCGTTGCCAAGCCCAAAGCAGCTGAAACCTTTCCATGCTGCTGCTTGTTTTTTTGAGGGACAACCCAAAACGCTTTTAGCAAACACAAACATGTTGTTTTCTTCAAACATTGCCACACAAAATAATAAATTTCCCAACCAGCTTTTCCGGAAGCAGAATCAAAATTCACAATCTGTGCTCTTTGCTGGAGCTGGTTTTCCAAAGTTGGTCTGTCCTCTCCTCCCCTCCCACACCCTGTAAGACCTATGGTTGTTCCCCAAGATCTAACTGAGTTTTCAAATTCCTTAGGGCAGGAACCTCATCTCCTTTTATGTCAGTAGAGCCATGTACTCCTCAGTGAGACTATAGCTGTATATTTCCTCAGCTGCTGTAAATCAGTGGAGTTGCACTGAATTTGAATGGAGCTACACCAATGTACAGCAGCTGATGAGGCGCTGTCTTCCAAACACAACCGGGCCCACAACCAAACCCCATTATGGTGAAAGGCTTGAGGGATGGAAAAGGCCTCTGGGATCATGCCTTCCTCTTCACGGCTCTCTCTCTGGGTTACCCAGATGCAGGACAGAGCCATCAGGTGGCTTCCCTAGCCCCAGGTGGCTGAAAGAAAATCCAGCCACATTGGCCAAGGCTTGCTGACATGCTAGGACAGGCTGGGGTCTAATTTCCCAGTCACAAACGGGAGAGAAGTGGAAGCCAGCCGGCTTCCCCAAGACAGGTCTGTATTGCAGAAGCTGCCTTTCAGCCACCCGTCTTCTCCGAGGCTGGTCAGCGTTTCAGGGGCAGGCTTTGCTCCAGGTTCAGGGTGCAGAGGGAGGGCTGCCGACTTCCCCTGGGCTAACAGGCACGGCAAGAGCTGGTTACCACACCTCGGAGCAGTGCAGAGATTCGGTTCCAGCCACCTCTACAAAGTGGCTTACTGCCAAGGGCTGGGAGGGGCCCTCCTGTGTCCTTTAGAGGCAGGGGAGCCAATCACTGGCTTGGATTAGTCCCCAAAAGAAAATAGATGAACGTGATGGAGTCAAAGGTGACTGTGGATCCCAGAGAGAAGCTGAGAAGGAGGTCACGGGAACAGAGGTGGGCTGAGATATAGGGACGTTATTATCACCCACGGGATTCCCTTTCTGTGTCTCTTTGATTTTCTCTTCATTGCTAAGAACAGGTGCGTGTTTTACCTCAGGGATACTAATGCACTTGAGCTCTCCTGCTGTAAAGACACGATGGGGACAAGGCACTTCAATTTTACCACAAGGGTAAAGCGAGGTCAGTCAGCGCTCTTCCCACCCGGGGCTGACCTGGCCTAATTTAGCTCATGCTAAAACTGTCATGCTTTGTCTCCACGGTGTTTTTACAGCAGACGAGGGCAGGTGTGTGCATTGCCCTGCGGTAAGAACGCACCTTTCCTTAGCAGTGAAGAGACGGCCTCTCTCTCTCTCAAAAAAGAGGAGAAAGAAGTTAGCACTTGTCTCTGGGGGATGTGTGGGTGCAATCACTCTCCCCGGGTGTCAGCAGGAAGGTGTGTGATATCGCACAGCTTCTAATTACCTCCCTCCTTTTCTCCCCTTCCATCATGTGAGTTACTGATGCTGCCTATACAGCCACCAGGGGCAAGATCCTTGGCAGGGGCACTCTGAGTACATTTACCACAGACCGAGGGATGTGATTATTCCTCTCTATTCGGCACTGGTGAGGCCTCATTTGGAGAATTGTGTCCAGTGTTTGGCCCCCCACTATAGAAAGGGTGTGGACAAATTAGGAAGAGTCCAGCAGAGGGCAACAAAAATGATGAGGGGGCTGGAGCACATGACTTATGAGGAGAGGCTGAGGGAATTAGGCTTGTTTAGTCTGCGGAAGAGAAGAATGAGGGGGGATTTGATAGCAGCCTTTAACTACCTGAAAGGGGGTTCCAGGAAGGACGGAGCTAGGCTGTTCTCAGTGGTGGCAGATGACAGAACAAGGAGCAATGTCTCAAGTTGCAGTGGGGGAGGTCTAGGTTGGATATTAGGCAAAGCTTTTTCCCTAGGAGGGTGGTGAAGCACTGAGATGGGTTACCTAGGGAGGTGGTGGAATCATCATCCTCAGAGGTTTTTAAGGCCTGGCTTGGCAAAGCCCTGGCTGGGATGGTTTAGTTGGGATTGGTCCTGCTGTGAGCAGGGGACTAGATGAGCTCCTGAGTCCCTTCCAAGCCTCACCTTCTCTGATTCTATGACATGAACCCTGTGCATGCCCAGCTGTGCGCACACCTTCATAGACTTGCAGGCACATTCATACATGCATGTGTGCACAAGCACGCATGCACCCCCCATTCAGCTGGCCATCTGCTTAGCTAGCTGCCATGGGAAGCTGTGCTCGCTAATAGCAGCCACGGCAGTCTCCTGGAGGGCTTTGAATAGCAAACAGAGACCTTGCACTGGACTAACTGTAGTCAGTGGCTGAAGGCACAGGGTATGTTTAGTTTGGAAAAGAGGACATGAAAGGGAGACACGATAGTGTCCTTCAAATACTTGAAAGGCCGCCATACAACCGATGAAGAAAAGTTGTTCTGTCTTGCCACAGAGGGCAGGACAAGAGGCCACGGGTTCAAAGAACAGCATAGCAGATTTAGATTAAATCGCAAGTACAGCTCCCTAACTGTAAGAGCAGTGGGACAATGGAACAGCCTGCCTAGGGAGGTGTTGGAAGTTCTTTCGCTGGAGGCTTTCAAAAGAAGGCTGGATAGCCATTTGCCTTAGTTGGTTTAGACCAAACGAATCCTGCATCGTGGCAGGGGGCTAGGCTAAATAACCCTTGAGGTCCCTTCTAACCCAATGGTTCTATGATTGCATAGGGCAAAGCCATGTGAGCAAGCACACTCCTAGGGTTTAAGGCCAGAAGGGACCAACCGATCATCTAGTGTGACTTCCTGCACATAGGAGGAAGTGAGAAGAATCAGTGGCTGAGACCCGTTCTCTGGCAGGGAATTGATTGGGGGATATATGCCCAGATGATCCTAGCACACTCGTATTCATGTGCATTCACTCATTCATTCGTTCATGTGCAGGCTTACATTCAACCATCACATACATGGTTACAAATTTACAAGCACACCCATAATTCTCCACAGTGAATATATGCAGTATTTTTTATTACTAGCTATGCCATTAAACATATTTAAGACATACAGTAAGTGCAATCTGGCAGATTGCTATTGCTATAAGAACCTTTGTTTTCCTTTCATTGTCGGACTTTGACATGTTCAAATATGCAGTTGTAACCACCTAAGAGGGACAACATAGAATGTGAAATTTAAGCTCATCACAGGAAAAGAAAAATGGGGTCTCTGCTGCCACCTGACTTGCAAGTGTAGTTCCACTCACTTCAGTGGAATCACTCCTGATTTACACCAGAGTAAATGGGAAGACAACCAGGCCCACAGATTTTTTTTTATAAGCAAGCACCCACCTAAAATGTATGGAGAACAATTTTATATCTCCACAAAAGGACTGAACAGAGAATGAATCTGTACTGAACCCATACTCAGGTTTAATACATTAATTTAGTGTTTAGGGGGAAAAGAAGATCCTTCATTGTTGCATCTCATTAAAATGATCCTTTTCAGTTTGACCATTTATTATCTAAGATTCATACATCTGTTGGCAAAAGTCAATAAACAAATGGACAAATGGTTTACTTACTTGGACTTGACAGATCACAAAAGAGTGAAAGAATTCCAGTTAGGTTGCAAAAAACATCTAGATGCCAAGGTGATAGACTCTGAACAATGAATGGTCATAAATAGAGCTGGTTGAAAATTTTCCAACTGAAAAGTTTTCCAGTGGAAAATGCTGCTTCATCAGAATTGAAACGTTCCATAGGAATGTGTCAATTACAACAAAACTATGTTTAGAAAAAAAATGGAAACAAAGAATTTCGATAAAATTGAACCAATCTGTTTTGACCTTCTCAGAGTAGCTCATTTTGATTTTTTCATTTCCAATTTTATATTATAAAATAAAGTCAAAATTGAAATAACACATGTCAATTTTATCAACCTTTTAAATTTAATTTAGAAATTAGACAGTTTCTCAGTTTTGTAACAGAAACAGATTTTGAAAGGTCTGAATTTCCTACAGAACAGAAATTCCATTGTCTGCAAAATGTTATACAGAATTATGTTACAGGGAGAATAGAAAATATTAATGTATTCTGATGACCAACAACCAGAGATAATATGACTGTTAAATTATTTCTTCTGGACTAAAGATAGAACCAGACCATAAGGAGTGGTTGGATGCAAAGGGTTTGTTTGGGCCCCTGTGTATTCTAGATCCTTTTAGTGTACATCAAATTATGCATTAGAAAATTGATTATAAAAAGGGGTAGCAATTATCAGCTTAAACTGTAGAATATTATCCCTGTAGCTAGAGTTTCCTTTCTCTACAGCAATGAAGAATTGCTGTATCATTTCAACTGTCATGGAAAGTTAATTAAGGCCCAGATCTGGACCTCTGAAGGCCTGGGCTAAAGGGATTCCAGATGGGAGGCTTCAGTGTGAAAAGAAATTAGATACGGCCCTGGCTATTTTTGAGGATATCCTCACCCAAGCAATCTAAGAGTAATAAGGAGAAATGAAAGGTGCAAAGAACAAGGCAAACTGAGGCCTGGATGTAAATAGCTGCCACTCCCTTACCATCAATGTGGTTGCACCAGTAAAAGGGGTAACATTCACAGAGCAACTACAGCATCCAAAGGGGATGGATGAAGTATAAAACCTGAATAGACTGGAAGACTAAAATTGCAGAGAGTTACTTTCATTATTTAGCCAGGAACTTGGAAAGCTACAATCTAGCATGAACATCCTAGGTAAATGCCATGGTGCTGATATTCCAGAAGAGGTTACTAGCTCAGATTTAGAGTTTAGATGTGTCAGGTTCTCCTGAGATTGGGCATGGATCTTGAAACCAAAGCATGTGCTCTGAGATACACAATCGCACTGGAAAGCTTCTGTAGTGCCATGTCATGGCTCCATATTAAACTGCTATCCATATGAAACAATACCATTGAGTGTTTTAGGGAGGGTGAAGGGGCTGGTCCTTAATGTAGCCATCAGTTCTGCATCTCGTTAACATTTGATGTTTGCATTTGATCACTTATGATTGATATATTGTGGCCATACAGTCCTTTCTTTAAAACTTTGTCATTTTGGGACAGCTGTAAATCAGGTTGAATACACACAGACCCTTTGGCTTCCCAGTTTGGACTGGCAGGATCACAGAGGAGGGAAAGAGAAGACCAGGTTGGTGACATAGACTAGATGAAGGCAGTGATCCCTACTGGTCTTAGAATTTATGAACTATTGAGATAGCTTCCTTCTGACTCTTGTGGCAGATGGACAATCAATTCTGTGCTGTGGGTAGATGCTGTGGAGTCTGTTCTCGAGGTATTCAAAGACTGTGGGGAGGAGGGAAATGAAGGGAGAGAGAGTGTTTGTGTGTGTGTAAAAGAGAAAAAGAAAATGACAGATGAAAAGATAGAGACGTACAGAGAGGAAGTGACCGAGAAAAAGAAAAAGGGAGAGGGAAAAGGAGATGGAGCCTTGACATCTCAAAAGATTGAGTGGCAGACCGCTAGAGCAGTAAAAAGCAGGGGATGGAGGGGGGATGGAGGGAAGGAAGGAGTTCACCATTGCAGAGTGCAGAGCACTGGAGGCTAGGTGTGAGCTGCAGCCATTCAAAGCCATGCTCTCCACAAGATTAATGATAACAAGGCTTTGCGTTAGAATATCACATTCATTACATTAATTTTTATCATCTGCTTTTTTTTTTTTTTAACTCCTCTTCTCTGTAACCACCTAGTTTTCAAATGCATTTCTGGTCAGTGTCCCCAGGGGGTGGAGATTATTTTCTCCAGTCAAAGGTGGTGGAGAAAATATGAATCTCTCTCCAATCCTGGCCATGGAATCAAGCTTTTACTGTAATATAATCCAAGGCGAGTCCATCTCCACCTGGCGGATGCCTGCGGCAGAAATACCAGCTGTTAAGCACAGACACTAAGGCCCTGATTCAGGAAAGCAGTTAAGCATGTGCTTAAATCCAACCCTATTTAGACACATACTTAAGCATGTGTTTAGTTTTAAGCTCATGCTTAAATCTCATTGATTTCAATAGGACTTTAGCATGTGGTTAAAGTTAAATGCTTTCCTAAATCTGGGCCTAAGGGCTAAATTCATCCTGGCACTAGAGCTGAATTCAGCACAAGACTGGGAGAAGGGGAAAATAGAGGGGGCTTTATGCTAGCTTTGTGCTTTTCTTATGCTGAATCTTACCAGGGTTGCGGTGGCCCCTGACAGCAGCCCAACACACCTATGGCCCCCACGAATTAACTCATATGAACTTGCCCCAGCTTTTCCTCCTGCAAAACGTCACCTGATCTGATCTAATGCCATCCTGGATTGTATAAAGAGGTGAATCGTGAGGAGGAGAAGGAGAGGTGATTTTACCTCTCTATTTGACACTGCTGGGACCCTCTGTCCTGTTCCGGTGTCCCCAATTCAAGAAGGATGTTGATAAATTGGAGAAAGTTCAGAGAAAAGCCCCGAGATTATTAAAGGATTAGAAACCATGCCTTATAGTGTTAGACTCAAGGAGTTCGATCTATTTTGCTTAACAAAGAGAAGGGTGATTTGATCACAGTTTGTAGGTACGTACATAGGGAACAAATATTTGATAATGGACTTCAGTGTAGCAGAGAAAGGTCTAA
>ML675638.1:6180126-6201379 GCA_007922155.1 Mesoclemmys tuberculata
AGGATCCAATGGCTGGAAGTTGAAGCTAGACAAATTCAGAGTGGAGATAAGGTGTACATTTTTAACGGTGAAAGTGATAAACTACTAGAACAATTCACCAAGGGTTGTGATGGATCACATCACTGCACATTTTAAAATCAAGTGTGGATGTTTTTCTGAAAGCTCTGGTCGAGGAATTATTGTGGCGAAGTGTTCTGGCCTTTGTTACACAGATCAGACTAGAGGATCACAAAGTTTCCTTCTGGCCTTGGAATCTATGAAAAGCCTGAAAATATTTTGGGTTTTTCTACTTGTTTTTCACCTTAGAAATATCATGAATGTGAAATCTAGTCTTCATGGTTTTAGCTGAAGGATGGGAAAAAAGGTAGCTTAGATGTTCCCTCAGACCTAGGCTTTACTAAAAGGATTTGTCAGTATATAGCCATACTGGTGCCACTATATGAGCAAACCCTCCCTGTTGGGAGCTAGCTTATGCTGGCAAGAGTGAATGGCCAGTACATCTTAAGCTGGTTTCTTGAAAAAGTAAGCTCTACTGACAAAAGGACTTTTTGTGCATCTACACTAGTGGTTTTGCTGGTATAGAAATGTCATTAAAAATCACATCCCTAACTGACATTATTATTCCTGCAAACATTTCCAGTGTAAACCTGGCCTTGATCTTTGGTTGAAAGTGTGAGGATGTTAGATCTGTAACAACAAGAGCTTTTCTTTCAACGGTTTGCTAAGGTGTTTGCATTGAATAGTTGCTAACAAAAAACAAGATTTCAATAGTCTTACTATAAACCACTCTCCTCCATTGTGTTTTGCATATTATCGGGAATACCCTATATCTACCCTTTCTCCAGTCACCCGTAACGTGTTTCAGGTAAAGCATATCTGGCAAGACAACGTAAAATGTGTGCAGAAAAAAAGAGTATTTAAAAAAAACCCAACCCTCCAGCTCTTCTTTAAGTATCATAAAAAAGCAACAAAAGGGTACAAATTCTTTTTTTTTTTTTTAGAAAAGGAACCTCTAGGCTAAATATCAAGAAAAATAGCTCAACAATGAGTATTTTCCTGTGAAATGAGCTTCCAAGTAAAGCAGCTGAAGCACCATCTCATGGCGTGTTTAAAACTAGAGCAAACAACAGAAAACGTACAGTAGGGAATAATTGTGCATCGGCCAGGAAACGGATTAGATGGAATGCAGTAGGGTTTTTTTTCTGCATATCTAGTCTCTGTGCTCACCATTACTAAGTATAACCCTGAACCTACAAACGCTTCAGCATGTGTATAGCTTGACTCTTGCAAAGTAGTCCTGGACTAGTCTGGAGGGTCCAGTTACGCATGTGCTTAACTGTTTGCAGGGTCAGCACCTATATTTGCATGGACAGAGGTTGGAAGTGCCTGATTCGTGTTAGACCGGAGTGGTGATAATAATATTGATCATTCATAACTCATAATTTAC
Source organism: Mesoclemmys tuberculata (assembly GCA_007922155.1). Classification (NCBI taxonomy): domain Eukaryota; kingdom Metazoa; phylum Chordata; order Testudines; family Chelidae; genus Mesoclemmys; species Mesoclemmys tuberculata. Next base: position 6,181,574 of record ML675638.1, read on the forward strand.
CCAACAAACATAACTTCTTTTACTCAGCATGATTTCTCCACATTTATGTATTATTTGTATTTACTAAACTAAGGCCTGAGTTTCTGACGGTCTCAGCATGTTCTGAGGGCATCTGAAAATCTGGCCTTTCTTTAGGTTTCTAAACAGGAGCTGAGCATTTTTGAAAAATTGGCCCCAGTTGGTGAGTGCTAAGTCCTTGGAAACCTGGGCCCACATTCGTCTTCGGTGACGGTTACTTTACCTCCATGAGATTAACCACAACCCGCGAGTCGGCAGCGTTCTCCATTCAAAATCTGAGCTGTGCTGCGTAGGCGTGATTGGCCCTTGAGTCATGTGGGGTTGGATCTGATTCTGGATTAGATGAGGCCCCAGAACATTGACCATCGCAGATCGAGGGAACAGATAAAGAGGATTAAGGGGTTTTAGACCATTTCAGCCCTTGTCCTTGTTGGGTGGCACAGATCTTCCCCAAGGGCCCATCACTGGAAAAATTCAGCCCCTTTTAAGATGTAATTTTGGTTTATTAATCTCCCACCTTCACCAGCTCCCATGTCATGAATCCTGTCTCACTCCAACTGATACCCTCCACCCACAGCCCACTCCCCTTCTACTGCTGTCACCCAATCCTCATCTCCCATCGGCCTCCTTCTGCCCTCAACTCTTGCCACCCGTCCCCATGTGCCCACACACCTCCTCCCCACATGCCTTGGCTCCTGCCTGCTCCCCTCTGACACCACCCACCTGCCTTCAATTCCCACACAGCTTCCACCCCAAAAACACCTCTCCCCCACCACCCCCGACTTCCCTGCCCGAGGCTCCTGCTCAGCCCGCCCCACCACCGCCGCAGTCCCCAGCAGGCCTGCCGGCCGCTAGCGGAGAAGAACCACTGCCGCTGGAGTTTGAAGTAAACATTGACAAGCACTGATAAGGCAGGTCTTATTGGCACTGAGAAGCTGTCAGAGGGGAAGTCAGCGTTACATTTTCATTTCAGTCACCTCATCGGGAGAATGAAGTGCAGTGCATGCCAGGCCTGTCATCAGAGCCTCACGTTCCATCCCGTCGCTTTATTTCTCTTTCCCACTGCACTGGTCCCTCCCGTTTCCTCCCCCTTGCTCTTCGGGCATGTTTCTCATTCATCCCCTTGTTTCTCTCTGCAATCTTTTCTTTCTTTCTCCCTCTATTTATGTCGATTCCCTAGCCCCTTCCCTCACTTGCCCTCCTTCCAGAATTATCCACCGGATTTAACCCCCTGACTTTTCCAGAATTCGTGACTGGGCATACCCAGTCCCTCCAGAATGATCTACCAGCCCTGCTGCTCTCCCTGTCCGCCTGAATTATCCTTGGCTAACCCTGTCATCCTCCCAGATTACCCACCAGCTCCCATCGCCTTTCAAATAAGAGCCTTGATCTCCCCACCACCACCACTCAGCTGCAACTCTTTCCCAGAGCCAGCCGCACCGCAGAACAGTGCAAGGGGATGCATTTGGTATGCATGGTCTGGGATGTTCCTAGACTCTCCTGCCAGTAATTTGCTGATTGGAAAGTGTTCCAGATAAGGGGAAATGGGTAGAGAGGAGGGAGGTGGCAGGTCGAGAGGGTGGCGGGGGGAGACAGGGAAGGGATGGGAGTTTTCAAACCGCGCCAACTAATACCAAGCATGTGGCCGTATATTATTTTAATAAAGCCGGCACATCCTGCGCTCACGACAGCTGCTGTTCCCCTTCTCTCATCCTGTGGATCTCATTTATTCCTCATTAGCCAAATCACCTGTTTGTCAAATAGGGACAGATCTGCAAGACATTAAATTGTGCTGAGGCTGACGGGGGCCTGGGGAACGAGGGAAAGAGAGAGCAGAAAAGCAGGAGAGCCAGAAGCCCAGGTCTGCCATGGAGACTGAAGCCAGAACTTTAAGCAGCTCTCACCGGTTGGCTGGGGGGAGGATTTTCAGAGTTGATTATATGCTACCTTTTGGGCTTTTGTTTTTTCCTTGTCTGATACCACTTGGAATGGATAGATTCAGGATGGGATCCTCAACACCTCTTTGGATGAGCGCCCACGAGGCCTGCTACTGAGTGGTGCTAAGCATTGACTCTCCTTTGCACCACCCCTTGCACAGTTACTTATTCTGGTGATTTCCACCAGATCAGAATGGAAACGACTCTCAACCACTGTGCACTGGTGTGAACAGAGGCACAACAACAGTGTAGGATCAGATCCACCAGTGGACTTTAACAGGAGTTGCAGATAGGCAGCATTAGAGCTGGGCCAATAATGGATTTTCCAGTTGGTTGGCAATTTTGAAAAGTCAGGAAAAACCATCCATTTGGGCCAGCCCAGAAAAGAACATTTTTGGAGAATCAAAAAGTTGGGGAGAAAAATCGTCTGTTTCTGGTGCAATTCAATGTTTTATTCTGACAGAACTGAAGCGTTTTGTTTTGACTTCAGCCATGGTGAAACATGGTTCAGTTTGATTTTCATTAAATTAAAGGATTTTTAAAGACATTTTCAGCTGAAAAATGGAAACTTTTCATTTCAAAAACATCAAAATGAAATATTGTGAATTTTTATACAAAATTTGGAGGGGGGAACAGTTCGCGAAACCAATACAAACTCACTAAATGTTTGTGTCCCTAAATCTGCATCCCCCCCACCTCCCCTCAAAAAAAAAAGTTTGTCCAAATAAATTTGTCCCATTCTACCCATCACCTTTTCAGATTAGGCCCTTGAGGTTTGATCTTCCTAAATATTGAATGTCCTTAACTCTTGATGGGAGAAACCAGGCCCCTTTTGTCACCATGAAACTGGCAGCCTCTTGCCACCATTGTAGCTTGTCTGTAGATTACCCCTGAAGCTAAACCCTGGCTTTTTCCCTCCTCAGTGGAGTGGCTGGAGGACAGGGCACAAAACACTTCAACCTCCCGAAAGCCATCCCAGTCTGCAGCTAAAACTATGACCACTTTAGAAAATCTACTTAGGAAATGGCAGATGGAGGCTTTATCCATAGATAAATTTGCACTGGGTGAATTAAATAAGTACCAAACCCCTGTGTGGACGCTTTGATAAAAATGGGTGGGGAGGCCTTTGGTCCATACAGTCATCTGCAGTGGTTTATCTAAGGCAGTCTGAAATCATGCCTTAAAGTAAACCTAGCGAAAGCCTCAGCAAGCCCCAGTTATTGCTGACACATCACATTTCCTCTTTCCTTTTTCTTGAGGGATACTGGCAAAAACAGAATCTTTCTTTCTCCTTCTTGTTCCTACGAGAAGCCAGGACCCTGTGACACCACAGAGAGTTTCCATGAATTATCTCCTCCCTGTTCTTTTCATTCTTCCCCCTTTTTTTGATTTTCCTTCCCCCTCTGTATCCTTCATTCCTTCCTTTCCCTTCACTCGACCCATTCCTCTCTTTCTTCTTGTATTTCTCTGCCTCTTTCTCTTTATCCATTTTCCCTATCCCTTCATTTTTTTCTCTTCTCTATTTTTTTCTATTTATTTCTTTACTTCCTCTCTCCCTCTTCATTTTTTTTGTACTTTCTTCCAATCCCTCCAACCATCTACCTTTTCTTCTTGTTTTCCTAGCCCTCTCATGATTTTTCCATCTACCTTTTTTCCACCTTCTTTTTCCTTTCCATCTCCCCATTCTCCCACTCTCTCTCACTTCAGCTCCTGCCACTGTCTCCCCACTAAGTACAAAGATCTTCCTTTCTAATATTTGTTCCTGGATCTCCCCATCTGAATAGAGATCACCTTGTTCAGCTGCATGACCTGAGAAGAAACTTCTTTCCTGAGGTGCTCATGCAAAAGGAGAGGATGTGTTGCTGTCCATAACCTTTAATAATAACGCAACCCTCTCCACCGAGGAAATGATGGATTTCTGTTGTTGAAATCACTACCAAGAGAAATAGATCAGTTGATGTTTCCAGGCCAGAGAGCTCTGCAATATCACATTAGAGAGGAATGACGCCTTCTATTCCTCCTCTACCCCATTTTTAAATTCTGGGTGAAATCCTGGCCTAACAAAGTCAACGACAAATTCCTTCTGACCTCAGTGTCGTCAGGCTTTCACCCTCTACCTTTGCTTCTCCATAACGTTGATTTTAGGTCTTGTGGCTACCGATAGAGATTAAATAACTAGTAAACTAGTAAACACTGGGGCAAAACAACCCAGTGTGGCCCCATCTCCGGGGATGATGGAATCCAAATCCTACTTCAGGCTAAGACTGTGTCTCCCGAGACAAAAGGAACCTGTATTAGGTACTGGTGCCAGCCCCTGAAAAGAGAGAGCACCTCAAAGAAACCTACCTTTGCATACAGCGTGTCTTCCATGGAAGACACTTTCCAAGCAGTTTTTTCCCTCTGTTTTTCTGCTTTTGTTCTCTCGCTTTCTCTGCCTCTCTGCGGAAAAGAGAGACTCTCAAAGGAGAGCCTGGACTGCCATTGCCCAGGCTCGGCCATCCTGATCGATTTGAATGTTTTTTTGAATATTTGATTTGGATTTCACAACAATGCGCGTCTCCCCTGAGCGCGCGGACAAATTACACCTGCCCCTCTCCCGCGTCAGCCCAAGCTGCAGTACGGTCATCAGGCAGAGCGTACGGCAGCAGCCCAGCTTCTGGGCGATGCCATGGGGAAGTCTGCACCAGAGAGTAATGCTGCTGGTCGTTATTCGCCACGGCTGGCGCTTCCAGTGGGCCACTCATTGGCAAGGGCGAGTCCTGCTGCAGGGGCTAACAGAGAGACAGATAACCCAGGGCCAGGTCCCGGCCTTTTTGTTTAGCTGAGACGCGTTGCACCTGGAGCGAGTTAGAGGAGTCCTAAGGCTGCTTAAATCGTCCCGGGGACCAAACCAGGCCCCACCATTGGGCCCAAGGTCAGGGGAGCAACAAAGGGGACTCCCACACCTCAGCTGTACCGAGGGGAGCTGAGCCAACAGCACCTCGTGTGTGGTGGGGGGGGTGTAATAACTTCCCAGGGCAGGTGTGTCGTCCCCCTCACTCTCCCAGCTCCCTGACTCAGGGATCAGCAGGGAACTTCAGTCTGGGGGCGCAGGCCCCCCTCAAAGGCCAGCCCCAGCTCTAGATCGCAGTGAGGAGAGGATAATGCATTTTCCAGCCTGGAGGGAAGGGGGGTGTCGTTCTCCCAGGCTGACCCCCACAGTTCAACCAGCAAGGCACAGTTTAGCCCATGGGGGGGAGAGTATTCCTGGATTAACCGCTCCACTCACCCTCTCCCCAGGATAGAGGTACATTTGCCATGTACCTTTCATCCTTTGCAGAGGTTAGATAAATCTCTCCCCACTTCCACCACCGCCAGCCATCCCCGACCCCCCCTTCCTCCTCTCCCTCCACAGCTGAAAGTCATCAGGCCTAGCTAGGTCTTCTCCCACTTATGCAGCTCATGAATATTTAACAGCATCTGCTCTGGAGGCGATAAAGCCTACCAATCCTTGACAAATATGGCCTAATCTTTTCAATTTCGGGGTGCAAATATTCCTTCTGAGTCCTGTTTGTCACCTAGATTAATGACCGTGGGTCCCATAATCCTTTGGTGCTAATTCAAGTGGTGGCTAGCCGCAATGTTCGTGGCAGAAGGATGCTGGGATACATACGAAGACGAGATTACTCACTGGAGGTTTCCGTACAGCCGGGCTTTGTTTTCTGGTTGTTTTTCCTTCGTACCAGCTGAATATTCAAGCTGGATTTGGCACTTTGGGGGGAGGATGATGTGAAAGAGAATAGGCAGGTAACGTTTCCAGAAATTAAACACACCTTCTCCTCAGCCTCCTTTTCTTTTGCCCAGCCACCCTCAGGCGACCACAGCTCCTTGAACTGCAATGAGAGCCACGTCAACCAAAGCCGAGCTCCAGACCTTGGTAAAGGACCAGATCCAAATATCGGTTCCAAGCAGCCCCCAAATTTGGAAGTAAAATTTTTTATTTTCTTGGACAGCACCCAAGTTTTGAAGCACCGAGTCCAGGGTTTTCATTAAGCCCCTCAGAGAGATGAGGAGTTTGGATCCCGATCTGTAGCTCAGAGGAAAGATTTGGACTCGGTGGTTCGGTTCAGCCCATCTCTGGTTGGAATTGCTATGAGGAATTGTGCTGTCTCCCTCTCAGTCTATGCCAGTAGAAGGCTCTAAAGGGAACCAGATACAAAGCCTAGCAGCTATTCTGGCCCCAGCTAGCCCAGAATTTGCTGTGGGCTAAATTTCATCGTGTGCTTTCTGTGAATTGCTTTATGCCTCCACCGGTGCTCCTCCAGCGTTCCCCACGGTGACGCCTGCTGGCCTAGGATGGGCCGAGGTGGCCCTGGGTTCTGCCGCAGCCACCGCCCCTGCACCGTCCCTTGCAGAGACTGCTGTTCAGATTAGATTTGGGCGGCCCACACAGCCCAGCTTCCCACCTCGTTTCCTATCGTGATTGCTGCTGGGAGAAGTGTCAGTGAGCTGTAGCATATTACTGCTCCTGCATTACTCCATGTGCTAGCTCCACGGAGAACCAGCAGTGACTGTGGGGCAGCTCCCGGTTACACTGCTCCTAGTTTCTTCCGGCAGGAGACGTAGGGAAGAATGCAAGGTCAGCGGCTGGGCTACGAAAACTCAGGTATTTTTGCCCCTGCTTCTCCGAACGAGAGTCACTTTGAGAAATGATGCAGGTTGGCGCTCTGGCAGCGTGGGAGTCCCTTAGGCCCCCGGGCTTCTCCCCCACCCCCCAGTCCAGCCTCTCCCAGCACACATCACCCCGGATGTGTTGAGGCAAGGGGCTGGTTGCAGAATAAAAGGTCACAAGGCAATTCAGAGATGGCACGTAACGAAACGTTGCCCGGAGCGCAATCTGGGGCACGCAGCCCTTCCAGCAGACAAGGCCAGGATTTCTTTTGCCCAGCCGAGGAGAAAAAAAAAAGAGAGAGAGGAAGAAAAATCGATGCTGGAGCTGATCAGTGATATTGACAACTTAGCTAAGGGGACTGACTGCACCTGCTCATTGCATCAGAATGCACGGGGCAGCTTTGGTCTTCCGCTCCAGTGCAGCACGAGGCTTTCAAGAGGGACATTCTTAACAGGTCTAAATATAGCCAAGTGTCAGCGAAAGCTGTAATGGCCAGCCAGAAATCGAAGCTTTGTTATTATCTAGTGGTGGAATGATAGCATGGCTGGGGTATTCCTCACTGCCCTGGCCCTGTGGGGTGAAAATATGTTGGGATTGCAGATTATTTATTTATAATTTGGCAGATGGGCTTTGTATTGGCCAGCAGGAAGGATTCTCTGCCTGCAGTCTGTCTAAAGATGGGAGGAACTGAAATATCCAGGAACCAAAATATTCAGAATTCGAATTAGAGCCATGATCAGAAACAAACAGTGGGCAGATTGCCATGTGGTGGCATTGACTGAGCTACAGCAACTGTGAATCTGGGTTTCCAGGCATCTGGGGTAAGGGGTTTTTGTTAGAAAAGCCAATGAAAATGTCGCTTGAGTGAAGCCAAAACATTTTGCGGCATTACATCGATTTCAACAAAGTTTTCAATGGGAAGGTTGCTATGTCCAAATCTCTCTGGGAATTTATGCCCAGACTGAGAGAGACATAGGGTTTGTCTACACAGTACAGCAATGCGCACCCAGAGGGGTGTAAACAGGTGTGCATTAGCGCGCAGTTGGGAGATTTTAGTGTGCACCAGCAGCGTCTACATGGGCCAGTTAGTGCACAACACGGTGCTCATTAGAATTCATACCGCACTGGTGCACGTGGCTGCACCATGTAGACACATGCTGAACACCTAAACTTATTGATCCAATAACAGATGTTTCCAAAGATATTTTTGAAACAAAAGTATGTGGACGGGTTTTGGTTTCATTCCCGTGTGGAATGAAAACAAGTCTAAAAAAAGGGAAAGTTCTCATGAAACAGACTTATCTCCTGGTCAGCTCTAGGGGTTAGTGATGGCATAACCGCCGAAGGATCAACATGGATCAGTTCAGATCAATACCAAGACTGGTGGTTTATCAGAACCATGAGTATGCTGAACACAGTAATTAACCAGACTGCTTCAGACTAGTGGGCCATCCAATGCAGAAATCTGTCTCCAACACTAGCAAGTTCTAGAGGCATCAGAGAAAAGGGCAAGAAAATTTGCAGTAGGCAGTAGTGGGGATGATAACCTGTCCCCATTACCGAGGGTATTCACTTCCCTATGGGATCTGAAAGTAGCACTTGTTGGAAAATTCCCATTGAAATAATATTTGAGTTGGGATTTATTGGTGGCAAATGTTTTTTCAATGAGATTTTAAAGTTTTTGTGAAAACACTTTCACCTTTAAAAAAAAATTAAAGTAAAACGTGAAAACCCAATGGATCTTAGCATCCGAAAATGGAATACATTTAGTTGTCAGTTGCCAAAAAACAAGCAAATCAACGTTTTTTTCAGTCAAAACCAACAAAAATCCACTTTTTTGTCCAAATTTATAGGGAGAAGAAAACATTTTCTGACCAGCTCTAACCATAAGTGTCACTCCAAGCTTGCTTAAAATAGTCAATTCAGCTCTTGTTGTCTGTGACACGTTTCGCATACCTGCTGCTTGTTTCTCAGGCCAGAAGAACTCAGCTGGATGATTCACACAGGGGTTTCAGGATTGTGTTCACAGTAATATTGACTTGAGGCTACCATGATTGTAGCTTCCCATTTTCCTGAAGGCATCAAGTGAGAAGGAAAATTGTGACACCTACTGAAAAGAAGATCAATGGATGATGTCTCAGAGAACCAGACGGATCTGGTGAAGAATGGCTTGGAAGGACCCATCCTCCCATCCCAGAGAAGACCTGATGTTGACATCACCAGAGGCCAGATGTTCCTCAGATAAACCTTCCATTGTTTTTTTTTTGATAGAGTAAAGGCCTTGGGAGTTGGCCACATGGAAACAAATAAAACCTGGGCAGGGAAGTGGGAAGAGAGGAGAAAGGAAAGGTTTGAAGTCAGGAATTTGGAATAAAAGCCCACTGAAATGGCACGTACTAACCGAAGGGTGGGCACAGTGCATGGATGGGAGTGGATGGGAGTTATGTGCTTTCTAAACCACTCCGCTGTTCCCAGAAGGCTCCCCCCACCAAAACAAAGAAAACGTCAAGGTGACCATCAGCCCAGCGGCCAGGCATGCAAGTGCCTCGGTTTCTCACAATGACCCGCAGCCTGCTCTCCGGCTGGAGTGTTGCAACGGTGCCAGAGATCGGCGCTTCAGATCATCCAGCGGCAGAATGGTAATCAAAGTGAAGTTACGTTCCCTTCCTAACAGGGCTGCAAATAGCCGCTTTCTATCTTTCCTTCTTTGCCTAACTATGCATTTATACTGCACCTATCACTGTGTATTCAAGCACTTCCCTCCCTCCCTTTATCTGTCCATCTATCTAGTGTTTTCTTTCTTTTGCTTTCTATGCATTTATGCTGCACATATCACCATGATGTCTCAGCACTTTCTTACCTTCAGATGGTTCTTTCTTTGCCTCGTTTTTCTAGATGTACAGGTTTGTCCTTTATTCCCTTAGCACTTTCTCCCTAGACAAGTAATTTGATGGTTCTTTTGGTTTGGTTTTTTCTTTCGGTGTGCATGATCCTTTCCTGTGTGTGTTTTTTGTTTGCTTGGTTGTTTATTTTGCTTGGTTCATTTTGTTTTTTCCTTTGCCATTTCTTTTTCTGACGACTCAGAGACCAAGACTCGGTGCTTCTGTAATGCTGGCAGGTTCCTCCATGGAGTGTTGTCCCCATGAAATAGCAAGAAACTAATTAGAGCGAGGCACTGAAGTGGGCTCTGTTTTGGTTCATTTTTATTTCAGCAGATGCTAAACCTCAGGCTTTGGGGGGGTTTTTTTCTAGAAAGGCTACATGGAAACAAAACAAACAAACATGACACAGAGATGCCTTTGCCATGGCAAAGCATCCTGTTGAATGGAGGCCAGGACTGCAAAGAGTGAAGGGAGTTGAAAAACCAAGGACTGAATTTGTCTTTTTCACCACAGGACACTTGTACAGTGGGGACAAAAGCAACAAATTGCACATGGGATTCTGCCAACTTCCCCCAGCTCAGAGACACGGGGGGCTAGACTGTGCCCTCCTGCTGTGAGCTGACTTGCCAAGTTTCTGTAGCAAAGCCCAATGACGGCCCTTTCTTTGTAGCAAACGCTACCAGTTTCTAAAGTGAATCCAACCTCGTGCGTTTGAATGGGGCTCATGGCACAGCCCTGCTTCCTCCCACCCAAATGTTCCTGCCATCTGAATGGTATTCAAGTGTGGGAAGAGGGCAATCCATTCTCCGTCTTCATCGAGGCAGCATGATCTGGGTCTGAGCACCGGATCGAGAGCCAGGAAGAGCTGGGTTTGATTTTCTGCTGCTACTGACTTTCTCTGTGACCCTGGCGAGGCACACGTCACCAGTTCTCCAAAGCCCCCAAGGGTTCAGGGTGCCTCTGTGTAGCTGGAGGGTCTGGTGATCAGCTGGCCTTGTGGTCAACGCAGGACCTTACAAGTTCTGCTGGTCGAGACATCCCTGAGGGAGGTGACCTCAGTCTCCCTCTCATCACTACAAAGGAGCAGGAGGAGGGGAGGAGGAGGTCCTAGGCCCATCCATTCCACTGGATCCCAACCCAGTGTCCTAGGGATTTCTCAGCCTAGCTACAGACCTACCCCAAAGTATGTTACCCCCTGGGTCACATCCTACCAGTCCGGAATGCCTTGGTTTGGGGCTTTGACGTGGGTTTCGCAGACTCTCCTCCGTCTCTCAGTGCCCAGTTCAGTTAGTCAATCTCTTTCTGAGTTTTCAACTTCTAAAGAGGGGGAATCCCAAGTCCCTGCTGCTACAGCAGCCGTCACAAGCCTGTTGCCACTCCCTGGACAGCTCTCAGCATGCGCCTGCCTGCCTGGTGCCATATACAGGTCATTTGTGCCCCCTTATCCTGCGCTACCAGTGTCCTTTTCAGCTATCCTTGCCCTGGGAACATGCCTTCCACCTGTTGGGTAGCAGGGCCTCTCTAGCCCAGTTTTGTTCTGTTCCCCACTCTGGCACAGTGTGAGACCTATAGGTCCCATTGCCCTGTTTCTGGGCTCCCATCTCGTGACACCTTGGGTCTGGTTTCCAGAGGTGCAGAGCACCCACTGGTTCCTTTGGGAGCTCAGCATTTTCTGCGAATCAAGCCAATGCAACTCTGTAACCTGGAGGCAACCAAAATCGGAGGCCATGCTTGAAGCATTTGGCTTGCCCCTTTCTGTGCCTCATATGGAAAACAGAGCTCATGATATTGGCCAGCCTGTGTGGTGTGAATCTTAATTCACTAAGGTTTGTAAAGCATAAGCAATCCTGGCGCGGCAGGTGTGAAGTAGATTCAGTCTGTGGAGCTTCTCCGACACTCCCTTGACACGCACATATACACCTGCTTCATCGATGGACCCCAGCCATCTTCTGCTGAGTGCCAAAAATACAATGTAGGGTCCAAAACTCTTGAAATCCACGTTTGCTCAGTAGCCAGACCGCCTTCTCCCAGGAGTAAGAGAAAGAAAGGGCGGGGAACGGATATGCGGTAAAGTGGGGACTTATCGAAGTTCACTGAGCAGGGCAGTGACGGAGATCGCTTTGCTCCTGGGTGACAGCCTGATCTATCCATTAGGCGACACTGCCTCCCTGCTCCTTGCTTTTTGGTCTTGTCAATGAAGGCAAAACCCAGTCGTGTTGCAACACACTGAAAGACGGGAGTGGCAGGCCAAGTGTGGTGGCCTAGCACAACCTGCCATCATCGCGTTGTGTGAAGAGGTGGCGCCTGGATCCTCCATGTTCTGTAACTGTGGGACATCCTCGCTTTTGCTTCTCTGCTGCACTTCAACCGTGAACAGCCACTTGCTCCTCTCCTCCCCCTTTTCACTCATCTCTGCACCCTCTTTCGTTGCTTCATGCCCGCCTTGAGGCGAAGGTTGCATCATGCCAGGAGGTCCATGCCAGGATGGGAACTTGCCTCTAGCCTTGGAGGGGTGCTACAATGAGACTTTCCCTGTAAGCCTTTGGAAAGTCCAGGTCCCTGGCTGCCTATGCCTGGCCAGAGTCTCATAGGCAGCTGGTGCTCTCATCCTGGGGCGTGTTTGCCTGTGTGGATTTAATGTTTTCTATTAAACACCAAGGCCCAAAGGGGAAGTGAAAGCTGCCTTGTTCCATAGGGGGATGCAGCTGGAACGTGCTCTTGAAAGCACAGAGCAGCCATACAGTTAGGGGCTTTGGAGCGACAACTAAGTAAATAAACAGCCCGGATGGCTCCCTATCGCTCCTTCAGTCTCTCCCCTCTGTAGTTTGTCCATCTCCTCCTGCCTGACTGCCTCTTCCTGCGCCTTTGCCCCCCTCTCCCTCCTCCAGTCTGTGGCGCTGCCTGTGACAAGGAGCGCTCGGAGAAAGATGAATTGAAACGACACGCGAGCTCCAGCGTGACTGCTGGGGTGATGCATGGGGAGCCATCACTCGCTTTCTGTGGCAAGCAATACAGATGAGCTACTGACCTCCCATGCGAAGGGGTCGAGGACATTTGTAGGGCACAGCCGCTGGAGCCAAGAGAGAGAAAGAAACAGGAGGAAAATATTCTCCTCTCTTCTCTAGCCCTCCTTTCTTTTTCATTTTCTTGCTCACTCATTTTCTTCAGGTCCTGAACCACCTGGTGCATTTTGAAAGCAGGTGTGTAACGTGCCACCGGATCCCTGGCTGTTCCTCTCTCGGCTGGAGAGCGCAGCTCTGACGCTCTCCCACAGCCTCCAGCCACCTCGCTTGTGGATGAGCGTTGCGGATATGACTAGATGCTTCTAGCTCCAGCTCCCCAAATCCCAGCGATGATGGCTGGCAGCCAGCCTTCAGTGATTTGCATGGCCCATCAGACAGGTTGAAGCGTGGACAGAGGCTCCTTTAGCAAAGCTTTACAAACATGCCTCTGGGCCAGGGTTTTAAAGTCACAGCACTCCAGGCCATCGCTGTTTCACCATTTAAAGGACCCATGTTCTCATCCTCTGCTCTTCCTTTGGACCTTAAACCTCGTTGGTACTTTTTTAAGGCCTGAGCCATGCAAGTTATTGGGAGTTTTGCCATTGACTTGAATGGGCCCTGGATCACTCCTTAGTGCAGCCCACTGGAACCATTAATTAACTAATGTTCATAATCTGCTCTGAAGATGCAAAGGGTTACACTATCCAGGCCAAATTCTGAGAGGCTGCAACCCCCATTGAGCTAAATTCTGAAGATCCAATAGTGCCTACCCAGAATTCACACAAGCAAAATCCCATTGAATTGTTGGGGACTTTCTGAGTAAGGACAGGATAAAAATGAGTGAAGGCTTTAGGATTTGGCCCTGTGGTTAAGTAAGAGGAAAGGAAAGGAAAGGCCTTGGGATCTGGCCTATTTTGCACAATGCATCCGGGGGCTGGCTGCAGAGAACATCTGCCATTGGGGACTGGCTCACGATGGCAGACCAAAGTCAGCACAGAAAGTGGGCCAGGAGGACGTGAGACATCGCCACCATCTCTCCAGCCTGCGTGCATGTCCATCACGGCACATCCAAAGGAGCAGTTAAATTATCAGCCGATGTACTGCAGGTCAGATAACTTTGGCAGGGAGACTTGCAACTGAGCACACAGACCTTAATAGCCAGTGCACATTTTAACTGCTGTCGATATAAATGCACAAGCTCCCTCCCCTCCCCACACACAAACTTTGATTTCTCTGGTCACCTGCACAATGCCAATGGTCTAAGTCTTGTGTCAGGGCATTGGCCCAAGTCAACTTTAGCCAAGGGTTAATAACCCAGTCCCATCCTAACTGGGTAATAACTGGGCTTTGGGGAGGTTTTCTTTAAGCCAGGTCCAAGAGTGGGGGGTTGAATTATTTCCCCTTTTAGCAAGAAAGTTAGGCTGAGGCTGGTTGCTGTGGTAACTGACAGCTGGCCTTAGGTTGAGGTGGGAGGCTGAGGGACATAAAGGAGGTAATAAGCCGGCAAAGGTGCCACTTGAAATCCATTCAGTCCATCTGCAGCAGGGAAGGAGAGGAGCTGTGAAACCCTTAGCAGGTTCTGTCAGCCTTATTCACGCGTTATCAGATGGGGAAAGCCCAAAAGGCTGTAAGGCTGGTAATTAATCTTGGGCTGTAATGGAAAGCCCTCTTGGGCAGGAGGGGAGGAGAGGCTGGGGGGGGGGACTAGAGAGAAGAGAAGCGAACTTTCTGAAGTTTTGAATGATTTTTTTTTATCAGAAATCCACCCCTAGTTTAGCCATTTTCAATTTATTTCTATTTTTTCTGGTTTTATTTGTTCCTTTATTTAGGGTCACTGTTTTCTCCCCACTCTAAAACAGGATGATGGTGAACTGCGTGTTTCACCACTGCTTACCTAATGAAGCCCCTGCCTGTGGCTATGAGATAGGCGAAGGATTCCCAGTAATTAGGCAGCAGCCTCCATTGGTAGAGGAAGGATGGGTTTGTGGGCGAGGTACGAGGCTGGCAGTCAGAAAATGAGGCTTCAGTTCGCAGACTCCAGCATGGCCTTAGGTAAATCACTGAATCTGTCTGTGTCTCCATTCTTCCTCTGAAATAAGTGCATGTGAATTTCAGTAGGTTTCGAATTGCATATATGTCCAGGGGACAAAAGAAGGCGTGAGTTATGGTGGCTTTGACCCCCCCTCTACGATTTACTGAGCCTCACCTCTGATTCTGGCCCAGACAATGATGCAATCAGATATCACTACCCGAGTGGCCAATGCACATGATTCCACCTTGGTACCCAGCTTCTCTTCCCCTGGTCCCAAAAAGTCTTTCCCCAAAAGAAGCAACCGCACTGAAGATGGAGTTAAACCAGCACTAAGATTTTGTTTTGAGCTAATAGGGCTCATCCATCACAAGACAATGACATGCCTCCATGCTTAAAGCCAGGTCCCCCAGACAAGTTTTGGAGGCTGCCTCAAAAGTTGTGACCTGAAGTTTGAGAACAACGATGTTAGAGGAAAGAACTGCTTACTGTAGGCCTCTTCGCTTCTGTTACGTGTCTTGTTTGGGGTCTTGGTCACATATCTGGGTCTCAGACAGTGGAGAACTATGGACTCATAAGGGATCTTCTTGCTTCTTCCAGGTGGAACATCAATCAGAGGGCCTCAGCGCTCATGGAAGGGGTGCGGGCTCAGCATTGGCTTAACTCTGCTACCGTTGAAGAGGATGGGTGTTTAGTGCTGATTTCAGGGGGAGCAGAGCGAGGCTGATGTTGAGTGTTCTAGAAAATCCCACACAACAACTTGGCTAAACCCCATCTCAGGTAACTGCAGACTGGCTCCATGCCTCCAGCCCCCGAGTCCTTTCCACCCCGCAGAGGAGGGTTCTCTTCATAACTCTTGCGCCCTGTGACGAGGTGTATCTACCACCCTGTCCGGCTCAGCTCGAGTTAATGTCACCCTGTGGGCTGAATAGGCCACGCCCCCTCACCTTCCTGGGCATGCTCCAGCTGGAGACAGTGTATAAAAGAGAGCAGCTCAGCTCAGTCTGGGCTGACTGGGGAGGGGAGCACATGTATGTTGTAGGCTGCTGCCAGGAGCTACTGGAGCCCTGGGCTGAGACCCCTGAGGGCAGCTAGTTGACCTCCAAGGATGGCAGAGAAGAGACGGCTGACACCAGGGCACGACCAATATTAGAAGTGAGGCTAGGCAGCGACATAGGGAATGGGACTGTTGCAGTGAGAGACCCAGTGGAATAGGGTAGTCCTGGGTCCCCCTACCCTGCACTGAACCCACCATGAGGTGTGGTCACTGCCCGAAGAAGCGGGTGTCCCCTCCCAAGCCGCTAGGCCACGTGGCCCTGAAGACAGGGGATACCCTACTGGCTTTCGCCACTTGAGCTGTAACTACCCCTTTAATTGTCTGCTTCAAACCCCCCACGACAGGGTGTATCCGCTCCCTGACACTCCCAGAACTCTCTCAGCCCCACACTGAGATCCAGCTGTCTTCATCTACATGCCTACAATCTCCGTAGCCTTTGTCCCATGCTAGGAAAGAGCAGACTAAGGAGAAGCCCAGCCGTGCTTGCCTGTCTCGCCTTCTCTCCCTGGTTTCTCTTCCTTGAGTGCTTGGCTTTCCAAGGGACGAGGGGGGGCCAGCAGGCCAAAGGGAAGGGGAAGGAGCCTGTGTTGGTGAAAGACCAAGGATTCCACATTTGCCTGTACATGTCCCTGAGGACAAACTGCCCCTCGCTTGCTCACCCTTCACTCCTGCTACCCCAGCACTGTGGGCTGGGCGGAGATAGAGCATCAGGTTCCAGGACGTAGCATGGCCACCAGTGCAGTAACGTGGGGCAAGGTTGGGCGAGCCGCTCTCTCTTCCCTCCATCACCTCAAGGGAAGAAGCCCTGCAGCTAATCTTTGCTCTCCCATGCACTCGGCCCCACCCCATCACTAAATCATCTCTCCCGGGGCAATTTCATCCCTCGGCCAGTGCTAGGTGATCCAGGAGCCGAAGGGAGGAATGCTGTACCAGGGCTGTGTGGGCTGTTTTGGCCCCTGACACAGACCAGGGCATCCTGAAGTCTTCCATAACTTGCACTCCCTTCTGCCACTGTCCCTGAAAGACCACCCTCACCATGCCTTCTCCATTCCCTCGCATGCGTCACCCCCTCACCCATGTCATGCGCCGGCATGCACCCCAGCGAGTGCTCCTGCAGACATAGGGCAAAGCTTGCCGGTTTGGCTCTGGGTCTGTCCTAGAAGCCTCAAGCATTGTGGGGTATCCAGGGTCCTTTTTGTCCCAAAGGAGCCATGGAGCACGTAGGAATCAGGGAAAGCATCTAAGTGAGTT
The DNA here is from genome assembly GCA_007922155.1 of Mesoclemmys tuberculata. Lineage (NCBI taxonomy): Eukaryota > Metazoa > Chordata > Testudines > Chelidae > Mesoclemmys > Mesoclemmys tuberculata. Next base: position 6,198,401 of record ML675638.1, read on the forward strand.
AGGAGAACATGGAAAATCAGTGGGACTCGTGCTTCTAAATTACCAAGGTGCTTTGGAGATTCTATAGTGGCCTCCAGCTCTCAAGTTACCAGCAAATAGGGGAATCGAAATGTGGAGGTGAAAGGAAGAAAGAAACGAATCGCTGAATGTGATCTGACAAGGGACCAGTATCCTCCACCCTCCCTCGGCCCTCCCCGACACACCTCCTTTCCCTTATGACACGCTTTGCTTTAAAGTTCCCTAATCATGCATGCATCCGTTTCAAAATTTCCCTGGGAAAAGGCCTCTTTCCTGTATCAGTTTCCTAATCTATACAGCATCTCTTCTCTGCACCAGTGTCACACTTGTTAGAAAAGCAGCGAGTCCCAAGCAATGTTTACTGCTGATTTGAAATTATCTATCACTCAGCCCACTTTTCTCTATAGGGCCATCAATCTTATCGCCCACAGATGGGAGCCAAGCCGCAGAGTTCATCTCTTCCTGGAACCCTTTTGTTTTCTTTCTGCCTTTCTCTTTCTCTGCCTTGCAAGAGAATTTCTCTTTTGTTGAGAAGACACTTGCCTCTCTCTCTCTCGCTCTTTTTTTCTATGTAAGGTGCAGATGACTTGGCGCTCGGAACCTTCCTGGGGAATTGGCTACTGGCCAGATCAGTTCATGGCTTCAGCTTTGGTGGAAGCCTATGATGTTTCAGGTCAAAGACCTTGGAATCAGGGCTGTTTGAACATCCCTCCTCAAATCTCATCAGTTAAATCAGGGAGCGAGGTGCTGACAGGGAACAAAAGAGCCTTGGAGTCAGGGATGCACTAGAGATTTTGTGGCAAAAGTCAGGGATCAAGTCTAGCTACAGCTGAACAAGGGAAACATTTATTTTATTTTAACAAAGCCAAATTGGTATTGAAAGGACTAGGGTTGCTGTCTTTGGCCTTGTACATTCTGAGCCCTTAGGTGTAAAAGACTGAGATTCAAAAGACGCTTCTGTTGCAAAGTCATCAGATCGGGGACGCTGAAGACAGTTGTGGGTTTCAGGGGTTGGAAAGCAGGGCTTCGTGTTAGCTGTTGAAAATGCATGTCACGCTTGGTCACTGGAGAATCACACCGTTGCAGACTCAGGTTCGGATTTAGATGTTTGCCTTTCCCAGGTTATGCAGTCCTGCATGGGTTTGGGTGCTAAAAACCCAGATGGGGGCTGAACTGTGGGTTAGGCTTGAAAGAATCAAGGGTTTGACTGCTGGAGATTCAGGTATTGAAAGTGCTGTGTGTAGGTTTTCATAGCCCAACATGCAGATTTCTTCTCTTGGGGGCTCATAGTAAAGTATTACGTGCCCTGTTGTCTAAAAGAAATATTATTCTCAAAGACATAAATTAAATATATGTATGTATTATATTAAGATAGATATAAATATACACAAAGACACAAACACACTGACTTACAACTGTTACCTTTATTGGCTACTAACACAAACACAGAGCCAAGTGGAAACTTCTACCTTAATACTTTAGCTCATATTTTGCCGTTTATATTGTTGCGTGGGTGACTGTAATTTTACATGCTAAAGATATTATCTCATTCTCTTTGCTGCTCTCTGCAATGCTTTTCAATGACCACATGTGGCTCTTTGACTGTAAAGTTGAGCATCGGTACTGTAAATCTTTAGCATCAGACATGCTGAATCATTAAACTCTATACTGTAATCTCATTCTGCTGGATTTCTGAGGGAATTTCTGATAGCGCCCACGTGTATTCTTTGGTGCTTCAAAGCAGATGTCCACAGAGGGAAGGCAGCACCTTTGATTGGAACTTTAATCAGTGTAATGTAGGCGAAAATAAGACTAATCAGTTGCAGTTATTTGTAAATCTACTCCAGGTTCTATTCAGGTATCAGAAACTACATTTTCAATTGTGATCTTTTGGCCAGATTTTCATTGGGTGTAAATGAAATCAGTGGAGCCGTGCTGATCCCCCCGTTTAGAAACAGGTCATCTGAATTTATGGCAAATGAACTGTGGTTTTACAGGCTAAACTTCCTAGACAGAGAGACTGGGAAGAGCACTATGAAGTTGCAACACTGAGGGAGGAGCAAAAACAAGCGTCTGGTTCCAATTAATCAGTCTGCTCAGAGAAGGACCCTGGGATCTATACAAGTGAAAACCAGCTCACTCCAGCAAGATGGGAGGTAAGGCCTGAGAAGCTGAAGGGCAGGAAAGCTCCAGAAAGACACAGGCAAAGAAGGGATCATTTTGAGGGGAAAATGGTACTGAGTTTGGGAACAGTTGGGCTCTAATGGGGACCGGCCTTTCTAGAAAACTTTGGACTTGCCTGAGAGCTAAGAGAACTTATCGCGGAAAGGGACTAAAGATTCTGGGTGTGAATGATGACAAATCCTTTCTGTACGTATTCCCTCATTCTTTTTGGAGTCCTTTCTCCCTCCTTCCCCCTTTCTGTGGTGGCATTTGAAGTTGTGGGAGAGGGGGTTTAGCCAGATGACCATGTCCCCTGTGTGATTTTTCTACCAGGCTTCTTGGGGCTGATGAGAATCCACTGACCTACAGAAGCTTGTGCTGTCACAGGCACAAATAGCTGGTGCTAGACACCCAGTGAAGAGATCTCTGAAGCAGGGAGGCCCAGATCTTCCAAGATATTTAGGTGCCTAGCTTCCTTTAGGTTTCAGTGGGAGTGAAGGGCTTGGCAGGTGTGGGGCCTGAGTGTTCACTGAACACTGCATGGTAGCAAGGGTAAGAATGAATTAAGAAAATACTCTGAGTCCCACAATGGAGCAGTTAAAAGCTCCACCAGAGTTGGAAAGTCTCTAAAATATGGCAGGCAACTGGAGGAAGTTCAAACAGCACTTCCCCCTGCATACTAAGCTTGATAAGTATATGGAGGGGATGTTATGATGGGATAGTTTAATTTGAGCAATTGATTTGGATTATTGGCAGATAAGTCTGCTCAATGATCTGTGGGAATGTTGATGGGATGGG
>ML675638.1:6201389-6243894 GCA_007922155.1 Mesoclemmys tuberculata
GAGGTGGGGTGAAAAAGACAAGAGGGTGGGTGAGGGGAAGGCAGCAGCAGTTGGGGGGGGGACACAGCCTTAGGGGGGAGTCACCTCCAAAATTCATGTGGAACACTAGAGCGCAAGCTGATAAATAGCCTTGTGGTATAACAACAGCAGCCTTTAGCCTGGGGAGGAAAATAAGAGTCATTTTCCAGGCTTGCTCTTTTCTCATAGATATTGGGCCAGGTTCTCAGCTGGTGTAACACTTACTTCATTGGCACGCCACCCATTTACACCAGCTGAGGATCTGGCCTGGTGGGGAAACTTGCCATGAAAATTGGCATTGCCTCCCCCCTCCTGAAATTCACTCTGAGAACTCTGGGCTAAAACTGAAAACAAGAGGAACTGGGAGAGAAACCTCAATGCTCTTCCCTTTTCCATGACACAGGCGCAGCCTAGCTAAATGCTACATGGGAACTCCCACGGATGAAGTGGGAAAAGAGAGGCAGTTTAAAAAGAAAGATTCTCCTTCCTTTAGCATCCCGGTTTTCCAAGGCAATCTAAGAGAAATGCTCCCCGAACCTCCAGAGGTGAAAGCTGGCTGGAGAGAGAGGATGGATGGATTGAAGAGAGGAGCACGGATGCCACAGCGTTATGTGCAGTATAAATGCATAGTTAGACAGGCAGAGAAAGGGAGAATATGAAGAAGGGAAAAAATGTATTTAAAGCCCAGCACCTTCGATCCTTTGAGTGAAGTGAGACACTGCAATGGTATTGGCTCTGGCTGGGATCTGTCTCCTTCCTGAATGAAAATAAGCAAGAAGGTTAATTAGATGTTTGCATCCAATTTACATCTTGTTTGTGAAACCAGCATTTCAGCTGTAACCCGGGCTGGAAGCCCCTTGCCCCCTCTCTCTTGCTAAATTTATTTCACAGCTCTGCAGAACTGGTTAACCCAGGTCAAAACTCTCCCATTATCATTTTATCACTGCCTCTTACTCTGTAATTACAAAGCTGCTCCCTTTTTTTTTTTTTTTTAAAGCCCTTTCTTCCTTTCCTCCTGGCCTGATGCAGGAAATATGTGGTCTCCCTGCTACAATTTGTCTCATTCACAAAGGCCTGGAATGAATTTGGCTCTGGCTTTAAAAGAGGCTGACGTGAGATTTCATGTTCTGTTCCACCACGCACCCCAGGTCTCATGGTATCCCTGCCCCATACTCTATGGTGATCTCCCCCCAGACATCCAAACTTGGGGGTCCAGGAGCCCCCCACGCCCAGCCCAGGGCCTGAATCCAGTGTAAACCAGGAGTGACTCCATCGAAGCCAATGGAGCAAAGCTAGTGTAAATGAGAGAGGATCAAGCCCCGGTATTCTGAAGCATGTCTGCCTGGTTGCGTGCACTCTGCGCTACCGCCAGGGTTCTGGCTCCCTGTGGATGTTGGCACTCCCCGTGGTGATGATGTGTTCTGGCTGAGGTTTTTCCAAAGCTGCCTGAAGGATTTGGATACCCAGGTCCCTCGTAAAATTAATGAGATTTGGGAATCCAGCTCTAGGCAGCTTTATGAGTCCCGTCTTTCTATAGACCCTTTAACCCAAGAATCGCCTAGCTCTTTACATGCGCCGATGGCTCAAGCCTCACGCCCCTCCTCCGAAGCATGTCACCCACACTTTGCAAAGAGGAAACGGAGGCACGGAGCATGGCCATGGCTTTGCCAGTGTCACCAGCCGACCGGCGACGGTCAGACGTAGGATCCTGACTCTCGGTCCTGTGGCAATACTAGGCAATGCTCCCTTTTCCCTGTGGGTCGCGAAAGAAGGCGTCTCCAGCTCTAGGAGACCCTCCACAGGCTCCTGCTGCCATTGACGCTTGTGCAAAGTGGAGGCAAAAGGCCACCAAAGCGGAACGAGGTGTTCACCCTCCTACGGCACAAGCGTAAATGGCTGCACGAGAGGCTGGGCAATGGAGAGTCAAGCCTAGAGCTGGGACTGGGATAACCGTGTCAGCAGCACCGTAATAGCAAGCAGCCGGCATCGATGCGCTTCTTGCGGGAGGAGCTGGTGCTGCATCGATTCGACGCATCTAGGTCTGAAATGACCTCCATTCAGAGAGGGCGTCTGTTTGACGTAGCAGGGAGCTGCTGACCCCAGGGTAGGTCTTTGCCAAGTTCTGAACCCTGCCTTCCCATCTCCTCCTCAGTTACGCTGCGATCGCCTGATGCTCCCCTCGGGTTTTAACGACATGAGTTCTAGGCTCTCAGCTGCTCTGGGTCATGTGGAAAAGCAGGGTCACCTCTCCTGGGGATTCCCAGCTCCAGTAGGGAGGCAGTGTTGCCTAGTGGCCTGGCACTCAGGACACCTGGCGTCTGTTCCCAGTTCTGCCACTGGCCTACTGAGCGACTTTGAGCCAGTCACGTCCCTCCTCTGTGCCTCGGTTTCCCCATCTGTAAAATGTAGGCAATGAGCCCTTTAGACAGTGCTTTGACATTGACTGATGAAACATGCTATATAAGAGCTGAGGATTGTTGGTGGTGTTAAAAGGACAGGTTGGAATCACTGCACAAATTATGCAACCAGCTAGCGCCACTGACATATAAGTCAATCCTAGCCCACCAAGCCCATGGCATCGCCAGGGCAGTTATGTTACAAGCTTCCCACGCAGCCCTCTTCCAGTGCTGAGGCCTCTGAACTCATGTCAGTCACCACGTAATCATATGCGCCGTCAGAAGCTTGCGTGTTTACCCATTTCTTTACACAGCCACCATGTAGCCTTTCAGCATTTGTTTCTCTGTCAGCCGGAAGCTAACCAATAAGGGCCCACAAGCTCTGAACCAAGTGACTTTGGGTGCACTGAGTCTGGAAGACAGCAAGCAATGTAATACGAGTGGGAGGTGCCCCTTGCTATAGCACACACCCTTGGCAGGGGCAGTTGCACTAGTTGGCCATGGGGAGGTGCTGCACGCTAAAGACTATGCCTGTTGGAAGAGCAACGGACTGTACTGTGCGGGTGGAGTTTGAAGACGCACCAGAGGGGATGTAGGACGGGCAGGGTAGGAACTCAGGAGATGAGCCTCTGTGTAAAGAAAGGAGGGAATCGCTGCAACGTGTTGGGCTCTGGATCGTTCTGGACACAGGGCGCGTCGTGTGTGCATTGGGAATCAAAGGGTTAAGAATATGGACCCGGTGCACAAATGTTACGGCCTCCGGTGACCTCTTGGGTTATTAGAGCCCGGGCTGCAGCTGGACACAGCTGAGGACTGGTCTACACTAGCAATTTATGTTGTCATATCAGTCTAACCCCTCCTCCCTGGTGCAGACAGTGCTATGTTGACGGCAGTGCTTCTTGCGTCAACATAGCTACCGCCTCTCAGAGAAGTGAATGGCCTATGCCAATGGGAGAAGCTCTCCCATCAGGGGAGGCGACGTCTTCACTAAGCATTACAGGGGTGCATCCGTGCCATGGCAGTGCTGTAAGTGTAGATGAGCCCGGAGGCTTTGTGGCAGGATTTGGCTACTTTTCAATTACCTCCAAGCAGAAGTCACCAAAAAACCTGCAGGCAGGTGAAAGCACACAGCCGGCACAATTGCCCAGCAGAAGTTTCAGATAATTAAAAGGAAGCCGCCTAGGAAGGTGTTGGGGCCTGAACCACGTTGATTTCAATGGGGCTATTCACCTGGGTAGAGATTGCATGACCCAAGAAGGAGAGAAACGTTACCTGCCCCCATGGGCAATAATTTGCATCTAGTGAGGTCCAGGAAGGAAATGACCATAGTCGCTGACTCTCCTTTCATCCCCAGGGCAGCCTTGAGAAACGCTGGCAGTGCGGGTGCAGAGAGAAGCTTGCAGTCTGTTGTATGTAGGTTCTTCTGTGATGCGCACCACCCCCGTATCTGAGCACCTTCCCATAGTGCATTAAGCAACGTGGCTATACATGGTCACGTTCCGGCCATCGTGGGCATGAGCAGAGATGTTCAGGGTCCAGTCACTGGCATTAAAATTCACTTCTGTAGAAAGAAAGCAAGCACCGGGGAAGAGGGGTTGGCTGTGAAAGCTGGCTTGGGAATTGGCAAATCTGGGCCCCTTGTCAGCTCTACTGTGGGTCCTTGGGTGAGTCGTTCCCCCTCCCACCCTGAGGATGCATCTGCACGTCGAGTTAGAGGTGTACATTCCAGCTTGAGAAGATGTACCCCCGGCAAGCTCTGCAAACAATAGCCGTGGAGCCGTGGCGGCACAAGTAACAGGAAGGGATGGCTGCCCTTCGTACCTCCCTGGTGTCTCAGACAGGGTTGTGGAGGGGGAGGGGGCAGCTAGCACCGGGCAGGTACGCTCTCATTTGAGAGCACTGGTTCGATCAGAGCTAGCACGGACATGTCTCCTTGAGCCGGGAATCACCCACTTCCAAGTTCAAAGCATAGATCTACCCTTAGTCTATTTATATTACAAGCTCCTGAGGTAGGAGCTGCGTGTTACCGTGCGTGCACTTGTGTGTCTGTGCAGCATCAAGCACAATGGGCCTCTAGTCTCTGCCCTGACACAAAGAAAAGATGGGAAAGGGTCACCGGGGCTTTCTGGAGCAGCGGTTTGGAGAAGGGGGACATAACTCTATTTCTCAGAGGCTTGATGGGCATTCAAACCCCATCAGTGTGGGTTGCTATTAATAATGCAGGATTACAGAATGGGAACATTCTTGACATACCCCCGCCAGCTCCCCGTCCTTACCTTCAGCTGACGCAGTCAGCGAGATTGGGCAGGATTCATTTATAACCCTGTGATGCACACCAGCTCCAGACGTGAATTTCCTCCAGGACACAAAGGAGGAAAGCTTCGCTGAGATTGGAAATAATGGCTCCGGGGCCTTGAGCAGCAAGCAAGGGACCGGCTTCTGGATCGCCCCTCAGATGCTAATCCCCTTTGTGACCAGGTTAAAGGCAATACAGGGGAAACCGCCATTTATCAACTGCTTGAACTACGCCCACCCTAAGGAGGAAGACTGCCAGCCCCGCTGCATTGCATGTCCAAACAGATCCCTGAATCGAAAGGAAACCCGGCAGGCCAAAGATATTCGCATTGCTTTGGCAGCCTCCTAGAGACCCTGAGGGTCTGGGAAGTCTTAGACTGGGGGGTGAATTTTACCAGCACTAAATGGGTTAACTCAATAGTGAAACCTCTCATTTCACATGTGCATGCCAAAGCCACAGCAAGCCCTAGCAGTTCAGTGATATTAAACCCTGCCCCTCATGCATAGAAGCAAGCGGGAGGAGGGCGGGGGGAGCTAATTGCTTCTTATGACACTATAATGGTTGGACTATTTACAGCAGATTAAAATCCAATTCATAATGAGGTTTAATAACTTTGCAAACGCCAGGATTCGTCCAAGAGTGAGGAGCGCCGTTGAGCCTCCGCGCCAAGCAGCCTTGGACTCGGGGTTCGAGTCTTGGCAATGGTGGGAAAGGTGCCTGCCAAAACTAGGATGGCTTTTTCTAGCTGGTCTTCTTCCCGTCGCTTACGCAGAGAGGAGTGGGGAGTGATTAGCTGAGTCTTGAAATAGCTGCCCAGACTGGGGGGGCAATTGTGAATCATTCTTTCTACGACTGTTGCAAAGTCCCCTCCCCTATGTGACTGGATTTACAGGGCAAGTTGGTGGTTTTACAGCCAACTATTTGGGAAATGTGAACATCATCCTCAAAATGCCCTGAGGTCTCAGTCTGTTTGCCTTGCAGATAATATTGTTCTTTCTCCAGGGGAATCCTGCCTCCTATACAAAGGCATTTAATCCTCAGGAAATATCAAAATCTGCTTTATAATGGGGACCCTGGACTGTCCTCTAGCCCCAGCTTGCATTTTTATTAAGGGAAACCTCACATGGAGAGGCGTAATGCTGTACTTGAGCCTAAGCTAGGATATTGAGCTCAAAGCAGAGGTAACTGGGTGGGGTTTAGTGGCCTGTGATAGGCAGGAAGTCAGACTAGATGATCTAGTGCTTGTTTCTGGCCTTCAGCTCCAACTCCTGTTATGTTACTTACCCCAGGATCCAACCCTAGACCGCTGCCTGCAATCTATATACTTGTGTCGGAGAGGAAGGGGGTGGATGCTGATGGCCACTGGGGAGTCATCATTGCTGCCTGAAAGGAAGCAGCTACAAAGGGTCCTCTGTTAGCAGAAGGATGGCCTTGTGTTTAAGAAACTGGCCTGCAATTTAGGTGATAGAGTTTCAGTTCCTTCCTCTGTCACAAGCATTGTGTTTTCTTGAGCAAGGCTAGAGACATCAGTCTTGAATTGGGTGAAGATCTCTGACGGAATGTAACCACCTGACCTGCAATCCAAGCTTCAGAAAACGTAGTGGTGGCAGCTTATATCTTTTAAATAAGAAGTTTGCCCTATCCCCTTATCCAGGTACTTACTCGGCAGTCAAAATTCAACATCCAAAGAGGCATCAAATGACCCAGAGGAAGGACTGGGGCAGAAGGAGTTGAGAGACAATTTCTTTTCATGGAAGGTGAAATTCATCGTGTGAAGAGAAGACAGCACACAGCCTGTATGTTGCTTTAAGTCCTCTTTGGAGGGCTTAAGTGTTGCATAGGCCCTTATACTGACCTAGTTCACAAGGGTGAATTCCACCCATTGGATACAAACTGATAAATATGGCTATCCGGACAAATGGTATGCAAATCTTTAAAATATACTCACAGTGGAGCTTCAGGGGATTGGTGAATGGGATAAATAGACTTTTGACTCTGGGTCACCAGGCCAAATCAAGTGACTGGAAGTCATTGCAATCTGATGGCCTAGGTGAAATGAAGCCAACACACTCAGAACAGTTCCTAACAGAGAGCCCTCCACATCACAAAAACAACGCCACTGACTGGCCTCCCTGTTGGTTGAATTGACTAGGCCATGACCGTTGAAGTCCCCTCTCTTCCTAGAAGAGGTCAGGTTTAGGCCTGTTGTCAGGGACAGTGTAGGGGGGAAGCTTTCCCGGCTGTGCCTGATTATCCAGCTGCTTAGATAGTAAGGTGAGGAGACCGGTATCTATAGAGGGAGGGAGCGAGGGGCAGTGTTGTATAGTGTGATCTGTGGGAGGAGAAATGACTTGCCTCAGGTCACACAGAAGAACAGAGCCAGGAACAGAACCCAGGTGGGCTAGTGTTGACGCTAGCATGTTGCCCACTCTACAACACTGCCCCTTGCTCCCTCCCTCTATAAATACAGGTCTCCTCGCCTTACTGTCTGAGCAGCTGGATAACCGCCTCCCTCTCCATGCCTCCGCCTCTAGTCATGCTGTGAAACAGCTGCCAGACTAAAAAAAAACCCTACCGCAATCCATTCGTCAATACCTAATTCTGTCGATCACACTGGTGAGCCATCAATAGCTCCATCTCGCTGCTGACAAGTCAGAGGACAAAAGAAAAATGTTGAAATATTTATGGTTTCTTAGAGGATAACTTTTTCTTCCCCATGCAGCCGTTTCCCCGGTGCCGCCCAGGAGCTGCTAAAGTTGCAATGGTGTCTTTGATAAGAGGTGAAATTGTAAAAGCAACAAGATTCAGATGTTTTCCTTCTCAAAACAAATTGAAGAATCACTGGAATCAAAGATGGATCGTTCCCATCTAGTCCATTTCCCTGCTGGAAAAGGTCTGTTCCTATGCAGTGTTTTCTAGTCTGTCCTAAGTGATGATGCTTCAACCACTTCCCTTGGGATAATATACCACGCCTCAGTACATCTCACTGCTACAAAGGTTGTCCTGATGTTAATAGCAGGCTAGGCGGTGAACCTGCCACATGCATTTGCTCACACGAGTCATCTAGTTGAAGCTGTCGGGATTAGTCTAGAAGTGAGATATTATTTAGTGTGTGTGGTGGCACAGTAAGTAGGTATCAGATCCAGGTGGTCATCCATGGAGATGTTATCCTGGTAATGTCATAACTCTCTTAAGGGAAGGCATACACACAAGTGAGTCGTTCCGGCTTTCCAGGAGTGGGAGGAATGGAGTTCCACAATTTAGGACCACCTGTGGAGAAAGCCTTTCCCTCTACCCCACACCTCCCCAAAAAAATTCATGTAAACTTTCCTTTTCTTCAGTTTAGCTCAGTCATTATTCCATCAACTGAGCCAAACAAATTCCTCTCTCTCCTTTGGGTTTACACCCTGCCAGTGTTTGCTAGGTGTCATGCCCCCTGTAGTCAACTTTTAACTAACGCATTGGGGCCAGATCCTCGGTGGGTATAGCTCCATGGACTTTGATCAAGCCACCCTAATTTATACTGGCTGAAAGCCTGGCCCTATATTTTTAGATCTTGTCGTTTTCCTTCTCCCATCATTCCCTCCAACCCCTCTGTCCTTTTTGTGGCTCTTCTTTCAATTTCTTCTCAGATTTCATGAGTATTTTCCCTCCAAAATGGGAAATCCAGAAACTTCAGAAAGTAGATCATTTCTAATGTCCAACATCTATCCACCAGTCTTGCTGCGTGCACATACAGGGCTCTGTGGAAACTTACTGCTTCGGATTTTAACTAACTAGGCAGCTTGTTTCTGACCAGCCTGGTAAAACTGGGAGTACTGACCAATGCTTATTTGCAACCATTTTTCCACACTGCAGAACCAAGTCAATAGTCAATCTAAAGAAGACTGAAGGCAGCATCACTTATGAGATGAAGAGATCTTTGCCACAGGGCCCCAGGGGTAACATGCCATTTTCCTGAAAAGGAAACAAACAGCCTCACAAGATTCCCTAGGGGGTTAATATATTAGATTTAGACAGTAGGAAACACCATGGACAGCCATGCTGTATGTGTGTATAGTTGGGGAAAGAATCCTAATCAATTCCAGGGAGTCTCTGAATGCCTAATGTGGTCTGGGGCAGTTGAGCGGTGCCCAGATATCTAAACGATTTGGACAAGATAGTTAGATAGCAAAATATGTGACTGGAAGAGCATCTTCTGATACTCTGGTTAATTGAGGGAGCATGGATGAATGAGATGCGCAGGTTATGCACGATACAACTTTAATCACCATGGGGTATTCAGTATGTCCAGGTTGTAAATGATGACACCTCCAGAAGTTGAGTATCTCCCTCATGATGGTGGATGAATGGCAGATGGAACAGGTCCCAGCTTATGAAATATTTACAGCAGCATTCCTACAATCATACCAAAGTGTCACCAGAATGAGGTTTCAGTCTGAGGCAATTCTCTTCTGGTGAAAACGATGCTCTTTAATTCATCCACATTTGGAAGGAAAACACTGCTTTTCCCCCTCTGTTTCCATTTTCCCATTTGAGTGTGTGCATAAGAGTTTGAATGAAAGAGAGGGAGAGAGATGAAAAGGTAAATGGATTGAGAGAATGGAATTGCATCTGGATCGGCGAGAGAGCCAATGGCTAGCACCCAAGTGAAATTCCAACTTTATGAGATAATAGGCTTTTCCTAACCAGCGTTCACTATGAACTTCAGCACTGGCTAAAAGCCCATGGCCCCAGGCATGAGAGAAGCAGAGCTCATATACGGTAAATGTTAATACTTCTTTAGCACTGTAATAAGCTAAAAGAGGGATGCAAGAGCTGGCACATTAACTCCTCTTTTTCATCCTTCTAACACGTTTTGGGATAATATGAATAATAAATATTTGAGCTCGTGAAGGTTAACGGATTGATAGTGCTAGAGACGGACGTTCCCGATTTATGAGCAAGCTGGTGTAAGTAGCTGTAGCATGGGCTACACCCGTCTAGTATTGAAATGTCAGGGTTCTTGGCTCTGATCTGGCCAGCCTGCCTTCCTTAAAGGAGGCCTCGCTGGTCTGACTTCAGATAAGACTTAAGATTCTTGTCAGCAGGGAGATAAGCTCTGGACAAGGCTTCCAAGGGAGGCTGTGGAATCCTCATCACTGGAGTTTTTTCAGAACAGGGTGGATGAACACGTGCCAGGGATGGTCTAGGTGTACACGGTCCTGCCTCAGCACCGGGGGCTGCACATGGGGACCTCTCGAGATCCCTTCCAGCCCCACATTTCTATGATTCTCTGTCAGACATGAGGACTCGCTGCATGAGTTACTTGTTTAAAACACGAGAAAATCAGGGCATTTGCAGCATATTGTAACAGATTATTAGCAGTATTTATTTGTCTTACGGTAGCATTTATAAGCCCCACTGTGCTAGGCACTGGACAGTCACCTGGTAAGAGAGGCCCCCGCCTCGAGGAGATTACAATTGAAATAGACAAAGCAGGGTTATTATCCCCATTTTACAGCAGGGGAGTTGAGGCAGAGAGAGATTAAGACACTTGCCCAAGGTCATACAGAAAAACTGTGGCAAGACTAGGAATTGAACTCCGATCTCCGGAGTCCTCGTTGAATATCTTAACCACAAGATCGTCATCCTTGTTTGAGGGTCAATTATAAGAATTAGCAAGCGTTTAGAGATTAGCTCTGGAGAGAGAGAGAGACCAAATCCTGAAACCTTTACTCAGTCGCTACTCAAAGAGCCTCATTTTCAAGCTGAGCCGCAACCTCTCCTGCCTTGGTGCTTCCCCTGTTTTTCATAGGTGTGACTGGGGTAATTTAGACATATAATAACTACCAGATTGCACCTGTTTAAGCCTCCGAATGACCTTGGTTGCTCTCCCAAGTAGTTGCAGGAGAAAAATGCCGGATGCAATTATTTGTGCCTGAAAACTGAGTGCAAAATATCCAAGCTTTTAAAAAAAAATTTCATTGATGTCAATAGACGTGCACATGGCCTGGTGTACTGAGGTCTGCATTGGAATTTAAAGCTGTCACTTTAAGAGAAGGGAGTGTTTCCTAGTCCTGCGTGCAGGCTAGGGGACCCTAGTCAGTCTGCAAAGAGCCATGTTAAAGCAAAGGGAGTGGGGGGGCGGTGAGTTTTGCCTCTCTGCCTTGGGGAGCAGCCCGTTTTCTCTGGTTTTGGATCCTGGTGTGAATTCTGATTCTGAATTCTAAGAAATAAAGTTGTACTAGTTTTTAGCTAATTGTTCTGTATTATCTGAACAGCACAGCATGCACCTCACCTTATTATGGAGGCCCGGACAATGGCTCCAGGGTAAAAGTCTCTACCTGCTCACACACAACTTTGCCGTCAAATCAGGTGTTCCAAGAAAGCTTTGAATGACCTGGGGACCCGGAGCTGCACCAGCTGGGCCGTTGGAGTCTAACTGAGGAGTGTCCTCAGTTCGGAGGGAGAGAGAGCAGGACTTAATGCTCAGGAAAGCAAAGATGACCTTTTGAGAAAGGACTGCGTTGTGCATGACAACTTGCCATGTTTCCCCCTAGTTCTAGTTCATGGAGACTGTCCACATGGAAACTATTAACCATGGTGAGGGCAAAAACAGGTAGGAGCTGGGCTGATCTGGTAAAGTGCTTGTGTAACCCACTGCTGAGTGAGTGTTACAGTCTTTGTGTCTGAAGTGATCAGCACAAGGTATGAACGTGTTAGAGGCCATTCATAGGAAGCCTGGCTGTTTAACTGAAGCTGTCTCTTATCTCTGGCGGTCCTCAGGTTCAAGGCCCAATATGGTGGCCATCACATAAGTAGGGAACGAGCCAGAGCTGTTCATATCCTCTGTGGATATGAATGGCTTGCAGGAGGCCTGTGGGAAGGACAGAAGACAGACTGGCCTTCAGACTTGTGCAGCGTGATCCAAACAGGATGGCAGAGCTGGGCCGAGAAGCGTGTGTGCAGGAATGAAGGGGAGACAGCGAGGGCTGGGGGAAAGGACAATTACACACACACACACACCCTGGAGGAAAGAGGATGGCGAAACAGGCCAACTGCAAAGGCAGCAACTCTAAAATATGATGCAACTGGGTAAATAGGGAGGTCGGATGGACACCCTTGGGAGCCTGGCCTGTTCGGGATGAGCGGCTGACAAAGAGAGCTGGGTGTTTGCAGCTACAGGCAAACGTAGCATACGGGTTCTTCTCACCAATTTACCAGCTGAGGGGCGGCGCCGTGTATGACTCTAGGAATTTGCCTCCTCTGTGCACACAATTTGCCTCCTTGGGGCTTGCGGGTGTAATCAGCCTATGCAAAGCGGCGTGCGCCTGGAGCATGTTTCATATCCAGGCATGATGAACCCTTGGCTCACCTTGGCGGGGGGCGGGTTGTTTTGTGCATGCCAATTGTATGTGCTTATGAGAAAGCGGCAGGTCCTGTATGCACTGACATACGCAAAAGGCGTGTGTCCAGTGCACACTGGTGCGTACGGAAAAGCTGCACGCGGGAGCGCACGCCTTCGTGTGCCCTGGCCTCGGTGTGTTTGCCTTCCGCTTTGCTCACTGTACTGTGAAACCAGACCGCCGCGCTGCCTGCGTACCTCTTTTCCCCGTCGCAATCCTTGGGGGATATCAAGGGCAAGCCAGAGAAGGGTTACCTGGAGAGAAGAGTTGCTAGGCAACCGAACACCCACCACCCCCAAGCACCACAAACCCAAAACTCCGTTCCAGGCCTGCAACCAGATTAGCATATTAATGAGGCTGTAATTTCCCTGGAATTGTCTGCACGTACACGCTTGCTCACAGCACACTGGCCCAGGAGTTTGCTATGCAAATAAACTGGTTTTACAGGCTGTGGCTTAATTAACTCATCAAGTTCATCTTCCTAACAGAAAAGGCAGACTAACTGCAGATTAATGGACCTGTGTTTGCTCTTCTCTCTTTCCCCCAATCCTCCCCCGTCTCTCGCTAAACCCACATATGTCTCCTCCCTTCTCTGACACCGCTCAGTAGAATAAAAGCAAGGCAAAATCTCCATCGTACAGACGGGCTACGTTCAAAGGGGGCCCGTCCTGCTTCCATCAAAGTCAATGGGAGTCTTGCCATTGACTTCAAGAGCAATGGGTTGGGTTGGACCTTGGATTATAATTGCACCCTCTGATTTAAGCAGGCAGGTGAGAGGTTTACAGGGAGGGGTTGCACCTTTGTGGCCCCCCTCCAGTGTAGCTGGTTTTTGTTGTTGGTGGGGGATTATTTGGGGCGGGGGTTGATCCGCCATTTCTAGCTGAGCTTCAGCAGTGATACTTAATCACCCACGATGTTGGGGCTGGGAGAGAGTTAGAGAAAGAGGAATTCTCCCTGCCTGCCTGTTAATTAGAAATGCCAGTCTTGGCTGTCTCGCACCCGAATCAACTTTCTCTAGTTCTTGACGTATGACAAAACAAAACAAAATAGAGCATTCACACAAAGTCGCTGGGAGAAAGTTAACATGGCTGCGTCTTTGTAGTCAGCTGTGAACTTTCAAACTGCAGGTTCCTTTGAGCATTGACTGAACTGTACGTGTCTTCTCTTTAATAGACTTTTTCTCCGCCCCTCACCTCCATCACGCACACCCTCTTTCTGCTTCATCCTCTTCACTAACGCCCTGATGGTTGAGTGGAGGTGAGAGGAGGAATTTTCCATGGGAAAAGAACTGCTAGTTTTCCCTTGTTCCCGTCCCCCTCCCCAGATCCTTCAAACTGACTTTACTTGGGAATCTGCAATTCAATTTTCCATACAGAACAAAAGGCCCTAGAGGCAGTTTTCGAAGGAACTCACTATTCTGTGGGTGAACTAGCTCAGGGCATTTTTTTTTTCAGATTGTCAGGGGCCAGGTGTTGAGCTGATGGAAACCGATGTCCTCCATTGAGTTGAAAGGCTTGCAACGGCTGAGGCTCTGAATGTTTAATTCATAATTTAGTTAGAAGTCATTATTTAGTATTTGCCTAGGAGCCCAAATGAGACCATGCGAGGGGCTGTGCAAACACGTAGTGAGAGCCACTCCTTGCCCCAAAGAGTCTGCCGTCTGAATAACCAAGATGGAGAAAGGGAGGAGGGGATACAGGCACATGAGGAGAAGTGACTGGGCCCAGCTCACCTGGGAGATGACACATTACAGTGTCTTACCCACTGAAGCACCGTAGAACAATGATGCACTGAAACCAACGTTTTCAAAGTCAGTTGGTTTTCCATAAAGAGCTTGATCCTGCCAGACGCTGAGTTTTCCCGCTCTGACCCACCTCAGCACTTAAGCATGTACTTTCCTGTAAGCGGGTGAGTCGCTTCGTTGAATTCAGTGGGATCAGTCACGTGCCTGAAGCACACGCTTTGCTGCATTGAGATCAGAGGACCAGTACCATCCTGTTTTTACCTGGACAGTCTGGGTTTTTGGCTCGTGTGTCTGGATGCCATTTAGAGTTGCCAGAGGGCCAGTTTTTGGGACCCGGAAATCCTAAATGGCACCCAAACCCAAAGCCTGGTTACTGCGGGGAGGCACCAGGTCATTAACGTGCACCAGCCCTTGCTCAGTCAGTGCCATCTCCTACCTGCAAGCGGTGTCCTTGAGATGATCCAGCGAGCAATGGAGGGACGGGAAGAGGAGTGAGTGAGAGAAGAGGGGTGAGTGTCTGGGGAAGAGGTGGATTGGGGCAGGGCCTCAAGGGAAGAGGCAGAGTGAGGGTGAAGCCTTAAGGGAATAGGGTGGGGGCATGGGTGGAGGTTTGGGGGGAAGAGGTGGGGCAGCGGACAGGGCCTCGGGTTCCAATTACCAGCAATTAGAAAGGTGGGAACCCTAGCTTCTAAACCCATGTCCTGACTCCTGGCCCACAACCCAGATCAATGGGTAGCTGTGTCTCCCCTGCCCGCTAACCTGGGGTTGCCCTTTACAAAGTCTTGCTGCTGTTTCTGAGGAATTGATTAGGCCATTCCCCCGATTTACCTGGAAAATGTGTTTTTAGTCATGATTTCAGCTTGTTTATAACTTCACCTACAAGGCTGCTACGTGCATTTCGCCGTGATATTACTGATCAGCAAATCGTAAGTTTGAAATGCTACCTTACGAGGCACGCTTTGGACAAACATTACTACAATAGTGTGCAGGGTGTGAACACAGGGGTGTCCTTCTGTCACACCTGGCTTTCAATAGGCCCTGCCATTGCTTGGCTCCTCTGAAACACAGGCTGATGGTTTAAGTGCCTCAATCTGGATTTAGATGTTAACTTTAGGAAGCAAGTTTGGCAATTTGTGTTTTCGTTCTGTCTCTTCTAATCCCCCTCCAGATTTGGGGAATGGTCTTTTATAGCGAAAGAGCCCATGTTACAAAGGATACAGGGCCAGCGCCAAAGCTTGATGCTCTTGTCGTCCATGGGCTTTGGATCAGGTCCATAAACTTGATGGCAAGAGAGGAACTGTTCCGAGTGGGCCAAAGGGGTGTTTATAACTGGGGTGAAGCCCAGTTAAGCCCAACGGTTCTGGTCCAATCAAGAAGCTCCTCCTCTGACTTCAGTCAACTGACATCAAGGGTAGCATTTAATCAAACAGCTGCCTTTCAAGAATCATTTGCTAACAGAGATGTCCCCTCGGGCCTGGGAGAGCACTCTTTATGCACATTGCTGACCACTTGCTCACACGAATAGTTGCAATGCAGTCAGAAGCACTGCTCCAAGAAGTAACTTCTCACCGGGGTGGGGACTGATGACATAATCTAGCCCATAATCTAGAATTGTCCCACACAGGACTTCGCTTGAAGCCTTTTTGTTAAAGTGGTTTGACTGGACAGAGTCCTAGAGAATATGCTGTACTTGCAAGCTGTCCTGTGTTGGTAGAGAATCGACTAACTGACCCTACCGGCCTTTTCCGTCTCTAATTTCTGTGGTTCTGTGATTCATCGCCCTTATCTGAAAGCATGTCATACATGGCGCATCTAGCACAAGGAAAGAATGATACTAAATAATCTTTTTTCATTTCCTCTCCTCATTGTCGGAGATGATGAGAAGTGAGGGGTGTTTCTGCCATGACATTAGCAAAGCAAAGGAATAGAAAGGCAGCCGGGAATTTGGTGTAATATCAGAAAAAGAAGAGGCTATTCACCCCAGGCGGGGTTGCATGATATTCTAGCATGACACATTCTCAGACGCGCTTACCGCTCCCCTCAGCCCAGGAGGATGTGCTTAGATACCGAGGAGATAGCCCAGGCATGGAGAGAAACAGATAGGTGGCCCTGGTTGGTCGTGGCTGAGATTCACAAGCAGACGGTAGAGGGCATATTACTCATTCTATGCAGCTCCATTACTGAAGGGAGGAAGGATGGTCTTGTGGCTGAAACGCTAGCTGAGTGATCAAGAAAGCTGGGTTCAGTTCCTGGTTCCATCACAGTCCTCTATAACCTCGTGCAAGTCGCTCCATCTCTCTGTACCTCTGTTCCCATCTGTAAAATGGGGACAATAATATTTCCCCTGTCTATTTAGATCAGCAACGCATTGGCCCAGGGATTTTCTTGCTAGCAGTATGTACCGCACCAAGTGCACCCGGGCCCTGAAGCTCCTAATTGCTATTGTAATAAGAGGTTATAGTGAATGAAATTTATCTGGCCTAGATTGCATGTTACCACAGGAGAACAAGTAGGCTGTGGTGATCTGGGTGGGAGGGGAAAAACCAGTTTTCTTTTAAAATTTTGGTTTTAAATACCTATAAACAATAGTCTCCGAGCTTCGTCTTCATACCCCCAGCATACAAACAGCAGCTGGCTTGGTGTCAAGAGCGACTCTTCCCGCTCCAGAGATCACATCTCAGAAGTCCTGGCCTCCTTTGATTAGTGGGTCTGACTGGTCAGTTGCTGTGATGACACCATTCCCCCTCATTCATTAGTAAGCTCAACCTGCCTCTTTCTCTCTCTCTCTCTGCTCATCTTCCCAAATTCCCCCCAAGGTTTTCCAGTTCTCCATCATCTGAGGCTTCCCAAGGCTTATATCAACATTATATGGTTGATGTTATAGGGCTAAATACTACTACGCCCTCATCTTGCACCAAGCCCAAGCCCCTGGGATTTGCGCAAGAGAGCTAACAAGGATACGTGTGCACTAAAGGGCCTATACTGGCAAAGCCACATTGCTGTCGCTATGCCTCACTAACCCCATAGCGTTGACGCAATGGCAGGGGTTTCCCCATTGGTGTAGGAACAGCCCCTCCCTGAGCGATGGTAGTTGGGTCAACAGAAGCATCCTTGCACTGATGCAGCAGCCTCAGCGTCAACCACGCCCTGTTTCATTCCCGTCTTTCTACTCCTGTGACGTTTCGCTCCTGATTTCAAAGGGAGTAAGGCCAGGCCCTGAGTTTTGGAGGGAATCTGCATCCTTGTTGGCTTGATTCCTGCTTGCCTTATTTTTTCCTGCCCTTTTCCCCATCTCTAATAAAGACGTTGCAATTATCTGGTGATTTGGCTGATGAGGGAGAGAGCAACTTCTTCTGGGTGGGATAGGTTCTCTTTCCCACCCCCATCACTGTGTTGGTTCAGCAGTTCTGGCAGGAAGAACTAAGCTCATCAAATTATTCCCTACAAATACCAGTTCGGATGACTGACCTTTCTTCTGCTTGTGAATCCCGCGCAAACAAACCTTAGATTTTGCTAACCATTTATTTTGCATAAATGTTCTTTGTGCACACAAACATCAGTGTCTGGATTGTTTGCACGCTGTTCACTTCCACTACTCTCCATTCACTATTTGTGTCGTGTGAGAGGTCACCTAAGTCACGTGATCTCATTTTCACTCCCTGATTGGATCAGCAAGGAACTAATGAATGACACATAGCAAATGAAGAATAGCACTTGTTGGGGGAGGGATCTTCAGCTAAATAGTCTGATCATTTGTGCTAAAAATGTTGGAACCTTTGGGGATCCGTGAGCAATTTCATGACTACGCAGTGGCCCTCTGCATGCTCACTAATAATACACCCCCACGAGCGGCAGCAAAAAGAACTCTCTGCTCTTGTTTATGGATCACTTGCTGTATTATTCAAAAAGATCAAGCAAGAATTTGTTTTCACCAGCAATGTCAGCTAAGGAAAGAGGTTTTGGGGTTATGGTGTTAATGGGGAACTCAGAGTGGGGTTCAGTTCCTCGCTGCAACAGGCTGCCTACATGGCCGCCCTACAAGTCACTTGATCTTTCTCTCTGCCTCCAGTCCCTATGCTGTGCCATAGGGATCAAGCTACTTTGCCTTATGGAAATATTGTGATGGTGTCAGATACTGTGCTGATGGAAGCCACCATGTCTAGATATGCTTCAAGATACACAGGGAACAGATACGTTGAGTAGAAGGTGCAATTTTTTACCCAGAGCTTAATCCTGTTGTAAATCCACATTTAAAAGTCCCATTGATTTCACCATGAATTGTGGACCAGGCATAGCCATCTTTCTGACTAAAGCAATCTCTTCATGATACTTCTTCTTTCTAAAAGAATGCAATGAAATGAGGGATGTGTCTGGGTCAATGTATTTATCAATGCTGGAAGAAAATGAGAAGCAAACTTTATTTCCACTTGTGAATTGGAATTAAAAAAACCCAAACCCTTTATCTGAGGAATTCTGATCACAGCCCATCAGTGGACAAGAGTTTTGTCATGCACACCATTAGGAACAACAGTGGGTGATCTGCTCTATCTGTTACACATGTTTATTTGATTACTCTTAGGAACTTTTATTAAACGTCTTTGATTTTTTTTTATTTCTGTATTTTAACAAATGCCATATTTTGTCCCATTTTGAAAGAAAGAAATGCCATATAAATCAAATTACTTATTTACAAATTCTCAACCCTAGCTACAAAATATGGTTCCAACTTTTCTGAAACAAATACCTTAGCTATCCTGTAAAGCTATTGTTAAAGGGTGCTTAAAACATTGAATTCTAGAAATTTGTGCTCACCACTGTATTTTACAAATAGATTTTTTTTTAATTTAATTTACAAATAGATTTTTGTATCTCTCTTTTTTTATACTATAACATTTGGACTCCATGATTCCATAATATAGATTCCTCCCTTTCTTTTTCATAATCTCCTCTTTAAAAGGATGGTTTAAACATTTTTCTAAGAGTAGACAATTATTTAATCTAGTAGGAAAAAAACAGAATGGCTGGAAGCAGAAGCTAGACAAATTTAGGCTAGAAATAAGGTGCAATTTTTTAAAAACAGTCTGGGTAACCAACGGAACAATTTACCTAGGGATGGTGGACTTTCCATCACTGGCAATCTTTAAGTCAACATTGGATCTCTTTCTAAAAGATATACTATAGTTCAGTTAGAACTTACGGGCTTGATGCAGAAATTATCGGGCGAGGGTCTGTGACCTGTGTTAGGCAGGAAGTCAAACCAGGTGATCCTAATGGCTCCTTCTGGCCTTGGAAGCTATGAATCTATTGACATTCTGGGATTTAAAAAGCAGCAGCTGCTCCTTACAGCACCTAGTTCTCATAAGCATTTGGTATAATATATCCATATTGTATCAATGCATACTAATGTTCACATACATTTGCAGCACACAGAGTGATGCTTTGGAGACAGCCAGGTGTCAGATTGAATCAAACTCAATGATACACCTGTCCCACACACCAGACCAGCATTTCTCCACTAGCGCCATTGGTTTCTGCAACAGTGAAGCTTTCATTTCCCTAAAACAATTGGTCTTATTCCTTATGGCTCTGAAAAAAAAAATCGTGAATGTGACACAATGGAGTGCTGTTTTCCTGAGTCTGCAGACAGACAGAAATCATTAGACAGATCCTGGGTTTCAGAGACAGTCAACAAGAATAATTAGAGACATGGGAAAAGCTCCATTTTAAGAGAGATTGAAAAGCCTGGGATTGTAGAGCCTCACTTCTGACGTTAATTATTTAACAGGCTATTATTCAGTGTCACAAAGAAACTGACAGCAAGGGCCAACTTTTGCTCTCAGTTATGCCCAAACAGCCTCCATTTAAGGCAACAGAAGCAGCATGCAAGTATTTGCCAACAAAAGGCTTGATTTTACCCCCATCAAATGTACTGGCCAAGATCCAATTGACTTTCAAGGGACAAGTACAAGACCCAGGATGTGGAGAGGTCTTTTTTGTTTTCTCAGGCCAGTTTACTAGTGGAAAAGTTGATTTCACGTTTTATTTTGGACTGAGACTCCTGTGTGTCTGTTAAAGTCTTTTGATACGTCTGGCCCTGGTTAGGTTTTCTATGTAAATTGACTCATCAGATACGCGCCCGCCCTACCAACCCTGACTTATTTGAATAGTCTTTATTCCTTTAGCTCATCGCATTGAATACATCTACCATGTATATTAAAGACAAGGTGATAGTGATGTTTTTCTATTAAACCGCCCTTGTATTGTGAGAATCAGGGTCAGACTCGTAATATTTCAGGACTGGAGGAGGCCATGCAACCTATATTTCACTTGTACTGTTAACACACCATGACAGGCGGAGCTGTGTGTGTGTGTACTTGTCACTGCACTGAAAATACCATATTTTATAACATTACACTATAACACATCGTAAGGGCACAATCCTGCTAATTCTTGCTCGCTTAGATGATCTTCCTTCAGTGACTAGCCCTACCCACTTCATTGGGGCTAGCTGCACAGGTAAGGACAACTTGTGCAAGTAGGGGTTTGGGCCTATACTTCAAGTAAGGCTGGCTCCAAAGCTCTTGGAGGTCAATGAGAGTTTTTTCATTGATTTCAATGGGCTTTGGCTCAAGCTCACCGTGTTTTTGATTGGGCCAAATTCACATCTGGCCTTAAGAAGTTGAGCTCTATTGAAATCTATGAAGCTGTTGATGTTGCAACCACTTATTCTAGGGTGGAGCTAGCCCCCTTCCCTTCCGAAATATGGAAACTCCTGTGAACGTCAGCACCCTAAGACAGTGTGTAAATTCTGCTTTCAACATGTAGAGCTGGGGGCTGAACTCCTTTGCTCCGATGCAAATCTGGAGTAGCTCCATTTTTTCCTCATTGTAACTGCGATCAGCACCTGGTTTGAAATGGGACCTCTGGCTTGATTTAGAAATAGCACAGTGGGTGGTCCCAGAACCCCACTACGTCTTTGAATCCCAAATCAGGTGTCCGGAAAGCGGAGATGCTTAACTGAGAGTGGAGTCGGATTAAAAGGCTCCCCGGTGAGGTAGCAGAGAGCATGTGGAAGACAGGGATTGTTTTTTTACAGCATCTTACCCTTTGCTTTTCCCTTTGGATTCTCTAACAGGGAGCAAATGTTGCTAAAACCCCGCTTGGAAATGGGGAAGGCAAAGCTATCTTAGCAAATCTTTCTGCACCGGATGCTGGGTGAAGTGGTGCACTAGAGGAGCACAACCGTCCACCAGGAATCGCTCGGGCCACACTCCAGTGCTCCAAAGGCAGCCGCTAGAGAGGCCGGGCCTTAAATATAGAGGCAAGGGGGGTGGGTTCTAGAGGCGGAGGAGCAGTTTTGCTTATCTGGTTGCTTTTTATTACCTTCAGCAACGTGGCGCGGGTCTAAGGGCGACTCCCACCCTGCATTTGCCCGCAGAAGCCCTCCTGGGCATCCAAAGGGCAGGGGAAAGGAAAGGGGCCTGTCACAAAGAGAGAGCGAGAGCCCCGAGGAGGGTGGGCCGTTAACCCTGCGTCCCCCCGAACTGACCCCTCTGTGCGGAGGATGAAGAAGTGGGAGGAAAAAGGGGGGCGGAGAAGTGGGGGGCGCCTTCACATCCCAACCCAAAGTGGCCTCCGTTCTCAGCAGCCTCGCCCGGGCTGGCCTCGGTAGCGCAGCAGAGCGACTTGCCCAGCGAAATTGGCTTCAAACCGCCCCCCCCCAGCCGCTCTCCGCTTAGCGGCAAGCCGCGAGCAACTTTTCAGTCTGGTTTGCGCCCGGGGTGTCTGTCTGTCCCCGCCAGCCCTGGGGGCGCTGGAAGGCGGAGGGGCTTGCGATGAGCAGATCGCCTGGCCGGGGGGGGGGGGAGAAAGTGTGTGCGAGAGAGACAGACAGACAGACAGCGCGGGGCTGAATGAGAGCCACCAAATACAGACACCGCCGCCCTGGGACTCTCCGGCGGGGAACTGAGCGGAGGGTTTTGATCTGGAGGGAGGCTGAGAACTTCGCTGCTTTGCTGAAAGGGTCCGGGAAATTCACTTCTGTTCCGAGCGTCGTTTGAGAGCTGCCGCTCCGCTCCGCTTTGCTTCTTTAACCGCACTGGGAGGTTTCTCCCAGTGGGCTACGAGCGCCTGGTTTCTCTCTCCTCTCCCAGTGTCACGCCGGAGCGGTGCGGGGGGGTGTAAACGGCGCAGCTCTTGCAAAGGGCAGCGGGCTTTGCGAAGAGCTGCGATTCGCGTCATCCCGGCCCGTTTACACTAGATTGTGCGGTCTGTTGCCAGAGCCGGATCCCGGGCTGAGCCCAGAGAAGGCCGAGTCCGCCTGGATCAGGCTGACCCTTCAAGCTGTACCGCAACCCGGGAAAGTTTGCGGGGACGTTTGATCTCCCCGTCTCACCCCGGGGGGAGGGCTTCAATCAGCGCCCCCAAATGAATGCGACAGTCAGAATTAATCTACGCTTGCTTTCCTCTCCTCCATCCTTTGCTTCTTCCACCAGGCTGCAAACGAAGCCAACCCACCCTCGTGGGTTCCTTGCTGAATTGCGGTGCGGCATCGCTGAAACGAATGGGGGGGGGGCCGAAAAAGAGCGGACACAAAATCCCGTTTAGCCGTGTTTTTGCGTGTTGGTGGAGGTTTTAGGCAGGAAGGGAGGAAACGTTTTTTTCTTTCTCATTAAACTCCCAGCCCAGCCGCCGCCAGGAAGAGGGAAATAAACCAGGACCCTGCGCCTCCAAACACGTGGATCACTTTTTAACTCTTGCGCCCGATAAAGACGATATTAGATCTCAGACACGAGGGCTGATCTGGGAAATCGCTGGCAAAACACCCCTTCGGAACTGATCCGCTGTGTTTAGCCGGGTTTAGCGAGAGCTTGTCTGTCATTTTCAAGCACCGCTGGTGAGAATCAAATGTCCCCGTTTACACCAAGAAATAGAACCGGTGCTTGCATCTGATAATTTTGAGCAGAAAAAGCAGCCAATTTGCTCCTTGTAATTAATTAGTTAATGTTTATCCAGCAGCGCAGCAGATATGAAGCCCTCTCTAAATGCTAAGCGGTGCAATGATCTGATCCTATTTGCGGTTGCTTTTCACTGGTTTATTGCAAACATGGCTTTTTTGCGAGAGGGGCGAAGGGGAAGACAAGATCGGTGCGGGAGCTGTGTGTGATTCTAGGGAAGGAAGTTTGTAAGGACGCGTTGCCAGGTTTAGGAGCCAAGAAACGTGGGAAGGAGCTAGCTTTCAGCACCCTGGCCAGCTCGCCAGCTCCCGGGTGCTTTGGTGCACAGAGACCTCTCCCATTGTCTTCTTGCTCCAGGACTGCCGAGAGCACAAAGGGGTGTTGTGTAGACCATGCGGTGCGCCCTGGTGAAGATGTGGGACTCTCCACCCCCTTCGCCAACCTCCTTTTAGAGGGAGACGGGGGGGGGGCCGAGAGAAATCAGATGATTTATTCCCTTTCACACAGTGTGGCCCGCCAGGCACAGGAAACATAGGTATTACACAATGAACATCTTCACCAGATTAGCTTTGATGCACGAAATAATTATTAGATCTATTTCAGATTAAGGCTTCAAGACAAACAAGAAATTTAAATTGTAGACCTGTGGGGCCTCTGTATGTTATTTTATAATTCTGCTCTTTTTCTTCTTGCCCGTTGCTTCATTCCCCGGAACATGGAAATAAACCTTGTTAACGAGAGGAGAGAAATACGCGAGATTTTTTAAAAAGCCCACACGATTCCAAACAGATTATTACACGCAATTTGAAATTTTATTTTCCTTTAAATCATCCTATTGGGAAACATGTAGAATATCTACGATCTTAAATTAAATATTTGAACAGCATTGTCAAAATAAAATCGTGCGAGGAGAGGGACATCCATTTATTTAATTGCTGTGTGAGCCAACAAAGAAAGAGGTTCAAAGTTTGGGGGTTTTTTTTAAAGTGCATTTCATTTTTAGCTAGACAGCCTTCCGAAAAGTAGCGTTCATCTTTTCCCATGCAAATCGGATTGAGCAGTGAGGCGTGGAGGTAAATAAGGAAAGACAAATGGCCTCTTTTAACTCTTTAAACTAAACCCCAACATTATTGTCTGCTTCTGAATCAGATCCGAATGGGAAAAGTGGGACTTTCCGGAGAAATCCCTTTAAATATGAGTAGAAAGATTTTAAAACAACAGCAGCCAAAAATAAATAAAATAAAACCGCAACTAGCCACCCTTGTCCAGAATAAAGTTTAGGGACGAGAGAGGAGCACGCATTTTCTTCCTGGATACGAATTTACTCGCCGTGCTGGAGAGTGAAGCCTTCTAGACATATAATGGGATCCCTGAAATTAACCACAGAAACGAGCAGTTTTCCAAGGCCTCCCCGCAGCTGCAAGAGTGTGTGCGACTGTCACACCCACACCCCACTCTTTGTCCCCGCAACAGTCTCCAACCTGGAGCCCCAGCAGCCAAACGCAGCTAAGAGCAGAATCTGGTTTGGGGGGTTGGTTGGTTTTTTTTTTTAATCGAAATTTGTTTCCTTTCCCATTTCTACTGGGCCGCGCTGGAAACGGACCCCCTTTGTAGTCCACTGAAGGAATCTAAACCTGGCAGGAGCGTTTGGGTCTGCACCGCTTTCCAGGAGAAAGCCTGGATCTTTCTCTTTCCAGGAGAAAGCCTGGATCTGAGAGGTCGAGAAGTCTGTAAAGTTGCACAAGAGACCGCACCCCGCCCTCCAGCTCAAAGATATTGGAAATGGCTTTCAAAACCCGCTCCCCCGGACGCTCGCCTTTCCTTCGGTTCCCTTTGCCTGGAGGCCGAATGCGTAGGTCCCAGGTATCCGGCTTCCCCACGCTGCGTTGAGCGCGGATGCTGCGAGCGTTTCAATGCAGATTTCCCTTTTAACACCTTCTAAACAAAGGCAAATGAGGGCATTGCATCGCTACATCAACACGCAATCATTAGCAGCGAATGCAGCGGGCGGGCGAGAGAGAATTTCTCCACCAAAGTCTATGCAAAAGGGGCAATTACACTAACAAGGGGGCATAACAGAAGAGGGGCGCAACCACAATTCGGATCAACAGACAAAACCGCCCCCGAGTTAACAAAGGCGGGATGTTTATGTCAGGGGCTCTTTTCCTCCTGGTGCTGAAGTTTTCAAGCGATCGCCCTTCTGCCTTTCTTCCCAGCCACACATTGCATACCGAGAGGACGATCTCTGATTTCATTGTAGCACAAATGCTCAAATCCAAATCCAGGCTGGGAATGTCTCTGCCTTTACTGGAGTTAGTGCAAGAAACCAGAGAGAGAGAGAGACCCCCGAACTCCGGAGCAACTCTTCGTTCGACCTCAGAGCCAATAATCGAAACAAGGCCAAACCAGTGGGCAGCTCTCTTGCAAATGAACAGCCACCCCAGCTGCAGGGCCCAGGGCCTGCGTCCCCTCCGCTATGAGCCATTTAGACGAGGAGGGGAAGTGAAAGAATGCGGGCCCTGGGAACTGCAATCGCGGGCGCGTTTGGGGAGGCGAATATTTCATCCAGCTGCGTTGGAAACGGACAGCAGAGCTGGAAGGTGCAATGAAGGGCCACCCTCCCCAAAAGGAAGAGAAACAACATCGGTTCCAAATCCCATTCTTACAGGAGAGCGTGCGCTGGGAATAGGGCGCGGGCCATCCAGGGCCTCCTTTGGTTCTTCCTCTTGGCCTGACCCATGGAAGGCAATGGGAAGGTTTCCCTTGTCCAGGCTTTGGATCGGGCCATTTGCGCCGCCAATGCCCCAAAACACGGGCTTGGGAAAGGCCAGCGCTGCGCTGGGCGCTAAGGTAACCTCCAACGTGGTGTGTAGGGGCCGGGGCTGGGCCAAGAAACCCGCCGCCGAGGCTCGCATTTTGCGGCTGGCGGTGCGAGGAACTCGGCGGTCAAAGGAGGCCGTTGGTCCACGAACCCTGCCTCTTTCCTCTGCCCCCCCAGGAATGCCAGCCCAGGGAGTCTCCACCTTTTTAAACAACGCCCTAGCGTGGTCCTTACAGGGGAAACAGGCATCGCATGGCTTATCTGGAAGGAAATGCTCCCGAGACAGCAAAAACGCGTGTGGGATCCACTGTATATAGGACTATTGCTCTGCGTGAGTGTCTGTGTGTGTGTAACACGCCTGCATGTCACACACACGTGCATATATGCCATTGCTAGTCTAATGATATGCTAGATTATTGATCTGGAGTAAGCGAGCGATCCGTTTTGTCCTCCCAGTTTCGGGCCGTATAGAATCCATATGGAGAACAGCCCATATGTCTCTATACATGCAGCCAATGCGCTAGGTGTTGGTGTCTGGGGAGGGAGGGGGTGCAGGCGGGAAAGATCTGGCCTAGCGAGTATCTAGATTGCCCGCATTTGGGTGGGTGACACCTTCAACGTCAATAAGTGAAAATCACCCCAAAACACCGTTTGTATTCCTTCCCAGCCCAGCTTCCCCGAGCCCCCCCGGGGACATCCGCGGCTTAAATCTGACCCCAGCCACCCGAGAGGAGCAAACGAAGCCAGCAGAGGAGGCGATGTCTAGCCAAAGATCCAGGCGAGATATTTATTTTTAAAAATCCAGCGTTCATGTGCGCCCGATTTTTACACCGGCGGTAAAACACGGCGCCAAGCAGCGTGCAGCAGTGAACCGCGGCGCCTCGCCGCTCCGATTTTCTTCTTTAAGCGGGATTGATCTGATTTAATTTTTACGTCTTTTGTTTTTCTCCCTCCCCCGCGCTCGTAATTCATCCCTGCGCCTCTCACGGTCCTGTCGGGTGCTTGGTTACCTTAATTTTCCAGATCTTCCTCCGAAATATACTCTGCGGGAGAGATCCCTGCCGCTCAGAGAGAGAGAGAGAAATAAAGGGAAGAAAAAATGAACTCCCTGTCCTTTTTGTCTCGGTAGTACTTTCATTCCGTAGGTGAAAGAAAGGCCCATTTAATGAGACAATTAATTACCAGGATTTAATACACTTCGTTTGGTGTCCCCCCCGCTCACACACACACACACCCTTTCCCCTGGCACGGGTGACATTTAAAACAAACCCAAAACAGGACAGAAGATGCCAAAAAAGAAGATCGGATTTGAATTCAGAGGTTGCAGAAGAAAAGACCCCGAGCAGAGCTGCCCAGCTCCAAATGGCTAATGGGCGTCGAGTTTCTGATCAAATATTAGCCCCGGTTGCATTGCATTTGCATTTAGCCTATAGGAAACACATTTCTAAATACATTGCGTGGGTTTGACAGAGCTTACACAAGTGTGCATGTACACACACGGGGAGAGCTGTTTGCACAGATACTCAGTTGCAAATATCTGTTGTAATATTTCGTCCTGTGCGTTACTAACCCGCTTGCTACCTTAGAACTACCTGTTTGCAAATGCATGAGCCTCACACGTGTGCGTGCAAGCACTGTAACGTGTTGTGTGTGCCTTGTAGTTACGGGGGGCTAGTGCATCGTTTGGTTTTGGCTGCGTGCGTTGTTGCCATTTGGGTTTGTGCATGAGTGGCAGTGTGGATGCAGTTATTGTTTGTGTGCACCTGAAAACGTGGTACCTTGTTCTGTTTGTGAGTGTGGTGTCATTGATCTTTCCCCCGCCACCCCGTGTGCGTGCATGTGGTTATATGATTACTTTGGTTTGTGCAAAATACGTGTAAGGCAGCAATGGTAAACCTATTTGTTCCTTTGTGTGTTTGTGTGTGGAGTGGGATTATTTTGTGTGTGTAGACTTAATTGTATGTTTTGTGCGTGTGTGTGTGTGTGTGCAATGTTGTTATTTTGTAGGCATGTATACCAGGGGAGGGAGGGATGGAGTTTATTTCTGGGGGAAATGGAGGCGACCATGCTATGTTATTTTGGTATTGTGCGGTGTTATATTGTGTGCGAGTGTGTATATCTAGGATGTGTGTGCACTGAAGTTCCAAATTCCACAGCTGCCTTTCTTTCCTTTAACCTTGGTGTTAATTTAGGACGGATCTCTTTAAATGCCCCAGTAATGCATTCACACGCTGCTGGAGGTTTATCTTTTTTGTACCGTGGGTTATATTTACACCCAAAACAAAATAATTACACTTTTGTTGGAGAGAGAAAGCTGGTGATTAGACTCCAGCTCTTTGCAGCAAAACCCTTTCTCAGTGGTACACCAGTACAATTTTTCACGGCTGGCTGAAATCAAACGCAGGGGGTAATGAATCCTGTGAGCAATTTAAATTTACAATTTGTAACGCAGCCACTCAGAAAGCGCCTATAGCCTAGCCAGGAGAGTCTTGCTGGGTTTGTTTAATGTTAAAAACTGCACCGGCCCTTGACCAGGGGGAAGGAGGAGATTTTAATGATGAAAATCATGCAAGAAATGTGTTGCATCTCTAGTGACGAAAGTGGGGGTGGAGAGCGTGCAGCGCTACCAACAAACTCGAATCGCTTTCACCTCACCCTCTTCCAAGCCATTATTCCAATGCCTGAACCAAAACCACTTTTGCAAGCAGGAGCAAATTAAATCTCAGTGCAAAACGGGGGAAGCCGTCTCTCCTTTTTTTAAAAAAAATATTATTTTAAACCTTCCACTTGTTCCAAAAGAACACACGGCTGAGCTCGCCCATGGCTGCTGGTGAAACACTACCCCCCAAAAAAGAAAATACTTGGAAATACCAACAAACTCGGCTGCGGAGCATCCTAACAGAGAGCTAATTAATTACAAAACACAAGGGGGAATATGCAAACTGCATATTACAAATTCTACAGGGCTTAACTGATTGGAAACAGATTATTATCTTGTTTGTCTTTTGTCTGTTTTACTTATCCCTCTGCCGTCTGTTGTGTTGTAATGTTGCTACACTTTACTCTTGAAAGGGGACTTTTTTTATATAGTAAATTCCATCAACATCTTGTATAAGTGACACTGCTTCTCCATGCATTACCCTGTTAAGACACAATAGGTTTATTAGTTACATATAGGAGGATATTATGTTGCGTGAATAACCATCTGTCACCGCTGTTAGCATAGGGTAATGCGCCTAATAGCTCTTGTTGGTGTTTTGCTTTGAATGCAGCATAACTCGGGAGATTCAAGAAAGAGAAAGCCACCCCCTGTCCCCAAAGCTAACGGGGAGGAAGGCTTTGCTGAGGAAAGCGCTTGGGGTGAGAGTGGGCGGAGGGGGAAGCTGGTGGAAAGCCACGGAACCAAACGGCGGTGTTATCTGCTCGCTGCAGACGCTGACTCCAGTCCAGAGCGGCTGCATATTTACCAGTCAAAATAAATACCAGGTGACATATAGGCAATGGACCTGGGACCTGTAAAGGACGTGTTTACTGCGCTGAAAAGATAACTTCCCCTGATAGGAGACACGAAAGAACGTGTGTGCATGCGTGTGTGTCTCTGTGCAGGTCTGTGTGTGACAGACAGACAGACAGACAGAGTACGGTCTGTGGGTGTAGTTATATCAACCTGTGTAGAGCATGTGCTCTTTACAGACACACATTTAGGCCCATGTTTCTATTATATGAGGCTGTCTCTGTATGGGTCTATCTATCTATCTATCTACACGCGCAAAGATCCAACAGAAATCAGCAGAGGGCTCACATACTGTGCATATAAGGATGGGTGCGTGGGTTTGTGTATAATAGATGCAGTCGCACAGAACATACGCCGTCTGAAATGCAAATGTGCATATACAGCTGTCTAAATCCACATTCCTGCCCTTCATTTCAGCCTGTGTTCCTCAGAAAACATACCTACTGTAGTAGCATTCCATACAGGATTATAGGATATGGATTCCGAGGCATACAGGCTGAAATGAAGAGCAGAAATAGACGCATATATTTCTACATTATAGGTGTATCTAGAGGTATGCAATTTATAGATACATCTAAGCCCTCTCTAAAATCGAATTGTATTGAGGAGCAAGCTAGTTTCTCCTTTTTATACATTGGCAATTTAAACACGGGTCAGTTATTCGTGCACAGTCTAGGCAGTGCCGAAAGCAGTCTGTGCTCTCTTTCTTTGGTTCAGAGCCTATGAAACTCTCTCCAGCAAGGGCTCTCCCCTTCGCAGTGCATGCCAGATTAGGGCCAGATTAGAGCCACACACCGTATATTCCGTCCGCGCTGCTCGTGGGGAATTTTTCAGCCCAGGGCGTTTGTGGCCGCGGCTCATGGGCAACAGGACTCAATCCGCCTCCTTTAACTGCACGGTTTTTCATATCCCTGGGTTTGTCCAGGGAAGTTCAAAGTCTCTGGGGCAGGGGGGAGGAGAGGGTCACTTGGATCATCTCAAAACCCAGAATCCCGATTCTTCCCGGAGTGTGTTTCCTTGAGGGGCAGCTGGGTCGGAGCCTAAGAAAATTATGAATTTTGAATTATGTCGTGTGCATTATGTCGTGGCAAATGGGCGCACTGGCAGAGCCGGCGAATATCTGGCACCTAGCGAAGCAGCCCCCGGATTCGCTTTAGCGGTCGCTGCGGTTCGCGTTTACATGCAATCGGTGGCAAAATAAATTATTGCCGTGAGGAGGCTCTGTACGCCTAGAGAGCTGAGGAGCTTTCCAGGAGCTGGCTGTCGTGTGAAATGTTGGGGCTATGTTGTTTGATCGCCGTTGATGGGGGAGTGAAGGGGAGGCACAAACAGAGAGAAACGAGTTCTGATGTTACACAGATACAACGATTACCGATCGTGTTTACATGTTAAAATAAACACGAATCCGGATAATTGTTAGATTAGCTGAGTTAGAAAGGGGGCATGTGCAGAATGGTGTGTGTATAAATATGTAATCGCATTGTTTCTAGGTTAAAGATGTATGTAAATCGGATCTTCAACATTAGTAAATATTTTATATGTACATAAGCAGCGGAGCAAACCGCCCAAGGTGAATATAAATATGTATTATATGTCATATATATAATCCACACATATATAGGTACACATCCCCCTACTCAGCTCTTCCCAGAGATACGATTCAAATGTGTGACACACAAGATATTGTTTTTAAACAAGAGAAAGTATTTTAGATATATACAATCCGGGTGTTTCTATAGATACCTATTTTTTGTAGTTGTTTTAAAAATACTGTGTGTTTCAGACATTTGACTTGTCCCTTGGGAAAGAAGGAGTCCATTGCAGTCTGTCCCGCGATGCAGTATTTGGAGCTAACCATTTTCAAGTTGTTTCCCCGGGTTTGTCTCCCCTCGTCCCTCAAGACACTGCTCCCCCTTTTTGCGACTCTCACATTCGGCTGTTTGCTCCAGGGGAGTGGTTCGTTTGCTTTTGTAGTGAAGGGCGATCACGAACGGAGATTTACTTGTATTTATTTCACCAAGAACAGCGCTCCTCCACAGTAAGGAATTGCCCTATTGACGTTTTAACTAGGGCACAAAAGATTCACTAAATACATTTTTTTTTCCACTTCCAAAGAGGGGTCAGAAATGCTTTTGGTCTCCCGATTTTCGGGAAAAATGCACGCAAGAAAAGCAACCCACAAGGAGCCCCTGTGCGTATAAATAGTTGGCAGGGGGCTGTCAGGAAAGAAGGTTGCGAAGTCCCTAAGTCTTTTTTGTAAAAGCTCATTGTGGGAGGGTGCCAGCAGACTCCAAATAAATGACTTTTCCCTCGAAGGAAGATTTTGATTAGGTGTCACAGGGAATCTCTTTCCCTCCGCTTCTGGAGCCAGAGCTGCAACTAACCAACCGGCTTCTCTCTGCGCGCCTACCTGGAAAGTCTAATTTAAGTCCTTTGCTCTCGGTGTTCCGACCTAGAGAGGGAGTTGATTTTATTTATGGCCGGGTCGCTCAGAGTTGCTTTTAAACCCTGCCCCTCACCCCCTTCTCGCCCCATCACCGCTCCCGGAATGTATTTTATTTAATGTTTTGCTCTCCGCACTGATGTCCAAAGTGCTCTCTTCACCACCAGACTTAATTACATGGCTAACTAAACATTTGGGTTCAATTGCTTTGTGAGACACTTGCCCAGCCCTTCTAGGGGGCAAGGATGGGGGGCGCAGGCGGGGGGGGACGGAGCAAGAGAACCTTATAACTTAATCCATTGTGCCGGCATGTCCCTCACATGACAAAAGGAGGGAGGAGGGAATCGGCCTTCCCAACCCCCCCCCCCAACACCTCAGCAACAACAACCAAATCCTACACACAAACCGTCCCCCCCCCCCCCCCGTTGAGCACGACCGGCTGCAAGCGGCCCAGCTCACTAAGGCAGGAGGGACGAGCCATTGAAATACCTGGCTCGCCAAGGCGGATTTAGACATTTTTCAATGCGCTCGCAAGAAAACAGTTGCAACGATTAGGCTCTTTGGGTTCAACAAGTGCATGAATCCAGCGGTGCTAAGTGAAATGGGCCCCCCTCGCCATCGCTACACATGTCCGCCTACAGCTAGCCAGCTCGCCAGCCACAAAGATAGATTCCTAGATTGCCAGGCCAGAAGGGACCTCCTGCGAAACGGGCCCGAGAAGGGCCCCAAAATAATTCCTCGGAGAGATCTTTTAGACCAGCAGCCCCGCGTGATGGGCTGATGCATTCTTTTCTCTTTAACTGGATTTCTATCTAGCCAGCTAATCGAGCCAGCTAGGGCTATACCCACCCATCGATCCATTGCTATTTATGCTTGTCTATCGTCTATCGATTGCTGGACCTTCTCGGCTCTTGTTCCCATCCACTCCAGTCTATCTAACGATCTAGAGACATTCCTCCCTATTGTTATACATGCTTATCTGTTTCATTATCTGCCTATCTGTCTACCCCGTTAATCTATAGTTACATCTTCTAATCTATCTGTTGCTAGCTAGATCATCAGTCAATAACATGTTATCATCGAATCTATTTTATCTATTGCTATACCCTCTCATTTATCTAATCTATCTATTGCTAGATAGATCAATCTCTCTCTCTCTCTCCGTCCTCCCAAAGTAGCCATTTAAGAGAACAACTTTTGGTTTAAATCAGATAGATTTTCGGCTCGAGAACATTTATTTAAAGGGTGAGTTAATTCGAGCCATCACCTAGCGCCCAAGGTGACTGGGCAATTTAAAAGTCCGCAGGACCTGCAATTAAAGAGAAACATCATATACAACAGCACAAGGACACGAAAGCTCTCTCTTTCCGAAGGGGGTTTGCTTTCCCGACTCTCCTCCCTTCGGTTTTAAAGATGTTGTAAATTACTTAAAGTAAATCCTTTTTAAAAAAGAAATCCTCCCCGCCCCCCAAATCTGTATAACAAAGGCTAGCTAGCTCACTAGGGGGTCAATTCCCTTCATATCGAAGGACAAAACAGATAACTTTTCATCCCAACGCATTGGCTGAACCTGTCTTCTGTGGGGCACTCCCCTCCGCATGCCAGTGGCCTAGACACCCCCTAGATCGGGTCCTTTTGGCTTTTCTCTTTTTATTTGGCTCCATGGAGCTCACTGGACAGAAGAGCAAGACTGTCCACCTTTTCTGCTTATGCAAAGAGGCCATCAGCGGCTGTCACTGGCTTTCTGTTGACACGGAGGCGAAACGGAGCCGGTTTTACAGGTGCAATGACCTCCCCGAGGTCTCACTCCCCCCCAAGCACCCCCAAGAAGAGCAAAATCAAATATGAAAGTCCCCCCCCCCCCGCAAAAAAAAAAAAAAAGATCTGAAATCTGCACGCACCCACCCCTGCGAACAAAATAAAGGTAAATACTTACTTAGCCCCCGCACCAGGTAAAACCTACTACTCAACAATAGTGGTGCCTTGTTTTTTTCCCTCTGTGCCAAGCACAAGGCTGGAGCCAATTTAGATATGCTATAAATTAAGAGGTTGCCATGGCCACCGCCTCCTCATTGGCCCCCGGCCTCGCTACGTTCCGCGAGACGTCACCAAATCTGAATAAGGATGCGCGAATTACTAACCTGGGAGACAAAGCTGAAGATGGGAACAGCGTGAAAGTGGAGAAACGTCCCAAGCAGCCGTCTACACGTAGGGACACGGGGCTCCTGGCTCGCTGCGGCTGCGTCTTTACTTTGCTGAGCCTCAACCCCTAACCTGGGCTTGCTGCTGCCACAGAAGCGCTGGGGCTGGCCCAGGCCGAGATGCTCCTTTAAATTGCAAGGCGCCCGAGAAAGGCGACCCGCACCCCGCCAGGATATCTTCGCTTGGCTTCCTTCCCCCACCCCCATTGAACCTGCTGGGAGAGGTTTGGTGGGGGGGGGAGGCCCGGGGGGAAAGCGAGGCATCTGCCTCAGTGCTGGGGGGGGGCTCTGGAAAGTCCCCGCGACACTTTTCGCCTGCCTTCAGGACGCCGAGGAGGCGAAGGAAGAAAGTTGACAGTGGCGTTCCTTGTCCCCCCCACCCCTAGCGATCGGGGCCGGCGGCGGGGTGGGGGCTGCTGCGTTGTGGTGGAGTGTGCTCGCCTCTCCTTCCTCGGCGGAGGTCATGATGGTCCATTGTGCGGGCTGCGAGAGGCCCATTTTGGACCGGTTTCTGCTGAACGTGTTGGACAGGGCCTGGCACATCAAGTGTGTCCAATGCTGCGAGTGCAAGTGCAACCTGACGGAGAAATGCTTCTCCAGGGAAGGCAAGCTTTACTGCAAAAATGACTTCTTCAGGTAAGTGGGGGGGGGCGGGAACCCCTTCCCTGGCTGCTTGACTAGCTCGCCTCGATGGCTGCTTCTGTGCCCGCCTGCCCGAAACCCCCCGGCTCCAAGGCTCGGCTCTGAGAGCCCCTCTGCAATGTGCGCCTGGCTGCAGACAGTGGCTTTAGTGTCCGATCTTTTCTGCCACTCCAAGTCCTAAATTCCCCGCAGGTGAGTTTTAAAAGCCGCGGGCGGCTTGCAGCCACTGTCAATTTCCTCTTTTTGCGGGGTTCCTCCGAGCTTTCTGGACAGAAGGGAAGACCTTAACCCGCCAGTCTGATAGAACTGGGGGGGAGATTCGTCTCCCGGGTCGCTTTGTACCCCGATTCGCGTGTTTTCGTGGGTGTCTATTCAGGGGCGAGATGGGTGTATGCCAGGAGAGAGGACACGGGTTTGTAGGTTACTTTAAAAAAATGCATGGGGAGGGGGAGAAAAATACAACTTTTCTCAGCAGACAACTGATTTTTCTAACTCCCCCGCCTTTGCAAACAAAGCTGCTTTGCTCGTGGGGAGGCCGAGGACACATCAGAAGCAAGCAGGACCAACGTGCAGAGAGAATCTCTCTGCAGAGAGCAAAATAGCGGGGGACCCTCTCATTCTCCTTTGCCCCAACGGGAAGCAGATGCCAGCCTGAGCTGGGAATTCTCGAGAGCCAAGTAAAGTTCCTCGCAGGGGTAGGAAGAAGTCTTTGTGGGGCTAATTGGCTGGGCATGCACAGAGCAAACTTGTTCCCCCCACCTCCTCTTTCTTCTTTTAAATCAACAAATGAACTCATTGAAAATGTAAAATCGCCCTAAATATCGCTTGGCCTTTTGTTTCTGGCTGTAATTGAGGTAAATGTGGTCATTTGTTTAGCTAAAGGGTGAAAGGCTCTGGGAATGATTAATATGGGGGCGGGGGTGGGAGAGAAGGCAGTTTTCCTAGTCCTGTAGGCCCTAAGAAGGTGAATTTGAATAGGTTAAGTGTCACAGTCGCCTTTACACATGTAAACTACTTTTAATGGCCCCTATGCATTCAGCCCCCCTCCCCCAGTTCTGCAACTCCTTAAATGCCTTTAATGATTTTTGATAAGGTGCAGATGAGCCAATTATGCTGCGGGATAAGACCCAAAAATGACTTATGACTTTTAATGCTTTCACTAAATCAACGTCAGGGACAGTGAAGCTGGGAAAAGTTGCGTTTAACCAAGGAAGAAAAAAAAGTCTTATTTCTCGCCCCATCACACACCCCACGTCCACTAGCGCCCTCAAACCTCTAGGGACCCAGAATCAGGGCCCCACAGTGGAAATTAAATTGCCTGCTTTAAAAACCAAACCAAACCAGGGATGACACCGATTCTTGAGAGCGAGAATGTCTCCAGAAAAACATTTGCTTTCCGCAATGAAATAAAAGGGGAGGCTGAAACGTGGAATAAAAGGCGATCAAAACTAGAACCTTTTTCAGCATTGATGTGTGGGTTATTTTATTGGGGATTAGGAGCTAACTTTTAGGATCCTCAAATGTTAATTAGGTCTCCGATCTTCACTCTGATTTTAAATTAAATAAGCAGCCGTCTGCGTTTCTCCTTTTGAACTAACCATTCCTCTAGCAAAAAAAGAAAAAAAAGAAAAAGAAAAGTATGAGATATTTACTTGACCGAAATGTGACATCATTTAATAGAACAGGAATATTCATAAGAATTATGACTGTAAAGGAAGATCGATTGGTTACCTCCTCCTATAGCCTCGGGAAATGCATCCTGGAAAAAGGATGCAAACGCTTTGCAGCTTTCTGGTGTACACAGTTTAGTGAAAACAAAAAAACCTGCTCCACAAATGCTGCAAAACCAAAGCGGATATTTATTTTCACACCGAATAAAGGCTGCTACTTGAAGTATCCCCTTTTTATCGCACACGTTCACGCGTATATATAGAAACCGGCTATTTCCCCCTCACCTTATTCTGAGATGCAATCTCTCTAGCCACATATTTCTCCCGCAAAATAAATCGGAGAAAACTCCCCCTTTCTCCTCCTACCGTTTGCAACTTTGGCGACCCAGAGAGCGGAATGTATTCTCTTCCTCCGCACTGATTCTGCCAGTGGGCTTTTTTAGAAAAGAAAAAAGAGTTGAGCAAAAGCGCCAGCTCGGGAAAGCTGTCTACCTGCCCGAGATATGGGAGGGATTTCACCCCACAACCGAACAAAAAGGCCACCCTAGAATCTTTCCCGTGGAGACGGAACTATTAAAGTGAGGGTGGATGGGGACTTTTGGCGGAGTCAAACGAGGGCACTCCGTGCTAAGAGCGAATTCCCATGTAAATGCGAGTCCTCTCTTCTGCTGCTCGCCTCGCATTTTGCTCGCAACTAGAGGAATAATTTTGCGCGCATATTTGGCTGGTGACCCAACCCGCTCGCCTTTTCTTGTTGGCATCCAGGCAATTGCTTTCTGGGCCTCCTCTCCACCATCCACCCACACGCCTGCGGTTGGGTGCGATGCAATTAGCGAAGACGGAGGACTCTTGGGCCGGGTCGACAAGCACCTGGGTCTTTATTTCCAGTGTGTTTTATTTTCCTCCCTTCTCTCCCTTTTCTCTCGCTCCATTTTTTTTTGTAGGAGGTTCGGTACCAAATGCGCAGGCTGTTCCCAAGGCATCTCTCCAAGCGACCTCGTCAGGAAAGCCCGGAACAAAGTCTTTCATCTGAACTGTTTCACATGCATGGTTTGCAACAAACAGCTCTCCACGGGAGAGGAACTTTATATCATAGACGAGAACAAATTTGTTTGCAAAGAGGACTATTTGAACTCGCCCAGTTTAAAGGAAGGCAGCCTCAATTCAGGTATGAAGCGTCGATCTACCATGCGGGCCTATGTGCATGAAAGCCTCTAACCCTGTGCGAAACATTAGGTGCCTAGCATGGGCGGGAATTAAAAAGCAATCGGGTTTCTTATGCCAACGGCAAATTCAGACTTGCAAACTGGGGGACTTCGAGTCTTTTTTGTATTGGCTTTGGGATTGGACGTGACTTTTTACCTGTGCCTTTAAAATGAGCTCTCTCTTTCTCTCTCTTACACACACACACGCGCACGCACACACACACACCTGGTCCCCATCTCTCATAAGGTTTGGATGTGCATGGGGGCGAAGGAATCCTTTAACAATGTATTATTTTCCATCATTCCATTTCCCTTTATTTTTTCACCAAAATCAGATACATCTATTTTCTTTCCTCCTTCTCTCATCCCCATTTCGCACAATATTGGCGGGGGAAGAGGGGGAGAAGAAAAGCGGACTAAAAACTGTGGTGGGGACGGGGCAAAGGGGCTGGAGAAGCAGGACACAGGGCTGGAGACAGGATTAGAAGCGGGAAACAATTCCCATTAAAAAAAAATACCACCCAGGCCCGGCGAGCAGCCGGTGCTGGGGAAAAGCGACCATTGCCAGTTACATTTACAGACCTCACTGTGAGCATGTGACCAGACCGGGGAAGGAGGAGTGAGGGGAGACAGATGTTTGATGTGAGCTACCCACATTACCTTTCCTTAATCTCCACCATGCTCCCAGACCTAAAAAACAACCCACGGCCTGTGATATTTCCCGGCTTCCTTATGTGCAAAAAGTCTGAATCCAGACATGTCCCCAAGCTTCTAAACCCCACTCAGGGAGGCGACCCCTTCACTACCACGGGGTAACAGAGAAGGGATCGTATCTAGCCCTATATGAGGCCTCCACCTTCTCCCTTTACTCATAAACTTCCTTCCTTTCCCCTGGACTCATACACAAATCCTCCATTTCTTTCTTTCTCTCTCTCTTTCTCTCTGTGGTATCAGAGCGCCCAATAAAAGGTACTGGATGCAATACTCCAAATCCCCTTGTCTGTTAGTCTGCTAGGCCTGTGTGAGTGTCTGGGTGTGTGGCGTGTGTGCACACAATAGGTGATTCACATACACAGACGCGGGGGTGTGTGTGATCATGCTACGCGGGGCCGCACACGCTTTAGGCGGAGGCAAAACTCCCACTGGATTGCCTTGGAAGCTGTCCCTGCATCCGGGCCGTGGGATCGGGCCCCCGGCTACCGACCCTACCCTGGGCTCTGTCCCCTTTCAGCCTCTGCGGCTGGATCTTGCCCGGCGCCTCCACGAGGCCGCTGCCCTCAGCCAGGCGAGCAGAGGGTGGCCGGCGGTTTTCGCACCAGGGGCGGGGTTGATCTTGGGGGGCAGCCCGGCGAGTTCCGAGCCAAGGGGTTCGCTGGCTCGCAGGCGTGTGCGGATGATCCAGGGCCAAGGCGCCCTGTCGGATTTGTGGCGCTGGATCCTCGGTCCCCAGCGCAGGCTGGGTTTGGGTCTCTGGAAGGAAAACGCTCAGCTGCTCCACCCGAGCTGTGCTTTCCCACTTCGGGAGCCTTCGGGCTGGGCCAGCTCCCTCTGTGCCAGTGGGTTGCAAACTGCCTCCGGATCCAGCCCCCTCCGGTGTCAATCCGGTGCGACGCCGGAGTCACACCCTCTGCCTGTTCAAGTGGCAGAAAAGGCCAGGTGTGATGCGCGCCCCCGTTGCCACGTGGACCAACGAGCCCATTGTGCTGCTGGTCCATTAACTCTTCGTGGAGTTCATTGGGGAGTGATGGATGCATGTTAAATTGGCGCGGAGGATCTGGCCTCCAGAGAAGTTCACCCCTCGCCCCCAGAAAGCTGCCCTGTCTAGGAGAGCGTGGGTGGAGGGTCCCATCTCTGACTCCCTCTCCTGTCTGGCTCGCCCTTGCAGTGTCCTCCTGTACAGACAGAAGTTTGTCTCCGGATCTCCAGGACCCCACGCAGGATGACACGAAGGAAACAGACAACTCCACCTCTTCGGAGAAAGAGACCACCAACAACGAAAACGAGGAGCAGAACTCAGGCACCAAGAGGAGGGGACCCCGGACTACCATTAAAGCCAAACAACTGGAGACTCTCAAGGCTGCCTTCGCTGCTACCCCCAAACCTACCAGGCATATCCGGGAGCAGCTGGCACAGGAGACAGGGCTGAACATGAGAGTGATCCAGGTACAGAAAAACCTCAGCTCCCACGGGCGCCAGGGCAGGGCGGAGGAGAAAGGAGAAAAACCCAAGCCAGGGCCTCGAGTGGCTGCCCATAGCATTTACACTAGTCACCCCTGCTCCCTTCTCTTCTCCGCGTTGGATCCATCGGGTTAGAGCTCCCCGCCACCTGCTTTTGTTACATCACAGCCTGTCGCCATGGAGAGGACTGTGACGTTGCAAACTGCGCGCAGTATGACGTCAGGTGGACCGGAGGGGAAAGGGGGCGGGGGGCGGGAGCGAACTCGGTCATTTAAAGAAAAGGAATCTGGCAAGCAGCCAAAATGTGGGAGGAACTGGGCAGAGAAACAAAGGGGAAAGGAAGCAGCTCGTTGCTGGGAATATTTCCCCTTTGTGGGCCCTGTGCATACCCCTGGATAAGGCTTTACCGAGGAGGCACGCATGATTTCCTCCAGTTCACAGGTGGGGAAACTGAGGCACAAGGCCGCGAAGTGACTTGCTCGAGCCGCCGCAAGTGGCGGAGCAGGGCTAGGACCCGGGATACTGTTACCTGGATACTGAACATTTCCCCTCTCCCAGCCAGGAGGACAATTGCCTCTCCCCCAGCGTTAGGACAACAGTTATAGCAATTGGCCCCTGCGGTTAGTATTAATGATGGCTCTCCGGGAGCTCTCTAGTTACAGCCTTCTTTTCTTCGTCTGGAGAGGCGTCAGGCAAAACGTGTCCACTGCCTCACCCCACGCCCCTTGAACTCAGCCACCAGGCCCTTGCACACCTGGGAGTTGCCATGCAGAAGGGTGGAACAAGCTGGCGGTGGAGTTTTGGCCCTCGACCTTCGGCTGAGGTTACCCAAAGACCACTGGACCCAGGGGAAAGACTCCCACTGATTTCAGCCAGTTTTGAGTCAGACCCAGGTTGCCTAAACAATGCAGAGGCTCCGGTTGACTTCAGTGGGAGCTGGAGCCAATGCAAAGGGGGGCCATAACAGACGAGAACCAGGGGGGAAAGGAAGCTATCACATCTCCATCCAGGAGCTGATGGGGAGCTGTTACAAACGCGGTGTCCGCCCGATGCCCGTATTGCAACCCCTCGCCCTCCGTTCACTTTCCTGCTTGCTTATTTGTCGCAGTAAGAGTTGTTCCCTGAAACCGCTTTATGCTGTACTCGCCTGGTGGCATGTAGTACTCGCAAGAACATGTAGAGGGGTGCCTCCAAAGTATAGATATTTCCACGCACGATAACTTAAAAGTAAAAAACCAAGAAGAAAACTTTGAAAGCGAAGGGGATCTAGAGAAGAAATAGCTTCAGGCCTTTGAACGTGGTCAGCCTAAGCTTCTGTCTTGCCGTTTTGCAGCAAGACATTTTCACCCTGCTGCGGAAGAGAGTCTGCAAGTTTATATGAACCCGGAACCTGGGGGGAGGGAGGAATAAAAGCAATCCCCCCAAACAGCAAAATGCATAGATTGAGATGAACCTGAGAAGAATGCTTAGGTCTCTTGGTACAGAATAATAGAGTCAAAGATGTTTTTGTAAATATAGAGTGTTGAGCGTGTGAAAAAAATTATTCCAGTCCAAGCAAAAGGGGGGAAGTGTTCTGTATTTCATCTATGAAATCTGCAAAATGGGAAGAGGGCCAAGAATTCCTCTCCCCCCCCCCGTCGCTCTAAATATTCACTTATCTAGGTGTATATGTTCTTATTTATCGCTATGCATTTCTATTTCTGTGCATTCTGTATTGCTCTCTATGTCTGTCAGTCCATGGATAGATGGATTAGAAAAGCAGGCACACACACACTTGTTTGTAGTTTGAACAGTCCCTTTAACTGCCTTTATGAATGTGTCTTCTAGGATTTGGGGGGGGAGTAGGAAGCACACTTCATTATGAACCTCTCCAAGGGTGTGCAAAAATCCTTCACTCTTGGATGGTTCTGGGAGTTCACTCCCAACTTTCCTCTTCCTTTTAATTCAAAGCCAATCTGCTTCATTGGCTAAACTGCAGACTTTAATCCCCCGGCTGAAGTTTCTCCTCATTTTTCTTCAGAGAAACTTCGCCTGCCTCTTGTAAAGGGTCCAAAAGGTATTCAGCTTGTCCAAAGACTAGGAAAGTGGATCTTCCGGGAGCCTGTCAGCTGGGAGTTGGGGCGGGGGAAATCTGGCAAATCCTGCAGGAAAAAACTTGGAACAT
The DNA here is from genome assembly GCA_007922155.1 of Mesoclemmys tuberculata. Classification (NCBI taxonomy): domain Eukaryota; kingdom Metazoa; phylum Chordata; order Testudines; family Chelidae; genus Mesoclemmys; species Mesoclemmys tuberculata. Next base: position 6,243,027 of record ML675638.1, read on the forward strand.
CTTGATGCGATCATGTGAAGGGAACCCGTCTCTTAGCTTTAACAGCTCCCACTCCCTGATCGGTGTGTCTGCCTGTATCTGCGTGCAGAGGGGCAGATCCACGCGCCCCTATATTGCAGAGAGAAATCAATGCATGCGTAGATGGATCCAGAGACCAAGTCCGTCCCGGGAGCGGACACGTAGGGCAAGAGACACCAGCTCAAAGCCGGCAAATCAGACCAAACGACTCCACTTCGTTACTGGCGCGCCTGCCCCGCCAAAGCTCCCGCGTTGCTCGACGGGGCCTTGGTTGGCAGCTGGCGGGGGCTGTGGATGTTGTCACCACCCGCTTGTTGTTTCATCTGCCCGCAGGTCTGGTTCCAGAACAGACGGTCCAAGGAGAGGCGAATGAAGCAGCTGAGCGCTCTGGGGGCCAGGAGGCATGCCTTCTTCAGGAGTCCGCGGCGCATGCGGCCGCTGGGAGGCAGGCTGGATGAGTCGGAAATGTTGGGTTCTACCCCTTACACTTACTATGGAGGTAATGAGCGTTTATGGATCACTTCCTGGGTGACCTCCTAACACGCCTGGTATTCAGCCAGTGTAAACACAAAACAAACGCGGATCCCAGAGCAAACAAATTAAGGCTGGAGGAACCTTTTCCTTCCTTCCTTCCTTCCTTCCTTCCTCTTTCTTCCTTCTTTCTTCCTTCCCTCCTCCCTTTATTCTTTCTTTCTTTCTTTCTTTCTTTCTTTCTTCCTTTCTTCCTTCCTTCCTTCCTCCCTTTATTCTTTCTTTCTTTCTTCCTCCCTTTATTCTTTCTTCCTTCCTTCCTTCCTTCCTTTTTCTTTCTTTCTTTCTTTCTTTCTTTCTTTCTTTCTTTCTTTCTTTC
>ML675638.1:6243904-6399685 GCA_007922155.1 Mesoclemmys tuberculata
TTCTTTCTTTCTTTCTTTCTTTCTTTCTTTCTTTCTTTCTTTCTTTCAGAATTGCATCTTGGGTTTTTTTTTTAAATCTCAATCGCGAAAGGGGGGCAAAAAATCTCCCCCATAATCCACTTTTTTTTTAATTAGAAGGTTTGTTTTGTGGTGATGGAGGTGGGAATGGAAAGTGGCGTCTCTGTCTTGCAGAAGAAAACCTCCCCTGATGACAAGGCGCCCCCCTCGTGGTAAGTGCTGGCTCAGCTTTCAAGGACTTGCAGGACTTGACAGTGTGGAGAGACTTTACTGGGGTTGGTTTTGTTTTTCGCTGGGCAGAAATATAACTGAAACTACCAATAAAAAAAGAAATCCAAGTGTGAATGTCTCTGGCAAACGCCAAGTCGAATCCAAAAGTTTATTGGAGGCCACATGGATTGAAGGATGTATTATAGTTTTGCTTCTAGTTTCTTTATTTTGTATAAAGAAGAAACAAATAAAGTATGTTTTTGTGTTTACTGGTTATTTACTGTACTTTAGTCAACTGATGCGCCAACATTTTTATATTTTTAAAAGGGAAGGGAACATGGGAGGGAAGTGACAGGAGAAGTTTGTCTAAAACGTTTAAAAAAAATTTAAAGAAAGAAAAGAAATTGGTTTTTTTTCAAAAGCCTTGTGGATTTCCGCTCACCACTGCCTCTTGCAGAGGGTGGCAGAACCACTAGCTCTTGCTGTTCCATGTGAATAAAAAAACATTTAGTTAACTAATCCTCATTCACCTGCTTCCTTTCTTTACCAAGAGGAAAATAGCTAGCCTGGTTTAAAAATGCTGCCACAATAGTTGTATCTTCTTTTTAGAAGTCCTTCTTTATACTGTTGGAAAAACTGGCAGCAGACAGTGCAACTAAAACATAGCACAGAGAAAATTAATCTTTACAATTTATTTTAGTTGCACTGCCTGGTGTCAGGGGTATTAATTATTAATTAGTGTTATTATAGCCTCCCTCCGGCATTCTGCAAGAAAGGTATATAACATCAGGGGTTGGATCCTGCAGCCCTGACTAGCCCTTACTCACAGAAGTGCCTAATTTCTGTAGGCCCATTAAAATCCATGTGAGTCAGGACAACTCCATTGAACAGGGCCTACAGGCTTGATTGCCAGTTCAGCTGCCCTCGAAGTTTGCCAGGCTTCCTTTCAACTCCCTGGGTTGTAGGCCTGATCCAAAGCACCTCCCAGCCAGTGGAAAGATGTGAGATTCAAGGAAGATCGGCTTTCACTTTGTTTTTGCTTCTTGAGAGTCATATTAGCTTGAGGTCAATGGATACACAATGCAGGCAAAGGGTGAGAATAGTTGTTTTGATTAGCTTTTCATCTTCCCTGCGGAAAAAACAAAACAAAACCCAAACCCAAACAAATCGCCACCCCTACCCAGAAATGGGAGCTCTGTAGGAATGATTTACCAAGTGAGCAGAGCGCTTGTCACCAATGCCCAAGAAAAGAGACAGAGTGAGACAATTTTAATTAGGCAGCCACATTTCTCTCCTCTCATGCAGCAGCAGCAGGACTGGAAATGAAGAAAGCCAGGTCAGAGAGGGCTGAATTTTACACATTACAACACACCCAGCGATGGTGGATTCAGTAGAATAAATGCTATGGGCTTCTGCGACTGCCTAACGCTGTGGCTAAGAGATTAGCTATAACTAGCTTGGTAATCATTTCTGTTAAAATACTATTATCTACAATGGTTGGTTTAAGTGTGTGTGTGAGAGAGAGCGTGCGCTCAGGTTCTGTCAACATGAATAGGTGAAGAATGTAATTCAATTCTGTTTTCTACACATAATTTCACACATACACAAGAGTCACACAGACACACAGGCACACGCCTGTTTTATTTCTGCTGACTCTTTACAGTTATGGAAATAATTGACCCGATTTGGGTTTTTTTTTTAAATCCCACCCATGTAAACAAGGCCTCTGTCTGCTAAGAAGAAAGTGCTGCCCATGTGGTGGTGGTAGGAATGAGTCTAACTGGAGTGAAAAGTGGGACACAGGTTGATCCAAACTAATTTTCCCTGCGTGGCATAGGTGCGTACATCAGTGCAGAGGTACAGAAAAGGATGGCGCTGTTGCCAAAGGGGGAGGATGTGAGCCTCTCAGCCCAAGATGGTGTGAGAAGATGGGGGGTCACCTGGGAAACACCTCGAGAACCAACACTCAGCTGGATCTCTCTTGCAGGTGTTAGTTAATTCCCCTGAGCGGCTCATTCTGCCAAGAGAAGGGGCAGGGCGAACGGGGCAGAGACAGAGATCTTTTTACACCTTTCAGCTTGGGTGAAAAATACCTTCCCCAGGCTGGAGCAGGGGTGTCTGCTATTGGACAGCACCCCCCACAGCGAGCCCAGGGCTGGTGATGAACCATACTGCTGTGGGACGGCTGGCATGTGCCAAAAGAAAGAAAAAAAAGTGGTGCTGTGGGGGAGGGTAAGCTGGTGTTTTCAGTAGCCCTCCCCCCCAGTCATCATTGCATAGGGTACAGGCAGGGAAGGCAATGGGGTGGTTGGGGCAGGAGGCCCTGTGCTGATCTGTAGCTAACTTGCCGTAGGCAGGAAACGTGCATGGATGAAGCCCTACGCCTCCCCCCGCGCAACGCCCAGCAGTTGAGGGTGTGCGTTTCCAGTGCTGTTACAGATTCCATCTCTGGGCAACCCAGTTGCCCCCTTTCTGGCTATAGCCCCTGCCCTGCCACTGTGCGAGACACAGAGACACGCGACATCTTTTAGCGGACCCGCTCGTCTCACCAAACAGAAGCTGGTCGAATGAAAGAGATCACCTCGCCCACCTTGTCTCGCCCAGACCCTGGGCCCATCATGGCTGCCACAGTCCTACATGCCACTGGGCGATAACGCCAGGGATGGCTGCGACCAACACCATGAAGGTCACGTCGTGTTTCGCCCCAATGCTTCCCCTTCCCACAAGGCCTTTCTGGCCCCTCAGTCCCGTTGCTGGGGCCGTCTCCCGGCTGCGTGATGGCCTTTCTTTCTCGTGACGGCCCTTAGGGCCTGAGCCGGTGCCCACTGAAGTCAGCAGAAAGGTTCCCAGACCCAGCAGGGCCACTGTCCCAAGGCCCAGAAGACTCTCCCCCACCCTGACCCCAGATCAAGGAGGGGAAAAACGAGTTGCTGCCATGCCCAGAGTCAGGCGCGCCATTTCCCATCCCCACGCTTCTGGGGCTGGCGTGTGACCCAGGGATCTGACTGTTGTCATAGCGTTTAGCTTTGGTGCTAAAACTATTTAATCTATTTTGGGTGAAAACACACGTGGGGCTAGAAACGAGTTCCAACCCCGGGAGGAAGAGGACAGTGAGGAAAAAACAACAATAGCACTAATCTCCGCAAACCTTTTCTTTTATCTTTTTCTAGGACTTTTGTCACCAGCATTTTCTTCCTCTTTGGTCCAGATAGCACTGGGCGCTCTCTCTTCTGGTTCTGTTGGTCCAGTCTTACACATTCTGATGTCTCTGTCACATAGACTCATTTGTTCATTCATTCTCATGTTGCAAAGGGAAAGATCCTTATTGTCTTCTCTTCTGTTTGTTCATACTCTTTCATCATGATCTATCTGTTGCTCCATCCACCCCACCCATACTCCTTCCCTCCTACCTCTCGATTTTCACCCTGCTATTTGCCCTCTAGTCTGTTCGATGACTTCAGAGGCCTACAAAGCATGGACCCACTGCTTTAACCAAACGAGAGCATTCAACATTTCTAGGTGCGGTCCTTTGAAAGCCCCGAATCTGTGCATTTTATTTATCCTTCCTTGCACAGAGCTGTAATTCTTAATAAGATGTGGCAGTTAAACTATATCGATTCCAGCCAGTATCATTCACACAGCCTTGCTGCCAAACAGCTAAAGATTCTCGTCTTTTTTTTCCCCTCTCTCTCTCTCCCAGAGATATAAATAAATAAAGTCCAAGGCAGGCTGCAGCTCTGAACTAATATTTAAAATGCAAAATCATTGTGGAGATTTTTTTTTCTCCCTTGGCTTGCAGTAAAAAGATATAAACAGAATAAATTACCTTCCCTTGGTGGATTATGAGAGTACCTCTCTCCTGACCTGAATTTTAAGTCCTAACTCGATTGTACCACCATGCACTGGTGATTTATGAAAACCCAGTCACTTCTCTGCATATTTTCTCTGTTCAGTCAAGTGATGGAATTTACCCTTCCTATACCATTAAAGATTTTAACAACTGGGTTACCTATCATTGTAAATGAGCCATTCTAATGATGAACGGAAACCAGCCGGCTTGCTGAGGAATGAGATTGTGGGCTCACTCCTACTTTGGCACTTGCTTTGCTTTTAGACAGCACCTGTCTCTTGTAGATCCTCAGGTGGTGAGTGGTATTAGCCCCATTTTAAAGGTGGGGAAACCGAGGCACAAGGCAGTGACGCGACTGGATGGGTCAGAAGGAGAACTGAGTAGAAACCAATGACTTAGTTGCCTGCTGTGTTACCCCGTTTCATGCCACTGTTACTACAGCCTTACATTAGGATTAAACCCAGACTAAGTCTCTAGGTTCTCCTGTGGCATAGCTACTGGGTACCCACCCTTCAGCAGTCCATGCCAGGGAAGCAATCCACTCTTGCTAGCAGGGTAAACATAATAGGACCAGATGTGAAGCTGTGTCACCTAGCGATGTTCCCTGGTGCACCCATTTACACCAGCTGAGGAGCTGACATTGGACTGCACCAATCATGGATGAGGGTTGAATTGAGCCCGTTCCCTTCTTTTAATGTTGTTTGTATTACTCGGGTCAGAGGCATTTTTATAAGTTTAAGGAGTTGTAAAGTAACTTTTTTAGAGCACTGATACAAGGTCACTTCCGGGGTTATTAGCTGCTGACAGAACCTCGATTTTTTAAGCAAAATAGGAAAATGACAGCAGCTTAGTTGCAATTCCTGGAGTTGCTCCTTGGACCCTTTGTCTCATTCTGGGTCCATCATGCCATCCCCATACCATTCCCTTCTCCTCCCAGTATTCCAGCTAGAGTTTCAGTAAGGCTCCAACACATGAAAGCAGATGAGGTCGTGCTTAGATTTAAACACATGCTTAAGCCCCGTTGCCTTTGATTTAAGCACATTGCTTTAGTGCTCTCCTGAACAGGGAAGCTGTCTTGAATTTCCAGCCTAGGGGGTTGCGCCTGTACCCACTGAAATGAAGAGCCAAACTCAGGGTCAAGCCCTAAGAGAGATTACTGTCAGTGCAGACACAGAGGGCCCGAGTCTCTTGTCAATGAGTGAAATTCGACCCTCCACACAACGCAAGCACAAAGATCAGCCACTAGAATAGAAGTCATACCATTAACATCAAAGGACTTTGGACCAACTCCACAGCCCATGCACTGTTTAAATCTCATTTAAGCCCTGTTCTCAGTGGTCCCTTGAGCTGAATATCACCTATTTCCGCAAGCACTGAGTTCAGAGGATTAACTCCTGATTTATTCTGGTGTAAATCAGAGGAGAATCAAGCTCTGATAAACTTCCAGGAGACTGTTTGGTTCGGTCACCTAAAAATTAGACAGTTTGTGCGTGTGTGTGTGTATGTGTGTGTGTTCTTGCATGCGTACGCAGGATTAGCTAGAAATGGGAATAGGAGATTCATTGAACTTTAGTCTTTCTCAGTTTCTCCTAAAGATGATTTTAATTATAGCTGGAGCATGCTCAAGAGGGGGTGAACATCTCCACTTCCCAGTCATCTCATTGGTGCATGTTAGCATTAGCTAGTTCCCTGCAACCAGAAGAAGAGAGAAGTCCCCAAGATAGGGGAAGAGGGAGTCAAACAGAGAGACTCATAGATTCATAGACTTTAAGGTCAGAAGGAACCATTCATACAGTCGGACATCCTGCACCCACCTCGTCCTGCAGTAGACCCCTAATCGCTGGCTGAGTTACTGAAGTCCTCAAATCATGGCGAAAGACTTCAAGTCACAGATAATCCACCATTTAAACTCATTGAAACCGGCAAGAGACCCGTGCCCACGCTGTAGAGGAAGGCGACAAACCACCAGTCTGCCAGTCTGACCTGGGGGGAAATTCCTTCCCAACCCCAAATATGGCCATCAGTGAGACCCTGAGCTTGTGAGCAGACCCATCAGCCAGACACCTGGGAAAGAATTCTCTGCAATTACTCAGAGCCCTCCCCACCTAGTGTCCTGTCTCCGGCCGTTGGGGGTTTCTGCTACTGGCCGTGGCGACGAGCCCCATGTCATTGTAGGCTCTCCCATCATACCATCCCTTCCATGAATTTATCAAGCTGTCTTGAGGCCAGTTAGATCTTTTTGTCCCCACCACTCCCTCTGCAAGCTGTTCCAGAACTTCACTCCTCTGATGGTTAGAAACCGTCGCCTAATTTCGAGCCTAAACTTTTTGATGGCCAGTTTATATCCATTTGTTCTTGTGTCCACATTGGCGGGTAACTTAAATAACTCCTCGCCCTCCCTGGTGTTTTTCCCTCTGAGCTGATGTGTTTATGGAGAACAGTAACAGCTCCCCTCAGCCTTCTTTTGGTTAGGCTAAACAAGCCAAGCTCTTTGAGCCTCCTCAAAGGAGAGAGAAGCCTGGGGAAAGGGAGCAGATTTTCTCATTGAATGTGACAAAGAGGGGCTGATTACATGCGAGGATAGCTCCTACAACAAGGCTCCTTCGTCTCTATACAAAGCTCCTGACACCAGTGGCAGATCTGCTGTGCGCACAGGGAAGCATGTGAACTCCTGACTGTGCATTCTGGCCTGTGGACCACAATTAAAGATGGAATCCCTCCCTCTCTACCAAATGCACTTGACCCTCCTGCTCTAGACGTATCATGTCTCCATCTCGGTAGCCTACCTACATAGTTAGGCCCTGAGCCTCAAAGTTACTTCGGGGCCTAACTCCCATTGGAATCACTGGCTGTTTGTCACCCAAATACCTTTGAGGATCTGGGCCTTAATTAAAAGAAAGTGTGTCCTCTGCTGGCACATACAGCTGTTCAGCATTGGCTCTAAGTCAGCAGGTTCAATAATGTTGCCGGTATGCGCTGCAGATGGTGCCCCACTTAACATGCAACTTCCCGCATCTCTAACCTGCTTCCTGAAGTGGACTGCGCCTTTAAGAGACCTCAGCAGCACGATACCAGGATATGAGCCAAGGAGATCGGGGGGCTTTAATGTCATGTCAGAAAAGGGGAAGAAATAGATCCTTTCAGACCCCCTCTCCCTCAGCCCTACTAGCCCCACATGGAAACCCTGCAGAAAACCACAGACAGTGGCAGCAACGTGTCATGCATAAGAACAGACATAACGGGTCAGGGCAATGGGCCACCTCGCCCAGTAGCCTGTCTTCTGACAGCGACTGGTGCCAGATGCTTCAGAGGGAATGAACAGAACAGGGCAATTATAGAGTGATCCAACCCCGGCCGTCCAGGCCCAGCTTCTGGCAGTCAGAGGTCTATGGCTACGCAATGTATGCAGTTGCATTTACCACTGCATTGCCTGTTGACACAGTGTGGTGTATTGAGAGCTCTGATAAAATGCTGATCTAGCATTTTAAATTCCCAGGGGTTTTCCTGGTCTGCTTGCGGGCAGGGGCTTTGCAGGGAAGTACGCAATCTGGCCTAGCACTTGCAACAGTCCGTTTGCAGCCAGCCAGCCTAGAGTAAAGTGGCGGGTGGAGCCTCACTGTTTTTTACAGAGCAACCTGCTTGTCTGTCTCTGTTTCGGGGCTCTTGTTCAGTATACTAAGAAATATATAGTGTTACGCTGCAGCCTCTGTATGTCGTGTTAGTGGGGTGAATGGCACTAGATGTGAAAGACAAAAAATGTTAAATGAATCACACTATACAGTAAAATCTCTCTGGCTAGAAATTCCATGCTTGAATAATAAGAGTGTAGCAGCAGGGCTGTACAACAGCGTCTGACCAGGATGGTGACCGTGAGTATGAAACGCTCAGGGAGATTAGAGAGGCTACGAAAACAGACAAACTAATAATAACGGGGGACTTCAACTAGCCCCAAACTGGCTGGGTATATTTCACCGCAGAGTGGGCTGCAAAGGTAAAATGTATTGACCCCATTAATGACTGCTTCTTCGAGAGCGGCTGGTCCTGGAATCCACAAGGGGAGGCGGTGGAATCTCCACCCTTAGAGATTTTCAAGGCTTGGCTTGACAAAGCCCTGGCTGGGATGATTAAGTTGGGGTTGGGCCTGCTTTGAGCAGAGGGGTTGGACTCCTGAGGTCCTTTCCAACCCTGATCTCCTATGATTCTAAGAGTGCTTATGTTTTTACCCAACATCTCTGTGCGTATGCCGTGAAAAAACCAACAGAATATGTCCACAACAAGGCACGGTGCCCCAACAACACCATTAACACCAGGCAATAATTAGTGTTGGGCCTGATCTAGCGAGGGGTCAAGCACCCTCAGTTCCATTTGACTTCAGCTTGAATCTGTGTGTGTCAAGACTTCCAGCATAGTTTGCAGCAGCCCATCCTGAAGGGCTCTGGGGATCTTGACAGAGGATTATTGCAAACACACTGGCAATCAAATAATGCTGATGTCAGTTTCTGAAGAGAGGGTGTGGACTAGTGCATAAAGTGGAAGTCAAGACATATTAGTTCAGTCTCTTGAAAGCAAAAGACTGAAAATTTTAAATGAGTCTCACTATTATGACGTTCAACTGCTAGCAATTAAAAGGTGCTCACAGCCTGTTGTGTAAGATCCTACCCAAGAAAAAGTGACTTAGGTAAACTCATGCTGTCCTCTGCTCCAGATGACAGTTTGCAATGTCATTTTTAAGAGAAACTTTTCACATTTGTTCTGAAACATTTATGTTATTTGCTGCTTTTCTGGAAGGGGAAGGATTGTGGAAGGTAGAAAGGAATCGGTTTTCGGATTTAAGATAAAAAATAGCTGAAGTAGGTTGGGTTGACTTCTTATAATTAATGGCGTGCCTTGTAATAGGAGTCTCCAGCCTTCGGTGCTCCCTGGGACCACCTTTTTACATAAGATATTGCCCACCATGGAGCAGCAGGGTTTTGATTTATGGGGTTCCATCCTCCAGAAAACATCTCCTGGGGTTGCCTGACCAGTAACATTTATCAGGGGGGAGAAAGAAAGGAAAGAAAGAAGGAAAGATCCATTAGGGAGGATTTCAAACTACGCTCCAAAGGAAATCAGCATCGTTCGAAGAGAAAACATAGTAGATACCTCCTCCTATCGTTCAGCTCTGAAAGTAGCATACCACAAATAACATTGGACATGGACAGCAACCTTCTGTGATCTTTCACCTCCAAGAGCTGACGTCCAGGAGAGGTGAGATAGATGCTAACAGCATGAAATCTACAGCTGCTGTTGCTGTTTGTTATTTGTGTTACGCTACTGCCTGGAGGCACCGACTGAGCTTGAGGCCTGCAGTGTGCTAGGCGCTGTACATAAACATAACAAGAGATTCAGAGATGTTAAGGACCATGAAGATCATCTAGTCTGATCTCCTGTATACCACAAGCCAGAGCATCCCACTTAAATGTTTTTTCATCAAGCCCATAACTTCTATTCAAGCGATAGTGCCTCTTTTAGAAAGACACCCGGTCTTGATGTAAAGAATGTGAGTGATGGAGACTCCACCATGACATTCCTGCCCTGGAAACTTTACAGTCAAAATAGTCAAGACCAACAAAGGAAATATGTGCTGCATTTCACAGATGGGAACTGTGACATAAAGAGGGTAAGCAGCATGGCCAGGGTCATGTATGAAGTCTGTGGCAGAGACAAATATGGACTGCAGGTATTTCGAGTCCAGTGCCTTAGATATAAGACCATCCATCCTCTCTCTAGTTGCACTAATGCAGAGGGGCAGCATGACACAATAAAGTTAGATTATCTGTCCTCGTTGGTATCTCACTGAGGTTTCCTATAGAGTGAGTGACCTGTGGTATTTAAGCAGTTAGCAGCTTTAATGTCTATCATCCTCGTTGAGCCTTAAATGAACTTCACAATTACATGCATACAGCCCCACTAAAGTGCCAGTCTTTTGAGGGTGGAGGCCACCAGAGCATGCAAACTGCTGTTGTGAACTAGCCTGCATCCGGAGCCGGGTACGTGTGAATTCACACTGTCACCCACTGCCATTTTGGGTATACCTCATCACCCACATTTAGCGTATCTGCAAGAGCCATGCACCAAGGCACACAGGGTGAGTGTGTGGGAGAGCTGGTTGTTATGGGCTGGATTTAACCACCGTCTGCACGTAAGATAGTTGCAAGACGCCAGCAAGTTCATTTATGGAACCAGGCAGCTGAAACAATAGACGTGTCCACTCAAAATGCAAGTACACGTCACCGCCCAAACAAAGGCACACGCAAGGCACACATCAGTGAAGGGGTTTCACTGGGTATTGTTTGGTGCAAGTTTGTTTGTCAGTAAAGAGCCAGATCTGGGAACTTTGCTACATGATGTCTGGTGCAAGACCATCACCTGTGGTCACTATGATTGGTACAACAATCTTTAGTGGACGTGCATGTGAGTGTGGGGGTGTGAGTAACAGAGGGGAAGAAACCTAAAGGAGAGGGGCAGAAGGGAGAAAGGAGAGGGGCAGAAAGCTAAAGGAGAGAGCTTTTGGGCAAAGTGCTGGCTAAAAAAGGCCTGGAACTGTGAGCAAAGAAACTGTCTCCTGTTGTTTGATTCCTCCTGTGTTCAAGGAAACAGACCTTTGCAAATTTTCTAAATAAACAGGATTGCATAAAGAAATGACTGATCCATCATCAATTTCTCCTCCTAATGAACACAGTCTGAAGAACCCTGAATTTTGGCTAATTGCTTGGGCCAAAAGGGTAACTGTATAAAAGGTCTTTGAGGTACCAAAGTAGGGTTTGGAGCTGTGTGCTAGGACCTCAGCTGTTGTAAACAGATCTAGCTCCTGTAAAGTCTGGGCTACTGATTTCAGTGGGGGTTGAAGGCGCTCACGCCTTTCAGGATCGGGCTCAGGAGGCCACAGGTCATGGCCCACGGGGGTAAGCAAGCAGAAGAAGGCTTCTCAATCAGCTGTGTGGGTGAGTTTCACAGCCTGGCACCCTGGCCCCAGGGGGCACAGAAGATGCAGCCAACCAAAGGGCCAGGGAGAATGCCACGGGTTGAAAGAGGGGCAGGGTTTGTCCGCAGCCAATGAGCATGTGTGCGGCTGTCATGTGCCAGCTAGCCCTGACACCAGGTATTGATTGTGCCCCGGCCGCTGGCTAGCTGGCCCCCTGGAATCCTACCCAACGCAGCCTAGAAAACAGGCTACTCCAGGCAGCGCCTTGCTGCGTGGCCTTTGCTGAACCAGGCCAGGGATGTTTCCACGACAGCTTAACTGGAGTGAGTGAAAGCTGGATTGCAGGTTATACACGTGGGGTGGTGGGGCGTCCTTCCCTGCCTGCCTTGTGCACGCATGGGCAGAGGGTTGGCTCACTGTGTGCACAATCACGCGAGCACACGTGCCTGTGCGTGTTTAAAATCTGCCCGTGTGCACACTCCTGTGTGCAGGGTTACCAGGTTTGTACACAACGCGGGTTTACCGGGATGAGTGTGTGAATAGAAAGTGTGTGAGATTGGGAGGGAGGGGGGAGATCGGGGGTGTTGACAATGTGTCTGTGTGTGTGCGCGCGCACACATTTGTGCATGGGTCGTGGCTGTGTCAGTATATGTGTGTGAGATGGTTACAATGTGTCTCTGTGTGTACGCCCGTGTGTACGGTTAGAAGGGGAGTCGGTATGTATGCATGACCTCAGGGTTGTGTTTGGGTGTGTTTGGAATGTGCCACTGTGTATACGTGTGTGCGTGGTTAGAGGGTTGCGTGTGCATGCATAGCAAATGGGCTTGTGTCTGCGTGTGTTTGCCTAGTTTATAGCATGTGTACCTGTGAAGCTTCATGGGCGATTGCAGTTAGAGGCTTGTATGTTTGTGTGTCTGCATGATGAGCAAGATAAGAGAATGGGTGTGTGCAGTGCATGTGTGCTGCTGTGCGCATAGTCAGAGGAGGTCTGGGCGTCTGTTGCATGGTGACATCTGGGTGTGCGTGGGGTGTGTTTTAACTATGGCTATGTTTTAAACAGTGCGCCTGAACTCAGCCAATCAATCACTGTAACAAGCAGGTCTCTGCGTGTTGTTCTCGTCTGACCAGAGACAGCACAGCAGGAATGGGAGACGAGTGCAATAATTAATAATAATTATAATAAAAATGCATAAAGACAGTAGCAAAGTAATTAAACTGAGCCGAGGCGCTTGCTAATTAATGCACTGAGCTGCAATCTAAACAAGCTGGCGCAGGACAAATATTAAGAGAAATAAACAATAGCAATCATTGTGGCATGTAAGCCAGCTCCACAGTGGACATGGGATGACATCTCTTTGGCTGGGGCACTCAACTGGGAACTCACCGAGTTCAGAGGGGCTTGGTGGGAGTTGGGGGAGAAGGGGGGGCAGAGGGAAGGTTAGAAAGAGCAAACAGGCTTCTAGGAGCTTGCCCGGAGTCTTTGCTCCAGGTTCTGGGTCTACGATACAGAGCAGTATGTGTATAAAGGGCTGCAGGAGTTTCCTAGGGCACATCTCTGCCCCAGCTGGGAGGTGTCATTCCCAGCTTGGCCAGGCCGCAGAGCTGTACCCGGTTGGAATTATGCAAGGGCTGGAGGCCCGAGAGCGCCCAGAAGTGCTCAGATACATCTCCCAATGGGAAGTTGGACTCAACGGAAAAACCCTAGCCATTTCCTGCCATGGTGGGGGGGGTGGAAGGGGTATCTTTGGTTAAGACTCGAGAGACCTGAGTCCCATCCTTGGTTGCACCATTGGCTTGCAGTGTGCTCATGGACAAAAGTCATGTCTTCTTGTGCCTCGGTTTCCCCGTCTCTAACACGAGACTAATGATACTTACTTTGTTCACCGGGCTAATGTGAGGCTTCAGTCACCGACAGGTGTGAAAGGTCGCATTCTTGTCCTAAACAGTGGCATCCCAATGGCTCTGTGCTATCAAACCGCTTCCCCAGCCTAGCCCACAGGTGGCTGCTTTTCAGGGGGTGGCCCAGTGAGCTATACATAGAACAAAGGCGCAAATCGGCGTATTTATTAGCTAGCTAGACAGACGTACTGTAAAAGATAGCATTTATGTGATGGTAGCCCTTGGAGGCCCTCAACTGAGATGAGGACCCCATTGTGCTAGGTGCTGTACATATACACAGCGAGAGACCGTCCCTGCCCCAAAGAGCTCACAGTCTAATTAGACAAGACAGAGAAAGGGTGAGTGGGAAAATGACACAGCTGGTCCGTGGCAGAGTCAGGAATAGACCCAAGCCTCCTGTTCTAACCCCTAGACCATGCGCTAAGGGACAAGTTACATCCAGGGACACTGAAAGGTGTAACCGTAGCATTGCATTACTTCACTCAGCAATGAGCCAGATCCCTTGTAAACGGACTCAGCGAAACCAGGGGTGTGATGCCAGTTTACACCCGCTGAGGATGTGGCCTGTGTATTTTGTTATGTCAGCTCACTTACTAGGAGAAGCATGGACATCCTCAATGATCTGAAAGGCTGATGGGTGAATGGGGGGAACAGGCCTACCTGTTGAAAGTCACTGAAGAAAAAAAGCCTTGCGAATTAATCATTTCTCCCCCCCCCCACTCGCTAGTTTGGCAGCGCTGTGAAATTTTCAGCCGGCAGCCGGTGAAAATCGCCCATAGAAAATGCCAGTTCAACAACGAGCGAGATGATGGAAAGAAAAAAACCAATAGGCCAAGAGCTTCAGGAGAAAGCAAAGGGTGCTGGGAATGATGAACTGCGGCTCTGGACTGAGCCAGCATCTCACACAAGCGCAAGCTCTGTTGTGAACACAGTCTGCCTTCCCCACCAACCTACCTCCCCCTGGCCTGCTCCCCCGCTCGTCCTCCACTGCTGTGCCGTGCGAAAACGGCATCTGTTGGCTCAGGTGGACGGGGGAGGCACTAAAGAAGGGGGCTCTCCGTGCGTCTGTATGCCAGCTCCATAAACAGGAGGCAGCTGATAACAGCTGTGGCAGGGCCCGGGTTTCACACAGCAAACAATGGGGGAGCGGGGGCCTAGCGAACAGGTGAAAGGCGCCGTAGAGTGACTCAGCCGGGCGAGACAAAGATCCAGCCAGCAAGAACTCGCCGAGGAGAGTGGGGCTGAGTTATTTTTATACCTTGGAACAAGAAGCCTGGCTGGCACCCGCCGCTAACTGCTAGACGTTCATCCAGACACACAGGGCAGGTTTGCCCCGTTGTCCCAGCTGCAGTCTACACCCCCGGGCGTTGGCTGTTCTGGGGTGCCCTCGTTCTGCTAAAATCAGAGGTGGCTTTAAGGGGTGGAAGGGGAGCTGGTGGGCTCACGACCTTCAGGTCCTTCCGGTTCGCCCCCTGCTCAGCTCATGTCATGGGACGCCGGCCAAACCTCCAGCGCTAATTAGCGGTTCCCTGTGGGCTCCTAGCGGAGGGTCCGGGCCAAAGAGCCATTGGTGCTGGTTGGACAGTGCCAGCCGACTTGGCGACTAGGAATGGTGGGTGGAGCCGACCAAAGTAGCGAAAGGAGGGGAGGGCCACACCCAGATACCAACTGAGTG
The DNA here is from genome assembly GCA_007922155.1 of Mesoclemmys tuberculata. NCBI lineage: Eukaryota > Metazoa > Chordata > Testudines > Chelidae > Mesoclemmys > Mesoclemmys tuberculata. The sequence goes on from ML675638.1 coordinate 6,258,521, forward strand.
GAGGGGGGGCGTGGGAAATGAACAAACAGACCCAGGAGTGCAGGTCACGGGTCACAGTGTGGAAACGAGAAAGGGTGAAATGAAGGAGCAATAGAATTTAAACCCTGTACCAGGCAGAATGGGAATTTGAACCCAAGACCGCTATTGACAGGCCTGACAGTTGCCATCTGCTAGCGAAGATAGTCCAGGGAAAACAGCTGTGCCAACTTGCCTCAACCCTGCCCTGAAAGGACCATTTCTACAGCTTTGTCTATGCTGTCGTAGTCTCTGAATGCCTCCTCATCTCCGTGTATTTATACTCAAACTCCCTGTGGGGCAGGGCAGAGCTATCAGCCCATTTTACAGATGGGGAATGGAGGCACAGAGAGACTTTGGGGACATCTACCCGGTACACAAAAAAAACCCATCTCAACGAGTCTCAGAGTTCGGGTCAACCGACCCAGGACTGCGGTGTAGACATCCCAGCTCCGGCTGGAGCCTGTGTTCTGAAACCCGGCAAGGGTTCGCCAGGGGTAAGCAATTAGTTTTGTCAAGGTCCAGACTCCAGAGAAAACAAAACAAATATAATAGGAATGAGTAAATTAAAAACTTACATGGTCCATTCAAAAGCATCTGGTGGTCCAGATTTGGCTTATGGTCAGCCTGCCGGTGATCTACACGTCGATTTTTATCCCACTAGGTGAGCCACAGAAGCCCGAGTCTGTTGTCCCGGACTCTTAGACTCGCTGCCTTTCGGCAGTGTGGGTGTATGCTAAGGGACTTGTCCAAGGTCACCGAGGAAGGCTGTCGGACAGCAGGGAAATGATCCCAGCCCTCCCGAGTCTGAGGTTAATCTCCAACCACTGACCCATCCTTCCTCCCACTTGCCGCTTGATCCTACATTTTCCCATCTGTGCCATTACTGTTTTTTTTTCCCACCTGGAGGATGTGCCAGGGCGAAAGTGGCCAGGCAGCTGCTGTCATTTTACCCGTGTAGACTGGTTTGGAGGAGCCAGCACCGCACTATGGATAATCTGTCTTGTGCACACTGTCTATCTAGGGCCGCCACACCCATGTTTTAAATGCTGCTGCTAGAGAGGCCCATGTGAAATAAGTGTCATGCAATAAAATAATAAATAATACCACCAGCTGCTATGTCGTGCTTTTCATCAGCTGATCTTAACACACTTTACCAAGGAGGTCAATCTCACGTCAGGCGTAGCTTGATCCAGCCTAGGAATTAGCATTTGAGATGATAGCTAGGTAGATAAACCTGGATCTGATTTTTGACAGTGTGAGCGAGCTATTTGGGAAGACTGGGGGGTGTCTACACACGAGTGTGAGCCTAGGGTTAGTGGGACTTGAGGCAGCTGAAACATGCCAGGGAACCCTGCGCTTGAGCGTCTACACTGCATTTTAACGCTAGGTTAGGGATTTTCTGATCCATGCTCAAACTGAGGGCTCTGGCGTCCATACTGCAGCGCACCGACCCAAGTCAAGATAACCCTAGCCCAGAGCGCCTAGGGCTCTCGCGGCGACGCTCTAGCCCGACCAATGTGTTGCACTGTGGGAAAACACTACTGCCCGCCCTGTAGCCTGACTGTGGTGGTGCTATTGGTCTAATCTGAGCACTGGGCTCGCCACGTCTAGGCTGAGTCACGCTGGCAGGAAAAAACACACATGCCCCTGGTCTGAGGATAATTAGGGCGTCCGTCTCCGGGGCTGTCACACTATTAAAACGAACTTTGCCATTCTTAATTTGCAACATGGGCCGTTTAGTGACGGTGCTTTTGTTGTGTGTTTTTATTTATTTGGGGCTGTTTGTTTTGAAGTTTGCCACGCAATGTAGGTTTCAGAGGAAAAACACCTCTGCGGGCAGTGAAGTGCATCCCCAAGGCCTGGGATACAGTGTGCCCCAGTACCCCCTGGGTACCCCCACAAGGCAGGGGCCAGGGATCCCCGGGAGGCTGTGGGGAAGTTTTGGGGCTGGTTCCCACTCGCCGCCCGCACAGTGCACGCTGCCTTTGCACACACAGGCCCAGGGAGGGCAGAGAGCAAAGCGGGACCAAGCGGCTCCTTCTGGTAAAGGGAGCGGCAGGGGTGCTGGGGATCATTCCCCCCTGCCCTCCCCTCCCCCCTCCCCCCCCCGGTGGCACAGCGTTTGCACCACAACCTGGCTCTGCTTTTGTGGCCAGGAAGCAGCCCTCTCTGCAAAAAGCCTCTGCTCGGTCTCCACTGGAAATGGTGCGCGCTCCCTAGCAGTGTGCGTGCGTGCAGGCGCGTGTTCATTAGACAGTAGGCGCTTAACGCTGCGCTGAACTGTGGGCCTTTCGCAAAGGGAGGCGTGGTTTCCGTTTGCAAGAGAAAGCAAAAGACTGCTCTGCTGGCCACACAGAGCGGACTAAGGCAGTTGCCCCAAGTAACTCTGGGATACATCCGGAGGACAGCTGGGACCAAGGAGGGATAGCGTGTATACAGGAAAGCAATAGGGCTCAAACCCTAAGTCCCAGCTGACAACAGGTTTGGATCCTCCAGCCCTGCAGGGATCTGGGACACTAGGTTAACACAATTGATGTGTGGACACAAGGGGGATTAGGTTCGAGCCCAGGTTTACATTGAACCAGAGGCTGGATTAGACGACCTCCTGAGGTCCCTTCCAACCCTCATCTTCCACAATTGCTGGGTAGACATACCCTGGGAGTCAAGCTTCTTGGGTAGGGTTCTTGGCTCTCCCTCTGACTTCCTCTAACCCCGCTGTGCCTCCACTTCCTCCTCGTTAGAAAGGGACAAGGAGACGTGTCCAGTGTTGCAGAGGTTCATGCCAACGCAACCCACGTGCAAAGCATCATTGATTTTGGAAATTAAAATGGGTCTGAAAGAATGGCTGATTATTTCCAGCTGTTTGCAGTGGTGTTTTAGCCATGCTGGTCCCAGGCTATAGCGGAACAAGGTGAATGAGGTCCTATCTTTTATTGGACCAACTTCTGCTGGTGAGAGAGACACGCTCCAACACAGAACCTGGTGCAATAAAAGCTAGGGCCGCATTCAGCTTGTCTCTAATTCTTCTCAAGGCAAATATGGGATCTGGACTGGCCACCCTCCCTCGTTACCGGAAAACAGACGGCCTGAATTCTCCTCATTTACCTTTTCATATTTGGGGCACATTTCTGCTCTTTGATCTGCTGAGCCAAACTCAGCTGGCTTCTCTGCAGGCATGGAAGGGACAGGTGGGAGGGACTCTTTTGCCCTCTAGTGGAATGAAATGATATAATCATGTAATTTTCTCGCATCAGACGCTTGTTTCTTCACTCCAGTATTTGTGCCCAGGGGTGACCCGTATAAGGCAGGTTCCTTGGGATCTGGGCCCAGCACTCCAAGAGGGCCTAATGTAGCAGCAGGGGAACCCAACAGGTCTGATTTTTCAGAGCTGCTGAGCTCCCAATCCTCCAGACGCCAAGCGCCTCTGAAAATCCAGCCTTGTGCACCCATTGTGAAGGCGTGAGGGAACAGAGGATACAGAGAGGGCGTGGCTGAATGAGAAAGCTGTTTAGGGGTGTTTGGAGGAAGAAGATGATGGTGTCCAGGGGACATGTCAAAGTTTTGGAGGATTTAATCATAAAAGAGACCCACAAAGGATTCTGTTTAAATCGTTGAGTCATGCTCTTTTTGAAGCCCTAAAAGTCTTTTGTTGCAAAAGGATTTTTTCCTGTTGTTTTTTTTTTTTAAGTTTAGAAATATAAGCAGTGTTGAACCGCCGACAGGAGAAAGGCCTGACAAAGCGAGAGTTTGTCTTACCACTCATAAGACCGTTTTAAAAATCAAAACTTTGGGGTCTTTTTATTTTCCTTCTGGCACCGGAGCCTTTAGGGATCACGTTTCCCAGCTTTTTCCCCAACCAAAAGGGCTAGAAACATACCTCTTTAAAATGGAAGCTGAGATTCTCACGTAGCCATCTGCCTCGAGGAGCAGGGGTTTCTCCATGAGACTGGCAATAAAATCCCGAGCGCGCAACATTGTGTCTGGAATAGCCAGGCCAATTTTGCTGGAGACCTCCTTGGATGGTCTGACACCTTCGCTAAGTAGATCTTTAACAGAGCCTTCTTTCGCCCATCTGTTCAGACAACTGTTGAGTATTCATGCAAATGATCATGAAGCCAGAAGAGTTTCACAGATTTTTAGCACAAATATTTATTCATCAGAGAGTTTGGCCTGTGAACGGTGTTAAGCAGAATCCGTCATTCACTTGCCTTTATTTGGTAATTTGCTAGCTAGCCAAGCGTCAGTCATCTAAGAAGGAAGCCGAAACAACTAGCTTATGCCGGGTGACCAAACACAAATAAACACAAACACAGCTGACATGAACATTTTGCCGCACTGGCTGATAAACCCCCATGGATAACAGAAATCTGGGTCAGTCGTGAGTGATTTTCGGTGAGAAAAAATGGGTGAAAATCACAGTGATGAATTGTCACAGTCTATAACTTGCCTAGTTCCAGTATGTCCCCTAAAGTACCTTCCCAAATGGCACAGGTTGCTAGCGCGCAGAGAGCCAGTGTTTGTTCAGCTGGCTCCTCCTTCATTCTTACCCAGGACATGGCACGGCACGGGCAAGCAGCCACGCTTGCAGCACTAAAGCCGTCACTCCGAGACAGTGGTGAGCTCAGGATCCAAGACTTAAGAGGAGCCCGGTATTTATTCTATAAGCTGGTTTAAATTCCATTAGATTCCACTTAGAAAAACCCAACAATGTGATTTATTAGTACCTCCATGGGATTCCATACACCCGTGATCCATCGTGGGGCTGGCCCCTACAGTCATTTCATGCCCAGCTGGGTTTTCAGGGCCTGGAGCCCTGCCATATGGATGCTGCTTCCCCCGCACACGATGATGACAATGGAGCCCAGGTCCGGGTTCAAGTGCCCTTCACGCTGCAGCTGTTGAACACGACCCGTGTAGAGTAAAGCCAGAGCTGCTCCACAGGCAGGCTGTACCAGCATCCTCTCATCATCTGGGCAATGCCGGCAGGAGGGAGAAAAAAAGTAAGATCCTTCATGCTCCAAAGCACAAACCTCCATCACATTAGCTAAAAGAGGAACTCAGCTATGCACCAGCAGTAGGCTGTTATCCTGACAGGGGAAAGCCACCAGAGGCGGGGGGGAGGGGGGAATGACCATACGCACTCATTGGAGAGTGGCCCTTGTGCTTTTAACCTAAGCAGCTATTCTGCACGCTTACCGCATGCTGCATGCTGTGTACTGCATATGCTGCACGCTTGATCTTTCCACTAACGGTCAAACGCCCTCCCACTAAATTGTACTCCAAGCCTGTTGAGGAAGCCCTTTGCTACACCTAATTTCTTCAGGCCTATAGCCCAATTCCTTTATTGGCTGCGGCACTGTTTGGCCCATGTACTCAGGTGAAACCAGATACATGTTAGGATACATTTGGGAACCAGCTGGGTGGTAAATTGCATGGTTGTCACTGCCACCGTGGATCTGATTTCCCTATTCCATGGCCCCATTTGACAGAAAAACGCTAACTAAACCTACGTTCCTATTCTGCAGCGAACTGGCAGATGCAAGAGTCAACAGAGATTTACAGAAGCGGTTGAAATAGCTCACAGCATGAAGGACAATAGATGGTGCTGTTGGCTCACGGTAGTCACCCAGCGTCTGTAGGAAAGGCGCATCCGCTTACCCAGGAACTGCTCTATGGCTTGCACTGCTTCCAGGTCCTCCACCAGCTGGGAGATGATCTGGCATTCGCTGGCACATTCCAGTGCCCGGGGTGACACCGTCTTAGCGCCTAAGCACTTTGCCACGCTGGGAAATGGAGAGCAAAAGAGAGCCCCTATTAGTGCTCAGCAAGCCAGCCCAGGCCAGAGGCGGGGGAGAAATTCACCCCTAGATCACCGCAGCGAGGACTCCATGGGGTGCAGGTTCTAGGCTGGCAGCCCTGGAGGAAGGACATTGACCAGACACAGCATGGAACAGCTGGGAGCCCCACCAATGAGCTTCAGCCTTGAGCAGGAGGAAACTCTCACAAGGGTACGAGGAGGGAGTGAGTTTGGGCTCTGTGGCCCCCCAGGGTGCTAATGGTGGCCCAGTGTTGCTGGTTTTTGTGATGCGGAGGCCCTGGCTTGAGGCCTGCCAGCTCATTGCACATTAGGGCCACCAAACAGTCCTCAGCCATAGCAAGAACGTGCAGTCACTACCAACTCCGGCTGGGTTTGAACCCAGAGCCCCAAGGGACGGAAGGCGCCGTAGGGCCGCAATGAGTGTCTCGCTGCTGCAGACACAGAGCCGGAACGGCAGCCAGGTCTGTGCCCCAACGCTAAAATCCATTTCAGCATGGCTGGCGCCAGAGCCTTTTAAAAGGTGCGCCATAGACAGGTGTCGCCCTGACTGCATTAAACCAGGACCTTGTCTAAGCACCTTTATCCAGCGCAAAGAGAGGGTAGCAGGTAGGCTTTGACGTCCAAGGCTGCGGTTCTCAAAGGCGCCTGAAGATTTGGGCACGTAGCTCCCAAAGGTATTTCCACAGTCCCTCTCACTGTAGTGTCCATGTACATCTCCACAGCAGCCCTGGGCCAGACTCTGATCCCCGTTGTACAGGTGGGGAACGGAGGCACACGGAGGCTAAGAGACTTGTCTGTGGTCACACAAGGCTTCTGCAGCGAAGGCGGGAACTGACCTTCTGTCTCCCCAGTGTGAGGCTAAACCCAAACCACTGGCCCACCTATCCTCTCCTAACAGGCTCCCACTGCTCCAGAAACCCCAGCCCTAAGAGGGAAGGCTCTGATGACCATCGCCAACTGGTCAGCTCGATCTAGGGTGACCCGATAGCAAGTGTGAAAAATCAGGACGGGGAGTGGGGGTTAATAGGCGCCGATATAAGCAAAAGCCCCAAATATCGGGGCTGACCCTCTAAAATGGGGACATCTGGTCACCCTAGCTCGATCAGAAACTTCTGAATGAAATTCATGGCAGAGAAACTCTTGTGGGAGTCCAGGAAACAGCCCCTAACGAAGCTATGGCGGGGTCCGGTAACTCTGGATCATTTCCTTCGCTCATTTGGGCTGAGGACACACTGTTAGCTCCTCGGATCATTGAGGAACATCCTGCCTCCAAATCTGCTTCGCGAAGGGTTTGCTCAGGCACGCTGCATGTCTGGAAGGGGGCGAGGGTGTGCTGCCAGGTGTGCGGGATACCCAGGGCTGGGAAAAAAGGCAGGAACACCCTAGAGCCAAGCTGAAGCACCTACTCCCCCAGCTACGTTGCCAGTCAGCATCCGCCCCGGGGCAATAATGACTGCAGCTCGTTACCGCTGGACAGCTGGGCGATGGCGTTGAGTGCCGGGAAGGGGCCTAGTACGGTTGCTAGCGGACTGATGTCCACATCGCATCGACCCCCCTCCCCCCGAGATCATTATGGCCCCACGAGTTGCAATGGCCAAAGCTGGGGGGATACTGGAGACACGAAGGGTCCCCCTCAGCCCCCAGAGCAGGTGTCGCCAATCCAAAGCAGGGCCCTATCCACAGCACAGTGAGTGAGGGCATTGGCAGAGAGGTGGGGGGGTGGGAGGGGGGGGTTGTCCTTCCCCCACCACATGGGGTAAGAGCTGTGTCTCCTCTGAAGACCTAGCTCGGCTATGATTGGGCCCCTGGCCTCTCTTCTCTACTCGTATGTCCCACTTGTAAAGTTCTCATTGTACCGAGTTTGTACAGCACCTAGCGCAATGGAGCACCCACCAGGCCAAGGCCTCGCCATGCTGCTGCAAGGCAATTCAATATCCTCAAAACCCCCCTCCCCTGCCCACACCCCCTGCAAATTCCCCCTCCCCAGCCAGCCTCCCCCTGCGCAGCCCCCTTTGCAATCAAGTCCACCACGTCGCCACAGCGGTCGCGCCCACCTGGTGATGGCCGGAAGGGTGACCAAGCGGCCCGCCCTGACCGCTGCGTTGAAGCTATTGGCTCCTTTGGTCTCCACGGCAATGATGGGTACGTCCTGCCAGCCCACTTCTTGCAGGCCGGCCACCGCCCCCGCCAGCAGCCCTCCACCTCCCACCGCCAGGACGATGGCCCCTGGCTTGGTGCCTAGCGAATCCTTCAGCTCCCGGATGATGCTGGCGTGGCCTGTCCTATGGGACCGGGGAGGGACACACACCAAAGCAGCTGTGAGAAATCAACCAGTGCGAAGCGTCCCTGCTGTGCCAGGCTCGGACAATGGCCACGTGGCTTGGCAGCTTTGATCTCAGCCGGCCCCCCTTCTGCCCCCCCAGTCGCAGGCAGACCTCGCTGCAGTTGCAACCGGAGGCTGGTCGGGGCACATGCTGCCGGCTGGGCCATGCAGCCGCAAGCATCTTGGAAGGGGCAGAAGGCAAAAGAAGCGAGGAGGGGCTTGGGCCCATGACAGGAGGGACGGACAGATGGACAGGCACAACCAGTGGGGGGCAGAGGACGGGGGGTCTCCTCAGACATCGCTTCCCCTCAGGCTGCCCCCGCAGAGCAGCGACAGGATTTCACACCCTGCCTATCAAGTCTGACGCGCTGTCGCAACGTCCGTGCCCGCCCCTGCTCTGCCGGGCCCGCCTTGCGTGGCACGCCCGCTCCACAGACGGCCAGCCCTCCCCCCCACAATTTGGGAGCTGGCAAGGAACCCCAGCCCTGGCCCCTGCTGCTGCCGTCCTCTCACTGGATTGCGGGGTGCTTTTGGAGAAGTGACCACGCAGAGCTGCCCAGGAGAGCCTCTGCTGGGGCTGCTGCCCCAGGGTTTGAGCCGTGGGGCTGGCAGCCCAGCCCAGGGGGCAGCCTGGCTGTGTGTGACCACCACGAGTGTGCCCAGCCCTGCAGAAACGGGCCAGAGCCTGAGGGCCAGGGGCACGTGGGCCGGTGACGGAGGCTGGAGGGGTGCACCAGGAGTGACTGGAACGTGGTGCCCGCTCCCTCCCGTGCCATCCCTCCTGCACCCCGCCCGGCTCGTCGCGTGTCTCGCCAGGCGGGTCCCTGCCCGGTGGCTCGAGGCCACAGCCTGATCTCAGTCAAACCAGGCCGATCGGCACCAACCCGCTGGGAGGCGATGGAGAAACCGTGCAGGGCGGGAGGGGAGACGCCAGCCCCAAAGTGGTGCCGGGCAAGCCCTGTGCAGCCTGATTCCACGGAGAAGCAGCCCCTGCCAGCTGCGGGACCTTTGCTTTGTAAAAAGCAGAAAGAGGGAGACACCGAACTCAGGCAGGGACGGGGGCCAAGCAGCTAGGCCCCAGGCAGGGGCCCCAGGGGCGGAGGGATGCCGACCTCTCACCAGATCAAAGGGTGGTCAAAGGGGTGGACGCTGACCCAGCCGTTGGTCTCCGCTAACGCCAGGGCTTTTACGTAGGCATCATCCCAGACCTGCCAATACAACAATGGAGGGAACGATCCATGACTTGGCTGCCGCTGCCAGTTTCATCCGGCTCTTGCTAACCTGGCTGCCTAGGAGTGGTTTGGCCACCACTTCGCCTGCGTGCTCTGTGGGACAGAGACTGGCTTGCCTTTGTACGTATGTGCAGCGCCTAGCACAAGGAGGTCTTGATCACTGGGAAAGGCTAAGCCCCAGGCCCTAGTTACCCTCTCCTGGCAGGGTGAGACAGTCCAGTGAAGCGGAGTTACACTGATGGAAAACAGGAGGAAGAAGAGAATCGGCCCTAGTGATTTTTAGCATGTGCTCCTGCGTTCTGGTGTGCGTTTGCGTCGTGTGTTCGGGAGTGAGAGGAGAACCGGGCCTGCAGCTCTGTGAGCGTGCTTGTGTGTGCGTGTGAAGCTGCAGGGACCAGAAATACTCTTGCATTCAGCCCTGGTCCCCCATGCACTGGGTTGCCTGCCAGTGGATGACCGAGCAGCTGCTTTTGCCACCTCAGTACCCAGGTAAAGTCCATTTATGTGAATTTCAGGTCTTCTAACAGCCTTTGTGGCCACCCCTCCCCAGCCCTACGTGGGTTAATCACCTGCCGAGTAACTAACATGAAGGCTGCAGAGCTGCAGTTTGGAAAGGGAAGCGAAGAAGGAAGGGGAGTGGGGAGAAGCCGCAGGAGCCGGGAGTCCGGTATGCACTTCTGTTGACCCAAATGCCTGACGATCCAGGGTATCAAATCTCCCCCGGGTCACTCAGAATTCACCTGTGTGTGTATTTTTACTGATTAGCAATTTATGGCAAGTAAAACGCCAGGCAGAGTATAAAAGAGACTGAGCTAGACCTTGGGGTAATTCTGATCCAGATGGAGCGATCCCAGAACCCCACCGGTGCACTGGCCTTTTACTACCCACTGCCGTTCTGCAGGTGTTTGCCAGGCACCGTTTGACCCCCTTCCCAGAGCACAGGACAAACGCGGGACTTTTCTGTACTATTTTTATGAACTATCCATGTGACCGGTCCCTTTGGCACGGCTGCCCAGTGAGGGCGGAAGGGTTCAAACACGGCCGGGCAGACCAGGAGACGTGGGGGGTTAATGGCACATGGCTGTCTGGGGTGATATGAATCGGTCATCAAGGACTGGCTAGAACCAACCCAAATCTGTGGGGGGATCTGGGAAGAAAACGGGAACCCCAACAACCGAGCCACTGCCACATAGCGACGGCAAGGTCCGGCAGGCAAAAGATACGAACTCAGCACGGATCTGCAGGTTGAAGACAATGGCCCGAAGGGTGTCAAGGGTCTGCGTTAAGAGCTGAGATCACAGGACCTTGCGCCTGGGACTGACAGACAAAGCGAGAGAGAAAAAACCCAGAGCGGTCCTACAGCAGGGAGCCCTGGCGTCGGCATGAAGTGCTGTGGTTTGTCTCTCCATGCTGACCGAAGGACTTTCCGATTCTGCAGGCCAGGTGACTAATCAGTCAGGGACAGGCTTCCCGGTGTCGCTGCGAATACTCCCCGAGGGCTCTGTGCCCCAAAGGGGCCTGGTACAAGCCTCCCGCAGGAATTGGGCTGCAGGGAGCCGCGGAGAGACCAGGATTGCGGATGCCCGAAGGCCCAGTTTCAGTGTCGTGAACCCCATGCGCCTGTCTCTGGGAAGCTGCAAGTCCTTGGGGTCTGGCCTGCTAAAGGGTCACTCCCAAGGGACTGGCTCCAGGCTGGGGCAGAGACCAGACCCTGTGGCTCTGTGAGCAAAAGGTACCTTCCCAAAGACCTCCACCTCGGCCCCATGCTCTTCCAGCTTCTGCACCATGGCCTGTGGGGTGCTGGTTGGCACTATGATGGTGGCAGGGATCCCCAGCTTCTTGGCAGCGTAGGCTGTGGCGAGCCCAGCGTTTCCCCCTGCAGGGACAGGGAGACGGGGTCAGTGAACAGCAATGGGGGCTTGGGGGCCCTGGCAATGGAATAATGTTCCCGGGGGCGATGGAGTCAGGCCCCACCCCGGGAATCAGAAGCAGGCCCAAGTCTCCATGTCTGGGTCCAAACATGGATTCTGAACACACCACAGATGAGGGCTGAAGCGTGAGCCAGGCCCGCCTCGGCCATGTCGGGGACCCTAAATCGCAGCATGATGACCATGGGGCCTGCTGACTCCTGGGCACAAACATCACAGCCCCCCGCTGGCTTCAGTGGCAGAGCGGTAAATGATCCTGGGGAGACAGGCGCCCCAGGCGGATACAGAAATGGGCTGTGAGCAGCACCGTTCGCTGGAGCCTGGGACAGAATCTGGATGTGTCCACCTGGATGGGGCTCTAACCCCCATGCCTCTTCAGCGACACATAGCAAAGGAGGTCCCCACTCTCCCTAGCAGAGACCAGGCAGGATGTCAAAGGGAGAGTTGGGTTGTGAGATCTGTCAGCGGTCACACGGCATATAATGACTTTTGTCTCTTTGGGGCTATTTCCCCACATGCGTTTACAGGCTCTCCAGTCACCGGCCTTTGGAACGACCAAGCGCAGTGGAATAAGGACCCACCGATACAGTCCAAACGCCAGTGCCCCCCCCCCCAGTTAGGGTGACCAGATCGCAACAGAAAAATATCGGGACACGTGGGGGAGGGGGCGGCGGGGGGAGCCCAGCTCCCAGCTGCCGCGGAGACTCGGAGCCAGGCGGTCCGCAGTGGCTGGGAACTGAATATTTCAATGAGTCCTGAATATCAGGACATATGGCATCCTGGGATGTGGGACAAAGGATTAAATATCGGGACAGCCCCGATGCCGTCGGTCGCCCTACCCCCAATATATCTTGCAGTCAGGTTGAACAAGAGCGCTGAGAGTCCCATTCAGATTCCAATTACTAGGTGTTTCTCCTTCCAGAGCCCAGATTTACATCGGTAGCCCCAGGCTTGAGGCGCTCTCTGTTTACTACTGAGGCGAGGAATGCTAAATCATAAGCCTGAGTTTGAGACGCAAGCATTATGCCCAGAAATGATCCATTGATCCGTGATCCACTACATCATTTCACACAGCTCCCCTCTGCTCAGCTTAGTGACTTGGTCCCAAATGTGTTTCCTGTCCTGTGTTGGAAAGGCCGGATGCGCTCATCTGGGCCTTGGCAGGGTGAAAACGGACACCCACTGCCAGTAGGCTTTAAAGAAATCTCCCTCTGTGTCCCACAGTGTGCCTGGGTCACCTCCCCAGAGATCAGGTGATCAGAAGGGCCCTATCTTCTAGATATCCCAAGGGAGAAGAATAGTTTGAACTAAATTTACCTGTGGAGCAAACAAAATGTTTGCAGCCCTTCTTGGCAGCCTGAAACCAAAGAGAAAGTAGAGCTTAGAATTCATTTAACTCACTTCACCTCAGCCACGCTCTAAACACAGTTTGGAGGTGAAATTAGTGATATAATTACACCTAGAATATTGCAAAGTCAGTAACACAATTCTGTCTACGCACCCGAACACATTCTGTGCCACATGCACACATCCTTTGCACCACCACATAACCCACAAAAATGTACACTGCACCCATACATACACACTAATGTTTCCGCCCCATCTGGCAAGCACGTACACGCGTGTTTTGCAACACATTCTGCACCACTATGCATGCGCAAACGCTGTGTCAACTACCCAGCCCTTCAAAAGATCAGAAGAGCATGTGCTGCCATCAAAATGCTGTGCTCACCTCCTGGCAGAAGTAGCCAATACCCCGAATTTTGAATGAACCTGCGGGTTGGACATTCTCCAGTTTCATGTAGACCCTGGTGTCTGCAGCCTTTGACAGGGCCATGCTTTCCAGTAGAGGGGTGACGATGTGGAACCTTCTCCCATCTCTATCCAACAGGGCTGCCATTGGTGTGAGAGGAAACCCCTAAAGTACAGACAAGGTGTGTTCCAAGGCAAGGAGACACCAGAGGCCAAATCCTACTCCGTTAAATCTGGAGCATTTCCACTGAGTGGGAGTGAATGGAGCTACCCTGAATTTGCACTGGTGTCAGTGAAGGAATCCAGCCTACAGCCACAACATGGATAAGGGTACAGGGAAAATCTGTTCTCTCTGCCCAGGGAGCCAAGTAGATAGGTGCGAAATGACTAGTACCAAAATAAAAGTGATTTGTCCTTGCATAGAGGTGAACCTCAGGAGGTCATCTAGTCCAACCCCCTGCTTAAAGCAGGACCAACCCCAACTACACCATCCCAGCCGGGGCTTTGTCAAGCCAGGCCTTAAAAACCTCTAAGGATGGAGATTTCACCACCTCTCTAGGTAACCCATCACAGTGATTCACCACCCTCCTAGTGAAAAAGCTTTTCCTGATATCCAACCTAGACCTCCCCCACTGCAACTTGAGACCACTACTCCTAGTTCTGTCATCTGCCACCACTGAGAACAGCCTAGCTCCATCCTCCTTGCAACCCCCCTTTCAGGTAGTTAAAGGCTGCTATTAATTCCCCCCTCATTCTCCTTTCAGTAGACTAAATAAGCCTAGTTCCCTCAGCCTCTCCTCATAAATCATATCCCCCAGCCCCCTAATAATTTTTGTTGCCCTCCACTGGACTCTTCCCAATTTGTCCACATCCTTTTTGTAGTGGGGGGCCCAAAACTGGGCACAATACTCCAAATGCGGCCTCACCAATGCCGAATAGAGGGGAATAATCACTTCCCTCCATCTGCTGGCAATGCTCCTAATAATGCAGCCCAAAATGCCGTTAGCCTGCTTGGCAACAAGAAGGTAAAAGGCATATTGTTCCATTCTTCAGAGGATCTCTTTGCATGGATAAGAACTGTTGGATCTGGCCCCAGGAGAAGTATACACAAGGATATCTGAATGGCTTGAACGCTGAATGCTTTTGTAGTTCATCGCCAAGTTGATATTGTTCCCCCCTCCCTTTCCCTTTTTTTTTTTTTTTTTGCAAGACCAAGCTATTTTGAGTGAAAAGGGGCCTGTGTTTTTGGGCCAAATTGCTATCACTGTAACAACATGGCCTTGTGTGATTTTGCATGGCTTTTGCAGCTAAATTATTGCTGTCACAAAATGCCAGGGGCACAAAACCTGATGAAATCAATACACAGGTGGAAAATTTCATACACAAACTGTTCGAGAAACCGTCTGCAATTTGTCACAGCTCTCATAATTAACAGACCTCAGATATTCTTGCTCCAGAACCAGAACCCTCTCCCACTTGAGCTGACATTCATGGAGACTCTCCTTTAGCTAAAGCAGTATAGGACATACGACACACAGTTATGCAATTCTGATACCATGCAGTACATAACATTAAATTAAAAAAAGAAAAATTAAGGAAAGAACACAGGCCAGATACTCTGATTTGCATCTGCAGAGATTCTCATTGGAAGTCAATGGAGCTCTGCTGATTTATATCAGCCAGGAGCCCACATAAGGAAAAATAGTCAAGAAACAACTTACCAACTATTGACGTCAGTGCAGTAATCTGGAGTAACTGCAATAAATAAGTGTTAAATATTCTTTTTTCCATCCATTTTTATTACACTGTAATAAGCAGACTAGTGTCTAGGTGTCACCACTGTCCTGTACTGCATGGTATCAGAATTGCATGACTGTGTGTTGTATGTCCTATACTGCTTTAGCTAAAGAAGTCTCGAGGGTCACCGGCACCAGGCTTAGTGAACTGAGGAAGGAATTCTAGCACCGCCTGCACAGAGAGCGCCCAGGTGCCAGCCCCATTTCCATTGATCTGAACTGCCTCACGACCGCACAGGGAGATCTCGCCAACAGCTGGGACGTTTTGGGCTTTAAAGATCAGACCCAACACGTTAGGCTTGCCCCAGAAAGCACTCGGCAGATCCCACACTGTGGGTGTACAGCGCTCCCTGCACCAGGATCTGCTTAACACAGCTACTGCGTCCTGTGCTAGCAGCCGTTTCCCAGCTCGCAAAGCACCCCGGCAATGATCGAAACAGGAGGTAACAAAGGGAGGACTAAGCCTGGTGAGCTCCCACGTCCGAAGGAAAGGACTCGACCTCTGTGCTAAGTGCAGATAATATGAAACACACGTATCAGCAGCCACAGGCTGCGAATCCAGCTGGGGATAGAACAAACGACCAAAACCTTGGAGACGAGTGATAGACGCACCCTGTCAATCATGGACGCTGCTACACTATCTGCAATTTCTCCTGGCACTTTCCCTATCACCTCACTTTCATCTGGTTCCCAGATAGCTAGCTTGTGCTCTGTTAGACACCGGGGGCCTGGCTATCAGTTAATCCGTGCCTGCTCTGGGGGAAGGAATGACGTGGGGAAAAGAGATTTTCAGCCATCTTTGTGCCCCATGTTTTTGGGGGGCTCTGCAGGATCTGCTCCAGGCCCTGGCATAAGTTAGAGCAGCCTCAGAGTTGCTCTGATTTAGGATTTGCCTTGCAGGGCTCCCCACGGAAGCAGAGAGTCGTGCAGTGGAGCCATGCCCCGTTCCTGTCCCTCGCATGGCCGCTATGGCAGCGGCTGGAAGCAAGTTCATTGCAGAGCCCTCATGCTAGTTCCACATCAGCCCGGGACAGCTTCTTCACATGTATGCTGCCAGGCAGGCACGGGGGGGCATTAATGTAATGGAGAATCAGATGCCAGGCAAGCACCACTGATGTGCCTGGAAGATCAGAAGTCTGTCTATCTATCTAGCCCACCACGGGAGTCTCAAAGTGTCATACACATAACTCTGGATGACGTCACTGCTACAGAACAGGGCACCAACTCCCCACCTCTCTATCCCTGCTAGTTCCTTTTGAGGAGTCCTGGGTCCAGATCCTCAAAGGTCTGTAGGCACCTAACTCCCTAAACATCTTTGAGGATCCTGGCCCGTCTGTCTGAATCCAAGCTGGGCTCTTTTCTCCTGATCCGCTGAGGAGCTGCTCTTCAGATTCCCCAGGGAGTTTTCTTCAGCGAGCACGCTCAGGTAAAAGCTAAATGATGGCCCTTACTAGCGGCACAGCGCCAGCCCACGTCACCCCGAGATCGAGAGCGGCTGCCGTCTGCAGAGCCTCCCGAAGGGAGAATTCTTGAGATCAGAACCTTTGACCGGTTGTCAAAGGCTTGCCCAGCCTGAGGGCTGAAAAACGAGGCCAGAGTTCACTCGCTCATTTATGATTTACCGACTCTGAGTGTGAGCCCGGCCCGTCCGCAGGCCCCCACCACATCGCCGAGTAAGAAAGCTCTCTTTACATCCCTCCCCCAATCCAGAGCCCTCGTCTCATGCGCCTAGGGAAGTGGGTCAGACTCATTCAAGAATTAACAGGTAGAGCAGATAATCTCAGCCCAGGCGAGTTGGAAATATTCTCTCCCAACAAGGCTGTGTCCTTAGCAAAGCCCTAGACACACCTCCTGCGTGCATGGCCAGGATTGGCTCCCTGACCTCAGCTCTCCCCAGCCACCCTTATTAGCTATGTCCTTAGCAGCTTTGCCTGTCACTTGGGTTGCACTTGTGCCATCTGCTTCGTATGCGGAATATTCACCTCGATTCTGGCGGAGATCTCGTGTCTTGCCTCCTTGCCCCAGGCCCAAAAGGAGCTGGCTTTCCCCACGCATACAAATGAGCGGTGATTCCAAACTGCAAACAGCAGAGCAAAGTTTAAGAAATGGAGGCGGGGAAACCCAGAAACGGGGTTAATAAGGGGTTACATTAAAGAGACACGTCATATCGACGAGCCCACGTCTGCCAAGAAAATGTTTCACCGGCTTTCGTGGCAAACACCACCAAATAAGACAGAACTGGATGAGACTGGAGAAGAACGACAGTTTACGCTCTTTTCTCCAGTCCATTTATTTGCTGTTTTGCGTGCTGTCAGTTGCACTGCTCAGCCAGGGTAATATTTTCAAAAGCACCCATGTGGCTGAACAGCTAAAGCCCCCTTTTCAAAAGTGATTTGGGATCACATTTTTAAAGGTGCCTAAAGATGCAGATAGGCACCGAAGTGGGTTTTTTTACAGCATTGAAATCAATGGGAGTGTGTTTTGAATATCCACTAAGCACTGATCTAGATCTTTTGGTACCTTTAAAAATCTGGCCCTTGGGACTTTCAGTGAGACTCGGGATCCTATAATTGCAAATAATAAATGATAAAAATAAGTGCCCATGTCGCTTTTGAAAATGGGATTTCATGTCCTAAGTCACTTAGGTGCTTTTGAAAATATCACCCTTAGTCAGTTTCTCCTTTTGTTTGGGTGGGTTTTTCATGCAGCAGCAGGGGAGAAGGAAAACACAGGAAAATATGGTTATAAACGCACAATTGGCAGGGAGGCAGGAGAGGCTTTGGGGGCAGATGTAGCACCAAAAACAACTTTGAACTCATTTTGTGAAATTTGTCAAACTGAAAACTGGTTATTGCTCAACAGCCCTTGCTGCCCCCCCCGGGCAATCCAAGGGCCACTTCTGATTTCCACAGTCCCTGCAAGCCAACCTTTGCCAGAAAGTTAATAAGTCTCTGGGTTTAGTTTGGATCTTGTGACACTAAGCCAGGATTCATCCTCACAGCCGCACGATGCAAAACCGCCATATGAGAAAGCAAATTGTGTTTCAGTGACAGAGCATTATCTTGCTGCATTGATAAATAGGTGGCATTCCCTGGCATTCCCAGTCAGGGATTCCCAATATTTTCCACTCCACAGACCACTAGGCCCCCGCAACCCCAGCACGCACCGAACAGTCATGCAGCAAGAAAGAATTTCCGCTGCAATCCTAGGACCGTTACCCCTTTACTACTGAGTCTCCCACATTCCTGATGTCCAGTTGTTGTTCTATTAAAATACCACGGGAATATTTAGCGAGTGGGATGCACTTCCCAATATGTTCAGGCACTCAGCAGGGGCCTCCCATCAGATATCTCTGGAACGTTTGGCCACACATAAATAAACTAAAATCCATACCCAGGGCGTGGTGCACGTTCAGTCACAAGGACGCAGAGAGAGCCACATGTGCAAACCCCACAGGCATGCCTGTGTCGGAGAACGGTGCATACACCACCTGCATTTGTGGGCCCTTGCAAAATGCGGGGAAATGCTGGTGCACGCATACGCACGTGCAAACATGCATGCAAAAGCCACCCGTCTCCATGCCAGCGAACACGGAGTTGCCAGGCAGCGTGCACATCTGCGTGCACAGGCCAGCTCTTTGCATGAGCACATGCACCATTTGCTGGTGCAGCTTATGGACTGAGTTTTGGAGATTTAGCTCTGAATGCTGCCAAATGCCAGGGTCTCTATACCCATTGCCAGGGCCCCAGCTGTGGGCATGCCCAGCGAGGGTCCAGTTGAGGGGCCCGGTTCCGCAGCCACAAACACAGGCCCTGCTCTGCTTTGTGAAGCACGAGCAAGACAAAAGCGTCACACACACTCAGCGCTGGATCAGGGTACAGCTGATAGTTGGAGGGGACTCCAGAGGATGCACAATATAACCAGGGTCTAAGTGCAGGTTATTTACTTGCTCAATAACACTTCAGGCTACACCAGAGCCGCAAGTGCACTCAGATTATATAAGATCTACGTTTTATAGTCAGGCCCGTTGCATCAGGCTGGGTGTGTCCAGATTTCCTGCGCCACAAAGGACAGGCGTGGGAATTATCGTTGCATCCGGCGTACTCATGGCTTTGCCTGATGCTTAGAGGTTAGGATTTGCAGACTGATCCAACAGGCACATGAGCAGGCCAGCTTCTTATAACATACAAGACGCTTGCGCCTTTGTGCGCATACCTGTGCGACAGCAGTCGTACGCATGTGCGTGTGCATGCATTTGACTTGGATGCACGTTAGTAAGCGTATAGGTAGGTAATGCATACGTGGGCGTACACAGCGGTGTGCAAGCTTGTGTTCGTGTATGTGCATATGCATGAACACACGTTCATACATAGATTTATGCCTGTGTTGGTATATATATGTGTGCATAACTAGGTGTGTATGTTTGTTGTACGACCCCTGTTTTGCATAAACTACACTGCTTCAAGCAGGCCTCCCCTTGCTATCCCATACCGCATTGCCTCCCTTTATCTGTGTGCTCTCTGCTTCTTCTTCGGGGTCATCTTGACCAGACGTCACCTCCCTCCCTGTTTAAAGCCTGGCATGCACCTTTGCGATTCCAGCTGCCGGCTAGTTTACATACGCAGAGTACATTGTAGTGACCCGTGTCCTGTGCTTCTGCATGATCCTGTCTGGAAGCCCTGGACTTCCTTGTCCTTTCGGGAGAAGAGCCCATCCAGTCCCATCTGAACAGAAGTCACTGAAATGCCAAGATCGAGAAGCAGTTACCTACCTGAGCAAAGGTTGGGACTCACCCTGTACCACACCAAAGCCAGGGAGTTGAGGCAGAATTATAAAAGCACTGGGGACAAAATGAGACCTCCCAGGACTTGTGCTGCTATGAGGAGCTGACCGGATATTTGGCCAGGGAGGCCACTTCACCCCACTCCCTTGTGGCTGGTTTGGAAGGCATCCAGTGGACCCTGAGATCCCCCCAGATGGCAAAGCCACCCAACCCGGAGCCAGAGACCATACCAGAGCTGGCCCTCTGGTAGCGAGACAGCTGGACAGTGCAGCGAAGGGGTCTCAACCAGCAAGTGTTTTATGTTCGATTACAGCGAAGCCTTTCCCCCCCTGCTTTTTCCAGAGGCTCAAGCCCCACAGCCGGCCTGCAGTCGTTGCCAGTTGCAGTTTTCCTGCTAACACGGCGCAGTTCCTGCAGGAGGATCTCAAGGCACTTTACAGCCATTAATAAGCGAAGGCTCACAACAGCTCCAGATTATCATCATCCCCAGGTAACAGATCGGGAGACTGAGGCACCATGAGATATTACAACAGGCCCGAGAACTGCAGGGCAGAGCCAGGACTAGACCCCACCGTTGCTGGCGCCTAGCCCTGTGCTGAATGAGCGAGTGAGCATGAGGTCGCTGGACTTTTCTTGTACTTGCTGCTCCTGGCTGCTGCCATCGCCCTGGGCATGGGGACTGCTCCCCGGCACACGCAGTGGCCAGCCAGCTGACGCCAGGCAGCGTGGAGGAGGAAGAAGGCGCCATGCTGAAATGCAGCAGAGCGAGGAATGGGACAGGGGGAGACACAGAATGGGGAAAGAAAGAACAGCAGGAAGGGGGCAGGAGCTCGGGTTCATGGGGCTTAGAAGCCAGCTGGGAGGCAGGGAAGAAAGGAGCTAGAAGGGAACAGGGACTTGACCAGGAGCCATGGAGGTGGGAACTTGGAAGCAGAGGCAGAGAACAATGAGCAGGAGGGGAGCAGGGGGAGAAAGGGGTGGGAGTTGGGAAGTGGAGTGATGGGCAGGAGCCAATGGGAAATAAGAGCAGGAGTGAGGACCCGGTGGGTGGAGTGAGAGGAGCAGACGGGTCTGTAACACACTCTCCTCCAGAACTTGGGACTGACCCCATTATTCCTGAGTCTCACCATTTCCCAGTTGCCTAGCAAACATCAGTAACACCCACTGGCAAAGTGTGTGTCTCCATGCCCCACACAGAGGATAACAGCCTTCTACTGCTACCAGTTACATTTTTTTTTTCTTCTTCACCAGTTCAGGCCCTTTAATCTGGCCGAGACAGGGTGCCAAACCCCAAACATGCTAAAACACTCTGCATTTTTATAGCAAAGAACCTACAGAAATGTATAGGGGAAAAATATTTTTGTACATGAGGTAAAACGTTAGAAATTCAAGACAACTCACAGACAAGGGGCAACTCCCCCATCTAGCACTCATTTCTTCAAAAAGTTTGTTTGAATAGCCAGGGAATTGGCTTTCTCTCTTTGAAATGATAGCTACATTTCCCCTTAGCTCAAGTGGAAGGGAACTGTAGATCTAAAGGTTCCCACCCTGCTGATGACTCGGGGATGGGGAGGGTCGATGGCTTTGGCTTTTATCTCTGTGTCTCAGTACCCCGCATGTAAACGAGGTGTAATAACACCAGCTCACCTCCCAGAGGCGTTGTGAAAGTAAATTCACATTTGGAAGGAGCTATGATGGTGCGATGGGAGCGACATCGAAAAGGTCAGCTTTCTATCTTCAGTGCCGGGGTTGGACGGGGTGCGGTAAACAAGGGATGGGGCCACACCGTGAGCGAGAAGCACAAAAGGAAATATAGAGCGACCCAGTCCGTAAGCCCCTGCGCTCAGTGAGGCTGGGGTCTTCTGGAAAAACTAGTTTGCGCTCATGTAATTAAAGACTGTCTCACCATGCAAATGCCCAAAGGGGGTTGAATCCTTAAATCTGGCGTTTCCTAACTTTGGTGTGCTGGATTTTACAGACCTCATGTCTAGATAATACTTCATCCTGCCCTCAGTGCAAGGGACTGGACTAGATGACCTCTCCAGGGCCCTTCTAGTCCTAAGACACTATGGTTCTGGCCTCTGTTCTTTTAATGCCATGTGTTATTTCTATTATGGCAGCGACTAGACGCCCCTACTGAGATCAGGGCCCTGTTACGCTGTCCTGACGGATGGTCTCTGCCTTTAGCCTGTAAGCTAAAGACAGACCAAAGGGGGAAGAAAGGGGATGTTAGCTCCCCATGGCTAAAAGAGGGGTCATGAGACACAGAGGGTATGTATGTCTACACTGCAATAAAACGGCCGGAACAGGATCGGGCCGTGAGGCTATAAAACTGCAGTGTAGACATTCGGGCTTGGCTGCAGACCAGCTTTGGGACCCCAGCAGTTTTATAGCCCCGTCAGCTGCCACGGGCCAGCCGCAGGTGTTTTATCACAGTGTAGACGTACCCCAGAGAGCCTGAGGGGGGTTTGATACGGACCCCCAAGCAAATGGGTGTTTGATACGGACGTAGATGAGAACAGGGCAGGGCAGTTCACACACAAAGTGAACCTGAACCTAGAACTGAACCTAGAGCTGTGCAGAACTGAACCTAGAGCTGTGCCTTGACCACACCACTCTCTCTCTGTCCCTGACCGGTGCGGGTCCTACCCAAAATAAGACCCTAATCAGCATCGTTACCGTTCCCAGCTGCATTGCACGGTCTGGTTTATTTCTCTGCGAGGCCCAGACTCCCTTAATACCCCCCCCCACACAGAGCTTGGCCAGATCCCTAGGTATTAAGAGGTCAAAAGTGCGTGACAGCTCCGAGCCCGGACGAGCCAAGGGTCCCAACTTGCTCCTGCTGAAGTCCGAGGTGAAACCTTTGGACCAGCCCCGGGCCAGGAGCAAATATTTGTCTAAGCCGTTTAGGGCAGCATCCCTTAGGAAATGACATCGCTGGTCTCCTTTCTCGCTGGCCCTGTTCCTGCATTTCCCAGCGGACGGAGGGGGCTGCCCGCTCTCAGCCCCTGGCTCGGGAGAGGTTTCCTGCCGAGCTTTTATTCTCTTATCCCTGTTGCCAAGGGAGAGCGAGGCTGGCACAAACAAATCCAGTTGCCCTCTGCTGCCCCTCCTCCGCTCCGGCTGTAAGGCACAATGGTCAGAGGGCAGCGTCTCCTTACCCAGCCCCGGCGCTCCACTGCTCACCCTGCCAGCTGCGGGTGAGGGTCAGTCCTGCACGGCGGAAATGTTCAGGGTGGAAGTCTGGGCAGAGGTTGGAGGGAAAGTGACCGTTACACAGAAAGCTGGGGAGAGCTGCAATAAAGGGGGAGACGCCCCGATTCCCTAGGGGTTCCCCCGGCCAGCACTAAACAAGTCGCTTTCCGCCGCTTGGCACAGGAGCGTGAGCAGGAATGATCTCACTGCATCAGCCGGGTGAGAGCCTCTGGCTGCCCCACGGCAGCCTCTCTGAGCTGGCCCCGAAGGGGGAAGAGGAGGCGTGCTCCCCTCCTCGGGATTGCATTTGAAATGAAACATCCCCATTTCTCCAGCCAGAGCCCCCTCACCCTTCCCCCCCTTTCTTTCGTTTGCTTCCTAACTCCCCAGTCCCCTCCACACCTTCCTGCCCCGGCCTTGGCACAGACCCCGATGATCGCCTTCTCCCAGTTGAGCAGAGCAGCACGAAGGAGATAGCGGGAGACTACAAGCAGCCCCTGGTAACAGGGCCAGAGCCTCACCCCGGGCAGCAGCGGCTGGCAGGCGTCCTGAGTCTCACGAACGTGCCAGGTTTCACTCGCCTCTTGCATTGTGGCGACGCTTGGGATCCTCTGCCCCCCCCCGTCACAATTTAAAGCTATAGTGCAATTAAGGCATGGGCACTGGAAGAGTCTCTCAAGGTGCCCAGCCTCCGGTCCATTCATGCATTGAGAATTGGGGGGGGCTGTATATTAAAAACTTGGGGGTCCCAGTGCAGGAACACCTCCATTCTGGAGATCTATACCCTAACCCTACTCTGGGCGGCCGAGGACCGAAGCAGCAGGAGACGCTGTAGAGGCTCCATTTGAGGTGCATCAGCAGTGGGGGACCCAGAATGGGTCAGCAGGGGGGCTACGGGCCAGGACCGAGGTGCATTGGCCGAGCTACTATAAGTGGAGGGGCTGCGTGCAGCACAGCTGGCGAGGCAGCGGTGTCTAGTGGTTCAAGCACGGAGCTGGGTATCGGGAAGTCCAGGCTCTTTGTCTGCCACAGATGTTCTGTGGTGGCCCCAGGCAAGTCACCTCCCCTCTGTGCCTCTGTTGTCTCAGTCCGTGTGTTCCCCTCCCCTTGGGGAGAACATGGCTCTTCTACTGCAAGCTGATGCGCAGCAGCTTTGGGGGGAAAAGCAGTGCACCCGCATGATCTTTGAGAAGCCACAGTTAAACGGCCACAAACTCCACAGCAGCTAGAGCAAAGCTAGCCCAGAGCTGTGTCAGCAGGCAGGGCCAGACACCAGCCTGGAGAGAACCAGCTTCCCTGGCGGACCCCATCCTCCTGCTCACAGCGAATACGGCAGAGACCTCCTGAAACTAGGGGGGCGTCCCAACAAACGGAGGCTTATACGGCAGAGGCCTCTGAGCCAGGAAGCGGAACCGCAGCCTGTTCATCCCCACGCATGGGACCCATGGAGGACTTTCACGGTATTCAACATGTCCCGGCTCCGTCAGTGCTCAGCCAAACTCAGCCCCTGGAGGAAGAGCAGCTGGCGAACGCCGAACGCAGGCGAGCCCGAGAGGATGTTGAGAGGAAGAGGGAAGTGTTTTGAAGAACTGCCTCCTCTTCAGAGCACAGATCGCCCCTGTTCTGTGTCTGTACAGCGCCTGGCACCGTGGGGTGCTGGTACATGGCTGGCACTACGGTAATGCAAATAATAACGATCTGCAACATCTTCCACTCTCGAGGGCACCTGCCCTCTGATGGCTAAATCCTTCTGCAGCCTTACGATCTCTTTGGACGTGTCCGTGCTGTTAGGTACGGAAAGAGCACCCTAAATATCCACTTGCAGCTGCCACTGGCCAGTAGATTGCATCCCAAGCCATTGGTCACAGACCTGCCCACAGGGAGCCGTGGGTTTGAGAGGAGAATCTGGCCCAATGAGTTGCAATGCACAAGCCTACACGTCACAGACGCCTGTGTCCATCAGGAGTGAACCTTCAGGGAAGTCGCTGGAATTACACTAGGGTCAGAGGGGCGTAAATGAGAGGAAACTATATGTCTACAACACTCCCCGAAAAAGCGCTAACTGGGACAAAATGCAGCAGGTCATCCTGTCACCCCGTATCTGCTCTCTGTACCACTGAACAGCAAGTCAAGCGCAAGGCTTCTGTCTTCGTATTCAGCACCCTGCCTGTTACTGGCCCGGGCTACCAGAGTGACACCACCATCACAACCACACGTAATAGCCAAGTCCCCCCCGAGCAACATAACGGTGAACGTATATGGGGAGACTCATGAGTGCAGGAGACAGAACATTCTGAGCAACTGCACATAGACTTTGGAACTCCCTGCCACAGGAGAGAAGAGATCCCAGGCTCACCACGTTGAGAACTAAACTCAAACATTGTCTCCTTGACTTCGCTTTCCGTCAGTGTGTTCTTCATACTCAACACACCGATTCTCTGTAGCTCACCCCGTCTCCCAAACAGAATACCTACCAAACCAATCAAGCTATTTCTTCTGCAGGCTGGAAATGAACACAGCGAGAGAGAGAGAGAGAGAGAGAGAGAGATTATTATTGCTGTTTCTCCTTTGAAATAGTTGGGAGGTGCTAGGTACAGGGATGGAAGAGGCCCAGGAAAGCTAAATGACTTGTCCCTGATCGCACCATATCAACAGCAGTTGGAACCCCAGAGATCTGCCTCTCATTTAATAATTTCACGACACTGCCTTTTGTAACGTAACTAACGATATAGCAGCAAACACGCCAAAGCCTTGTGTGGAGGAGAGAGTGAGAGAAAGACGGGGGTCGGAAAGAAAAGAAAAATAAGCCAGGTTGGCAGAGTTTGGAGAAGCAGCCATCCCCGTTTGCTGGGCGCCCTTCGCCTGTTCCAGGTTCTTGCGTGCATTTCTCTTAGAAAGCAAAGGGACTGGCTGTCCTGGTGAAAAGCCCAGGGCCGCAGACAACAGCCGTTCCCCCTCATCATAATTCCAGACCCAGCTCTTCAACCTGGTTTGATCCGGCTCAAAAACATCTGACTCAAGGAACTTTTGTCCGAGCAATCTCCCCTCCCCAGGGTGTGAGCGTGTCACCCTCTTGGTATTGGAGGGCCTGAAATAGGCGCTTTGCCTTTTACAAAGAGCGTGAAGAATCCCCCCTCCGGGACCCCTTCCCTTTTAGTATTCTTTCTGCTGGTAGCTGGCGTCGCTCTGCTGTGAGAAGGGGAGGGGAATGACATCAGAGGCAAGGGTTTACCCGAGCTGCTGAGAAGGAACCAAGGGAGACCACTTCGCAGCTTTGCTAGCTCCTGCACTCAACAGCCGCAGCAAGAGCATAAGCCGTCAGGAGGCCGCGCAGCTCAGATTTAACGCTCACCGGTAAGTGCCTGGGTTTTCTTCCTTTCCCAGCACATAATGAGATGATTATTTGTCACTAATAAATAAACAGGACGGTGTGGTCCCAGCACAGGGCTGGGGACTCTGGTTAATCCCGGCTCTGACTCCTTCTAGGGCCTTGGGCAAGTGACGTCATCATTCCGTGCCTCAGTTTCCCTATCTACACAGCGATGATAACAGCATTTCCCCGTCTTGCAAGGGTGTTGGGAGGCTTCAGAAGAGTGGCTTGGCGAGATGAATTAGTGAAGGTTTCTGTAGGGCTCCTACCTACCTGTTCTGCTTTCATCACCTTAGCAGCTGAGGACCTTAGAAGAGGAAGGACATCATTTCCAAAACTGGCCACTGATTTTTTTTTTTTTGGATTGTCTCTGTTTCTTTGGGGTCTGAGCTGAGACGTCTTAAGGAGGCTGCCAGGATGAGCGGCCACTTCTGCAAAGAGCCGGCTCTCAAGTGTTTTCTCCATTCCAAGTCCAGTTATTGCCAATCAGGTTCCTGTGATGTGCTAGGAGCTGCTCAAACCTGTGCAGTGTCAGCTCTCTCCATGGCGCTACACGCACCGTTAACTGTAATAAACAGCTTTCTAAAGGAGGTTGCTCTGCCGTGTCTCTCCCTCACACACACGCTGCCCCGTGCCTCTGTTTCCCTGCTGGATCTCTGGGGACCCATTCCCCTATTCCACCTCTCCTTTTCCATCTTTAAAACCCAGAAGTCCCTGTATCTCTGCCATTGCCCTTCTAACCAAAAAGGGCTCGCTGTGGAGCTAACAATCAACCTGATGGCCAAAGCAGATGTCACTGTCTCCTCTCCTCCCTTTCTCCTCACCTGAAAGAGAGTGAAGTACTCTGTCCCAGCCACACGTGCCAAGGCACTTGCCTTCACAGAGACTGAAAGAGGAGGAGGGGTGATCTGTTTGGGTATTTCTCCTGGCAAATCATCCTCCAGGGGATCAGCTATAAATGCGATGGAACTGAGTTAGGGCCCAGAGTTAGAGAAAAGGGTTTACACCAGCATTGCTGCAGGGATGATCTAGTTCAGAGATGGCGTCCCTCCTGCAAAGAGGATCTTTGTCTTGTGCATGCCTAGGGAGCTACAAATCATGGTCCCAGTTGAACTGAGGTCACAGGAGAAGTGTACAGGCAGTAGCAGGGTGAGCTTCCCACACTCAATGCATTTCTGCCTCCACTTCTGCGTGGACACAGGAGTTCAGACTTCCCATTACGTGCAGTCCTCCGGCTAGATGCTAAGAACGAGGCGCTGGTGGTGTGCGGCGCTGGAACTGGATGAAACACCGAAGTCATTCCATACCGAGCTAGGTGGGAACGATACACAGGAGACCCTGGTCACTAGGGTTGGTTGGGAATTTTTCACCGAAACACTTTTCCATCAGAAAACGCTGACTGGTCAAAACAAACTTTTCATGGGAAAAGGTCGGTCTGGACACATTTTTCAACTGAAAACATTTTTTTAATCAAGTTGCCAAACCGGTTCATTTTGACAGTTTCTAAAAATAAATTTCAGTGTATCAGCTCAAAATGACTTTGTTTGAACTTTTAAGCTAATCATAGGGTTTTTTTTTTAAAGTAAAAAAACAAATGGTAAAAAATGAAACAAAACCAGTATATTGACCTGAACCTACATTTGTTTCAGATTTTTAATTTTCAAGTTTGACTTTTTGTACTGATTTGGGATGGAAAATTTTTTTGATATCTCAAGAACTTTCATGGACCAGGAAAACTACATTCCTGGCCAGATCTACTATTTACTAATAATTACTGATTTATGGAGCTGGGGGTGTGTGTGGAAAAAATCACAACTTTTTTTTTCCAAACAAACAATGGCTTTTTGAACAAACTAAAAAAAACTTTTTTGTTTGGCTAAAACTGAGAAACATTCATATGTGTTTCTTTTATGGAAGGGAGAGCGGAAGAGAGAAAAAAGAAGAAAGGGTGAGAAAAAACAAAAAGGATTTTTGCATAGTTATAAAAATCCCTAAAATGCAGTGGAAAAAATTAGAACACATTGAAAACAATTTTGTTTTCAACCCCACCCCCCAAGTGTCTCATGGAAAAGAAAACCAAACCAAAGAAACCTTATCAGCTCTGCTGCTATATCAATTCTGTGTGTTCTAAGGACATTGTGGACAATCCTTGCCCTAAAGAACCTACCTTCCAGACAGACTGACAGAGAGACAAGGGATGGGTTTAGGGGTGTGATTGAGTGTGCCAGGTGAACCATGCTAGCCAACTATCATATGTCCCCCCTCTAGTGACTGGTCCATATAGAGGATAAAGCCCGGTACTGCTACTAGCTACTCTAACTCAAGTGGCAGAAGCCTGGACTTTTTTTTTTTTAAAGTCCTATAAGCCCCAAATTGTAACCCTGCTGATGGCCTGTGGTGAGGTATTACACAGGCATCTTGCTAATTCCATGGTCTATTTTGGAGGTGTCATTTGCTACTCTTCTTTGAGAGGGAAAGTTTGGTTTATAGGCCTCCCTGTGTTTTGAGGAGCTAATTGAAGGGTGAATGAGGGCAGGGACATGGCAGACTGTGCCCCTTTGTAGCGGGCCACGTGGAAGACAGCACAAGGACAGGAGTCGCAGAAGCACACAACTGGATGATGGGGGTTGGACACAACCTACTGACTGACCTGGGGTCCCCTGGGAGTGGCCCTCACTTCTGTCAGGTCTGGATTTGGCTCCTCACGATGAAAGGCTCCATATCTCATTCCCACGGTACAGTTCATTGTGGATGGCCTCTTTTACATGCAGGCTCACAGAGCCCTTGGCCACAGGGAGCCATACGCTAAGGAGCAAAGGAAGGTTTTCATGTGACATCTCCAGCGATAATGAGACTTGGACACATCTGGCAGACATAGTCCAGCATGGCCTCCAGCAGAGAGCACAGAGGGGACCAGATCAACGCCAAGAGCAGAGACGAGGGAGTAGATGGTCCTGAGACCATGGCAGTTGGAAAGAGGTGGCCATAGGGAGCGTGGGGAGGGTGACATTTTGGACAGGGACCCATATATCCCAGGGCAAGTCAGGCGTAGATTCTGTAACAAGAGCCCCTGGTAGCTGTGGCTTTCTGGTAACTACGCCAGGCTGCTTCTCTGCATTTAGAACATGGACAGGGATGAACTACCAAACCAGGAAACGAACGATCTAGTCAGCGCAGCAAACCTCCCTCCCGTGCGTTATTTGATGTTGGATCCAGTTTTTATTGTGCCACAGATTTTTTGCATCGTCCGCGTGTGAGAGGGGATACGCTAGAGCAACTGGATACAGGGAGCTGGGGCTTTTCACGCCTGGGGAAGGAGGTAACTTGGAGGTGGGGGATCAATACATTAGCTGAAATGATCAGCAGTGAAACAGTTAACCAGCCGGACACTTGCACCACCATTATGTTCAGAGGCAACGGTCCATTGACGTGAATGGGCAGCTCACACCTCTCTAAATGGGAGAGAAAGTCCTGGAGCACAAATCCATAGCAAGAGGTGGGTCCTCTTGGGTCCTGATGACTGCACCTTATTTTCCTTAATCCCTCAGAGCCCAGCATGACATCCGCCAGGAGCCTGCATGTGAACACGCCCCTGAGGGACAGCATCCCCCTCTCCAAGGTGGCTGGCACCACCGTCTACCTGAAGTTGGATAATGCTCAGCCCACGGGCTCCTTTAAGATCCGGGGCATCGGCCACCTCTGTAAAACGGTATGGACTCCGGGCGGCAGTGGGGAGGGCAGGGTGACTGATCGATCGGTGGGGATGGACGATTGCAGAGCAAAGCTGGAATGTGCCGTTGCTAGACAGGGGTAGCTGGGATCCATTTGCAGGGGGTCCCGTGAAGCGATCCCATATACTGTAGGGAGCATTACCTCCCCAAGCTTGACCTCTAATGAGGGATGACTAAGGAAACCTGGCCTGGATTCTTGTTCCCACCTTGAATGGACTCTGGCTGCAACCCCTAGGCTAGGAGATGAACCTGGCCTGGATGCCTGTGCCCATCTGGTGTGGACATCAGCTATGTTTTCTGCACCGAGTCTAATGGGCTGTCCTTGAACAGCGGCCCACAGCAATCCCACAGCAGATCCCTGATCTTGGCAATCCACATCCACCGTCTGCTTTCAGATGGGAGGGGGAGGGTGGAAATTGCTGGGAGGGACCCTCCGTCGTTAGAGCTGTGGGACTGGAAGGGAGGGTGCTGCCTGGCCTCGTGTCCTTGTGGCAGCTCTGGCAGTGGGGCAGGGACACCACAGAAGAGGCCGATAAGAGGCATAAAAGGAAGGCCTGGGGAGAATGACCTGAAACACCAAATGGGTTGGTGGGTCTAGGCTGCCAAGAGAGGAGCAGCGCTCGTGCGGGCACCAGCTGTGGCCACGTTCGCGCCCACTCACTCCTTCCTCTTGCTTTGTCTCCACAGTGGGCAGAGAGAGGCTGCGAGCGCTTCGTTTGCTCCTCAGGTGAGAGACGCTAACCCGGGACCCCCGCTCCCAAAGGAGGCTGGCGGCTGGGTCACACCCAAGCCGCTATCGCCCCAGAAGCTCCCAGCCTGGCTGGTGCTGGCTCTTGGGTGATGATTGCAAAGGGAAGAGATGCCCCACAAAAGATATTGGCGTGGGTTGCGCGTGGGGAGGCGGCAGGCCTTTAGACTCCGGGGCTCCCGTGGGGAATTTGACATTGAGTTCCTGCTACATTGCAATCCTCCCTGCCACGTGCTGGCCATGTCTTCCTGTGGGGGGCGCTGCCTGAGTCCCACCCCTCCTGGGCAGCCCCCGGGCTGGGGCGGGCTGAAGGAGACGAGGGCCGGACACCCCGCGAGCACTCTGCTGCACGGTGGAATGAAAGAAAGCACGAGGCCACTATGATTGCTTTTAGGTGGCAATGCCGGCTTGGCAGCTGCCTATTCTGCCAGGAAACTGGGCATCCCTGCCACCATCCTCGTGCCCACGTCCACGCCAGCTTTCACCATCGAGCGGCTGAAGGACGAGGGGGCCACCGTCTGCATTGTGGGAGAGGTAGGTGTGTGCGTGTCTGGGCCATGGGGTGCACCAAAGAGATCAGCCGGCCTGCCTGGGCTGGGAGCCTCAATATCCCCCATCCCAGTAGTGGGATCCAGAGCTGGTAGTGGTTCAGCTCTGCACAGAGGCTGCCCCCCTGGCTGTGGGGTTCACCATTGCATCCATAAGCTGCTCTGAATAGCCCTTGAAGGGGTGTCCAGTGAAACGTATCTTCTCTGCAGATGCTGGATGAGAGCATAGAACAAGCCAAGGAGCTGGTGAAGAACAACCCCGGCTGGGTGTATGTGCCCCCTTTCGATGATCCCCTCATCTGGTATGTGGCCTGGGCGAGGGGTAGACACCAGAGGCGGGAGTGCTGCCCATTTTAGCCCTTGCTGCCTATTAATATCCCTGCAACCCTGAGTAACCAGTGGCAGAGATTAAACCCAGCTGCAGGTAGCCCCAAGAAGGTCATTCGGGGTCGCACACCAGGGGCGGGGCTCTCTAACTCGAGGTGATGCTGGGGCAGAAATCTACCCTTTGCTCGGACCTTGGTAGCGTGGCCGCCATCTCTTGGGGGACCAGGGATGGCATCCAGCATGAACCTGGCCCGAGAGATAGTGCCTATCTATTGACCACACGCCGTTGTGGGCTACGCTCCATGGGGTATGTCTCTAAAGTCAAGACATCCACAGAAACCACGGCCACCAGCCTAGCCTGGATAGTTGGGCACCGTACCAGGGCTGGGAGCTAAAGGACATAGGTCTTGAGCCAAGAAAGGGACTCCATCTCCATGTTATTTCAGACCCGGGCTTCCCAAGAACCGCTCCACTGACACCCCCCCCCACCCTAAAAACAGCAGCTGCGTCTCACTACCACTGGAACGGGTGCTTTTGAAGGTCTCAGACCTAGACAGACCTACAGACAGACCTGGACAGACCCTTCCCAGCCTGAGCTGGGAGCTCGGTCTCCTTGGCACCACGGCACCTCACCTTAGTGTGAACCAGGATGACGCTGGTATCATTGGGCAGAATCAGGACCTGTATTTTCCAGGCTCTTGTTTAGAAGGTGCGCCGGACTCTTGATGCCCCGTCATCTCTATCCGTGACCGTTACTGCCGCTCATCCTCCTTGCTGTCTCCCTGCAGGGAAGGCCACATGTCCATCGTGAAGGAGCTGAAGGAAAACCTGGACTCCAAGCCCGGGGCGCTGGCCCTGTCTGTGGGAGGCGGGGGGATGCTCTGCGGCGTGGTCCAGGGCCTCCGGGAGGTGGGCTGGGAGGATGTGCCCATTGTCGCCATGGAGACCAAAGGGGCGCACAGCTTGCACGCTGCCATGGCTGTTGGGCAGCTGGTGACACTGCCGGAAATCACCAGGTGAGTGAGGCGAGGAGAGGGAACGGGCGCTCTCGGCCTGCAGCCGGTGACCTGATGCTGAGGGAGAGCAAGCATGGCTTGGGGTGGGCCAGGCAGAACCACAGCTCGGTGTCCAAGGGAGAAGAAAGTCCTGCTGGCCGGCAGCCTCACGCTTCCCCTCTGCAACCTACATGCCTTGGGTGCTATTTTGGTTGGGCTTACTTCCCCGCCCCGGCCAGGGCACCTCCACCCAGCCCTCTCCTGGGCAGCACCTGAAATTGCCCACTGATGCTGCCCCACAGCGACCCAGTTCTCTCAGCATCGCAGACGCCTGCTGCTCCCGGGGGAGGAGCACGGGCCCCAGATCCCCAAGTTTAGGCTCCTTTGTGATCTAGGAAGAGGCAGAAACCAGGCTTGACCAGCAGGTGACTCGTGCTCTCATCTACTGCTTGGGGCAAGGGAGAGCCTGGAAAGGGCTGATGTCCAAGCAGAGATGGGGGACAAGGGCAGGTGCTCTGACAAGGGGTTTCTCAGTGCTACCCAGAGAGACGTAGCATGAATGCACGGACAGCTGCTCTGGCCAGGGGAATGTGGAGAACTCCACCCCGAGATCCCCCAGCTCCCTGTCTGAATCAAAAGCTGGCTGCCTGCACGCTCACGTGGGCCCCCCCAGAAGGGATAGGGAGCACAGACCTTACAAGGTTGCACTGTGGGGACTCCCTGATCACCAGCTGATCTCTCTCTCCTCCTCCGCCCTTTCCTCTCCCTCTCCCGGCTGCAGCGTTGCCAAGACCCTTGGGGCGAAGACGGTGGGAGCCGAGACGCTGAAGCTGGCCCGAGAGCACCCTGTCTTCTCTGAGGTCATCACAGACCAGGAGGCAGTTGTGGCCATTGAAAAGTTTGTGGGTATGTAACAGAGCCCTCCCGCTGCATTGTGCCCCCTGCACTCAGACACCTGCACGCCAAGGGAGGGTCCCTTTTTCTAGGGCATTCCCCAGAGGGGGGGCTCCCAGTTGTACAGCATGGCAGATGCTGTTTATGTCCCATTCATGAGCAACTGATCCCCACCCAACGGCTGACTGTCTCCCCACAAGTCACGGTGCCCACCCCCCACACAGCTGTTGCTACCCCAGTGCCAGATTGGGCCTGTAACAGGTTGAGGCCGCCTACGGCCAGGTACCCATCCTTGCAGGTCTCACAAATCGCTATAGAAACTCTGCATGTCACAGCTAAATACAGGATGGAACAAATTAGCCTGAGTAATTAACACATATTTCAGGGGACCCTTCATGGTAAAGAGCCCATTAACTCCCCTCCAGTGGGAGGGAGAAGGAAGGGGGAGAAAGCAGCCAGAGGGGCTGTGAGCGGGTTACAGATTGTTGTAATAAGCCCTACATCCAGTGTCTCTAGTCAGGCCAGGACTTTTAGTGTCTAGCCAAGTAGCGAATTTCAGCTCCCGGGCTCCTCTGTGGACAGCGATGTGCAGGTTTCCATTGCGGATGAGCACTGAGAGGTCAGCTACGGAGTGAGCTCTGTGTGAAAAACCTTCCCCCCCCTAGGTGAGGAGAGTATTTTAGAACCTCCTGGAAGAACCTGGCCAAGGCTCCTTTGCTCGGTTACAGGAGCCTGTCCCAGCCCAAACCCTACAAAAATCCCAAACAATCTCACACACCCACTTCTCCAGATCCTTTCTAGCCTTGGGCCACCCCCCTTCCTGAGACAGGAGTGCTGGCATCGCCCCTTCTCTTAAACAAGCCTCCCCAGCCCCCAGTTAAATCTGAGCTCCAAACAAGCTGCCGCCCTCTGCTCCAGGCACATCTGTCTCTCTAACGCCAGAGCCAGCAGAGACCCTCTCTCGCCCTGTATCCTCTTTATAGAAAGCACTCCTGGCCCTGCCCAGCTGGGACGGATGCTGCCAGTTGAAGTAGCACCAGGTGAGCTAAACTGGCCCCACTGAGAGGCAGCACGGGGAACTGGTCCCATTCCCTCGTAAAGGGACCATGACGTGCTGCTGAGAGCTCCACTCCAGCAACCCCTGTGTTCCCTGGAGCCACGGCTGTCCGCAGGTTAGCTGCTGTCCGGGATGCAATGATCCCTCCGCATGCCTCAGCCTATCCCCTGCCTGCTTCGCCTCCTGGGAAGCTCCTGAGTTGGAAATCGGCCTGTTTTACTCACGGTGCAGAGAAAGGGAATCCTAGAGAGAGCAAGCCAGAGCACCGCCTGCTGCTCTCATTACCCGAGGTGGCGGTCAGCTAGGTTATCCGTGAGCCAAGGCATCACTGAATGCAGAGATCAATGGCTCTCTGACCATGATCAAACAGGTCATTGCCTCCAGCCTTTGCCCTCGGGCTGGGGGAGCCCTCCGCAAGCTTTTCCAGCCCACCGGCCCTTCCCCGAGAGCTGTCACGGTGCCTGTTGGATCAAGGCCAACTTTTCACCCTAACCGGCTGCTGGAAACACACGGTGAGTGCGACTGAGTCCATGAACCAGGGACCCCTCCTCCAGCAGCTGTCGCCCTCCAGGACAGCCAGATCTGTGTCCCCTCCGGCCCTGTTAGCGGAGGCCTCCTGCCCTGGGCTGTTGTGGGAGGGCCGAGTGACCCCACCGTCCCTCGGGCGCACCAGCTATCCGCCCCCGTCTCTCCTCCCTCCCTCCGTGCAGATGACGAGAAGATCCTGGTGGAGCCGGCCTGCGGGGCGGCGCTGGCTGCCGTCTACAGCGGCGTGGTGCAGCGGCTGCAGGCGGAGGGGAAACTGAGCCACGCGCTGGGCTCCCTGGTGATCGTCGTGTGCGGCGGCAACAACATCACGCTGGGCCAGCTGCAGCGCCTCAAGGAGCAGCTGGGCATCCAGAACGTCATGGCGGCCTAGGCCAGCGGGGCACAACACGAGGGGTGGGGGCGGGGGGAGGGAGCTCTGGAGTTTTATCCAGGGCCTTATTTTTAAGGCTGGGTTTTCACCGTCGGTGCATCGGCCACGATGCGCGTTTCTAACGTGGACTCACGTCGCCCCTTCCTCGAGCGCCGGATCACACGGGCGGAGGCTCCTGGCCCGCCTACTTCCCGTGGTCAGGAAGGAATCTAGCCCACGGCACAGCCCTCTGCCCAGTGAGGCGGGTCACTATCAACATCTGTTCCCGTAGCCCCTCGCGGCCTGCATGGAGATCTGGGCCCCAGGGGCCGCACGGACCCGTCCTGAGAGACAAACCCCGCTCCCACAGAGCTGGCGAGCTTGCGGACGTGCCCTTCCCCACGGTCGCACAGTCAGGAATAAACCCAGGTCTCCTCACTCCTTATCCACGGCCCTGACCGCCAGGCCGCGCTGCGGATCTGACCCACCTTCAGCAGCATCCGGCAGCGAAGGGAGGCCAGAAGGAGCAGCAAAAAGGGAAACAGGTTTAGAAATCCTGACCAAAGAGGAAAGGTTAAAACAACGGGGCCTGTTTAATCTGGAGACTAGAAGGCGTAGGCGGGACCTGGTCCCAGTCCTCGAATACGTTAAGGGCTGTTAAAAAGAGGAAATGATCAACTGTCCCCTGGCAGTAGGACAAGTAAAGCGCTTACTCTACAACAAGGGAGAGTCGGGTTAGCTATTAGGAAAAACTCTGGAACTATCGGAGCAGTTAAGCTCTGAAATAGGCTTCCCAGGGAAGCTTTAAAGAACAGGTTGGGCAAACCCCTCTCAGGGGGGTCTAGGTTTACTTGGCCCTGCCTCACCGCAGGGGACTGGGCTAGGTGACCTATCAAAATCCCTTCCAGTCCTACATTTCTCTGATTCTCAGCAGCGAGCTCCTAGGGCTGGATGGACTGTAGCAGGGAGACCGGATGCCAAACCTGATCAGGCGTTGAGTTGCTCTGGTCCGGCCTGCTACAGCGGGGCTGATCCTTACCTTGATGAAAGCTTTTGCTGGTGTAAAATACCATTCGAATTCCAGCCTGGGCCTTTGGGGAGGTCCCTCATGCCATTGGCTTTAGCATCACTGTCTTTTCAGCCTGGCTAATCTCTCCAGAGCTACCTCGTTCACTTCACCGCCTGCCCTTTGTGGTGTGGTTGTCAGGGCAGATTTTGTGTGACATGGGATTAGGGGCGAATATTGTATGATGTAGCCAGAAGTCAGCACTCCGTAACATGCTGGCTTTTCTAACGGTGTCAGTTATTTAACTTTTTGGACTTAAAAGAAATTCCATATTTCTATAAGGCTGCATCCCTCATTTGTTTCCAGACCCAGCTGCCCTGTGTCACCATCTTATTTTCAGGGAGGCTGCCCTGGTGTCACCACCTTATTTTATCTGGTCTCTATGACTGGAGAACCTGAGTGTCCCACAATGCCCCCATAAAGCAGGGCAGGGCTGTTACCCCATTGTACACATGGAGATCTGAGGCACAGAGGGATACACGAGTGGCCTGAGGTCATGAAGAAAGGCTGTAGCAGAGCAAGAAATGGAACCCAGGTTGCCAGCTGATACCCTAACCAGTGGACCCTTCTTTCTCTCTGCTGTGGAAATGTAATGATCTTATCGGTAGGGATTTGAATCCAGATTCTTTTGTATCAAAGCACAGGCCTCTGCCACTTGAGTTAAGGGAGTAGCTCCATTAGCTAGCAGCAGTAGTAGGTTTTTATCCTCAAAGGCAGTGGTTTCCCACCTTTGCAGCCTGAAGGCAGAACGTATTATGGCCTACAAGGTCAAGGGGCCATAATTTAGGGGTAATTCTGTGCCCTGATCTGTGCCCTTTGTGCTGCTCAGGTGGTCAAAGGGAAGAAAAGTCTGATCACCTCCCCCAATCTCAGACAGTCCTCGTTGGCACAGAGCCAGTGTAGTGGTTTCCTGTACCTCCCTCTTTGCAAACCTTGGCTGTTCCCAGCTAGCATGTGATCCCTGAGGCTCCATTACCCTTTGATCAAAAGCAGAGCAACTCCACGGCTGCTCAAACCAGAACTGCAGCAAAGAATCAGGGCACAGTAACGAATTGGTTTTCACCTTCTCTTTCCTCACGTCTCCTGGGCTGGCCTGTGTGGGGGAAGGGAGGTACCCTGGGCAAGAAGCACCCCTGGGCTCAAACAAAGCCAGTAACTCCCCTCTTCTACGGGCTCCCACAGCCCAGCAGAGCAGAACCACTCGCATCTCCCTCCCCTGCAATGCAGCAGGCTAGCCGTTGGGGTGGTGCTGGGCAAGTGCAACATCTGCAGCTCATGGCATTCCTGGCTCACAGGACAGGGGAAGCCGTGGGAGATGGTTCGGGATGGGTAGCGCTCCCTTCTGTCTCCTTGTAGCAACAAGGCTTATTCAAACACTGCAGCCTGAAAAAAACCACCATGGAGCATGGCTGGGGGAGCCATTTTAACTCAATCAAGGGCCACGGATTGGAAACTGCAGCTGTACGTAGACCCAGCCACTTGAGGGAGACAAAACACCCAGTCACTGTGTCACAGGAAGTGACACAAGAGACATGCCCCACCAGCATTTAAAAGGCAAACAGAGGTGGGTGGTGTTTAGTAAGTGACCAAACCTGACCTGGAAGGAGTGCCACTGCTCTGTTTTCTCACACATAACACCGTTACGTTAAGGGAGTGGGGGAACACAACGAGCAAGACACCAAACATGATCACCCGTGGGGAGAGCACAGGGTGTTTTTCTCCTCCCTAGCATGCGGCACCTGAATTGAATATAAAATAGCAACTGCCTGGCCCTGCGAGGTTCAGAAAACAAGGCCATGTCAGTAATAAACCTCCAGAATTGCCCAACACGCAGAACGATCAGTTACTAACCCAACGGCCGATTGCCTCATGCAGCAGGCCTGAAGGGCTGGTAGGATTTCTGCCAGTTAGGCACAATTGTTGGGCATCTGGACAGCGTTTGCAAGCTAAACATTGCAGCAGTGTGAAAGTGCATGGGCGCATCATGTGAAAAGTACCAGAAGCCTAGTGGCAGACAGACTTAAAAAAAATCATAAAGAAAAAGAAAAAGGAGGTGGGTGTAGGGGGGTCTTTGTCTTCCAGTTTCCTAGCCTTGAGGCTGCACTAGGTCACACTTTTGAGCTTCGTCCTGCAACCAGGAGCATTAGAAGTTTACCAGTTTTTAAAAACAAAAGCTAAGGTTGCCCTCTAATCACGAGAGCAGGAGCTGGGGCTTTGAGCAGCGCCCCAGATGCTGTGGGCGTCAGTAACACTGCAAACGTGAGCCACAGATCGATTTAGATTCTTGTCGAGAGAAATCCAGGAGGAAACAAACGCTATAAATAAGTGCAAAGAAACGTTAGCAATCCCCAATTTGATGGCATTACGGATACCAGGATTAGCATTGATCTGTAAGTGAGGGTTTTTAAAACCCCTGTGATCTTTCCTTTATAATCCCTTTGAAACGAACCCATTTTGCTCACTCAGAGGTGCCCATCTGGGAATGATGGATAACGTCTCTGAAACTGGTCTCTCTCTGCTGGGCTCTTACGGCTAAGATGAAATTGTCCTGTCTCGCTCCATGCTATGCTGCTGAAAATCAGGGAGCGGGGGGGGAGGAGAATTCCTTCTAGAGAGGAAAGAAATTTATGAGCTCCCTGGGATCCCACATCACCTCCTGCTTCTCTTGCGCAGCTGTTGCTGGATTTAAAAGCAGAAATTCCCCATTTACCCTCCATCCATTCTGGCACTGACTGGCCCATAAAGTATCTCTCTGCAGCCGTCTCTTGGGATTTCCAGAGAAGGAAACTACACAGACATGTCACTTGGGTTGACAGCAATGGACTCTCACGGCATTAGTATAAACGAACGCCACATGGGGGTTGTCAGCACCGAGGTTGAATCTGTGACTTTTGAATCTGAACCCACGAGTTTCTATTGTCAGATCGGGGAGGGGTCGTGAGGATAAATACAGTGCAAGCTGTGAGGTGCTCAGATATTACAGTGATGAGGCCATTTAAGGATTATATCTTATGAAGGATTACGGGGATCATCTAGTTTGACTTCCCGTCTAGCAGGCCCTTGGATGCCCTTGAATGAATTTGTTTGAACTAAGGCAGATATTTTAGAAAAGCACCCCCTCTTGATTTAAAAAAAAATTCTAGTGGAGAATCCCGCACCACGCGTGGTAAGTAGTTCCAATGGTGAATTAAGCTCGGTGTTCAAAATGTGCCCCTCATTTCTCACCTGAATTTGTCTAGCTTCAACTTCCAGCCAGATCTCGTCACATCTTTGTGTGCTAGTCTGAAGAGCCCGCTGTCAAATTTCTTTCCTCCCCCAATATAGGTACTCAACATAGATACATAGACAGATCATGTCTGAATGACTCTTTCAGTGGGGGGGGGTCTTTCATCTGCCCAACCCAGCCTGAAAGGAGGATTGAGGTGAGACCATCCAAGTGTGAGAAATAAAATCCGTCAGAAAAATGCAAATTATTTTTGCCAAAACCACCACCAAGAAATCATTGTTGCTTAGCGGACCTGGGCACGTTTTTCAGTTTTAAAAATAACCTGAAAACATTTTTTTAATTTTCTGTCCAAACTTTTCATTGTCAGCACAAAACTGACTTTTTGCCTCAAAAACCCAAACATCCCCCCTCAAACGAAAACAAATGCCACGTTCCGTTTCCATTTCTTCATCAAAATGCTGGAAAATTTCTACCACGATGAAAATATTTCCCTGAAAATGGTTTATTCAGTTAAAAACAAAAAAAAAAACAAAAAACCCAGTAGCTTGAAAAAACAACAGGCCCCCTTCCACTCCCTGTTCTGCAGGAGTAGCGGTGACAGCAGCTGCATGGAAAGATATTGGTAAACCAGCTAAAGCCTTGATGGGACTAGAGGTAGGAAGCTGATCCTCTAGTTGGAGCCAGAGGTGTTTGGGCCCCAGCTCGTTATCTGCTGTGGGCTGGACCCCCTCACACACTCACACCCTAACCCCCAAAATACAATGAGAGCTGGGGGCAGGTGGAGACTGCGGGTGAGTCCTAACGTGTGGGGTGCAGCTGAATTAGGCTGGCTCTTCCCTGCCCTCCTTAGCCCATTAGCTGACAGTAGCAGGGCCCAGACCAGCTTGGCTACCCTGGGTCTGCCAGAGGCAGGAGGAGTTTCTGGTCCCCTCCCCATCAGTGGCCAACCCCCTGCAACACATCTCCAGAAGAGCAGAGGCAGCTGGTCCCAGCCGGAGGAAGCCGGGCCGCACCTGGGATTGAAGGCCTGCTGCCTTTCCCACCCTCTGCACAATCCCCAAAAGGCAATGCAAGGAGCATCTCGCTGCAGGGCAGCCGGCTGTGTTCTTGGAGAGGGACTGCTGGTGAATGCACCTTTAATAACGGCTCGTTCTTAGCTGGCATTTTCCCCCTGGAGATCTCAAAGCATTCGACAAAGAAGATTAGCATCATTTTACAGAAAGGGAAACCAAGGCACTGACGGGGGTGGGGAGTGACTTGCCCAAAGTCACCCTGGAGCCGAGCCAGGATTAGAACTCAGGTCTCCCACCCCCAGCCCAGCCTATGCCCAACCAAGCAAGGAACAGTCACTCTTGTATGCTACTTCAAACCCGCGAAAGGATCCCCCCGCCCGTAATGACCAGGGTTTCCCAGGGCCAGGGAACAGCTCAAAGGGAAACAGGCCCTAATCCAGAGGCAACGGGCAGTCCAAGGAATTACCGAACTGGCAGCCTGTCTACGGAGGGCACAGAAAGGGTAAGAGGAGATACCCAGTGCTGCCAGCACCGGTAAAAGGGACCCACAAAGCGGGGGAAAGAACCAAAATTGGGCTTAAAATAATTTCTCTCTTTAGAAATTCAGGTTTCAGCCCTCATTCGTTCCTGGACAACTCTATAGAGCCGCTGGAAGAGCAAGTAAAGGGCCGAAGCTGATGTCAATGGGACTCTGTCCTGGGCTTCAGATCAGGCCCTGCCTGAGAGGGGAAGAGCATGAATAAAAACCCATCTGTTGCCATGGATTTAACTCAACACTTGTAAAGCACAGGGGTGGGGGGGGAGATTTTTCTGAGAGAGACTTAACACCCTGTCTCTTCGGTCAAAAGCCGAGACGGCTCCCGAGGCTGGATTCTCTCCCTGCACCTCCACCAAGAGAAATTATTCAAACCAATGCAGCCCCACCAGGGTAAGCAAGAGGGGGGTGGAGGCTGCAGGCCTGATTCTAAGCCCTCCAAGGAGTCCTCCAGCGAAACCAGCAAGACTGACAAAACTCAATAATTGTCTAGCACCGGTGCTGAGAGAGAAACGCCCTCGGTGGCTAGCACACACACCTGAACAGTTCCAACTGTATCCAGCAGAGAGCATTATTAAAACAGCCACATCCAGCCTATCCCAGCAGAATGACATTACACCGGATGTCTGCAGTGTTACAGCCACGCCGGGCCCAGGATACGAGAGACACAAGGCAGGCGACGCGCGATCTGTTATCGGACCAATTTCTCTTGGTGAGAGAGACACGCTTTCAAACACCAGGGAGCACTTCCTCGGGTCTGCTTCCCAAACCAGAAGAAGAGCTCCGCGTAAGTTCAAACGCGTCTCTTCTGATGTCAGGCCAATGAAAGATATTCATGTCGTTTCTTCCTTACCAGGTTTCCAAAGCCAATGGCAACGCTGTCAAAGGCCTTGCCGAAAGAGAGAGATTCGGAGGAGGTGGACTGAACTTACAGAAGGACTTTGACTGAGCTCTGAAGGGCAGGAAGAAAACGTTGCCAACTTTTTGCCTCAAGCGGTCCGACAAGAACAGAGGGGGCAGCTAATTAGACAAAAGGGGTGGGTCTCAGTTTAACCCCCCAAAGGAAATCTCTCCCTTACTGTCTAGTTGCTCTGGGAAGCCAGATGGATTT
Source organism: Mesoclemmys tuberculata (assembly GCA_007922155.1). NCBI lineage: Eukaryota > Metazoa > Chordata > Testudines > Chelidae > Mesoclemmys > Mesoclemmys tuberculata. Next base: position 6,300,885 of record ML675638.1, read on the forward strand.
AGCTCTTGGTGAGCCCTTTATTAAAGGCACTTTACAAATATTAGCTAAGTATGCCAAACTAATGAACTAATTACTCCCAACTGCTCACTCTCTGTCAGAGCAGATCAAGGAATCTAGATTAAGAGGGCTCTGCCATCATTTTAGGACCATTAGAAATATCAGTAGCTGGCCCAGCTATTATGTATCTAGCTAGAGCACTTACTTGTCTCCCATCCCTGTAGTATCTGAACACCTCCAGGTCTTCATACCACCCCTGAGACAGACAGGGCTATTATCCCCATTGTGCAGATGAGGAAACTGAGGCCTAGAGTGACTTACTCACTTGGCCAAGGTCACACAGGAAATTTGTGATGGAAAAGGGAACTGAATGGAGGTCTAACTCACAGGCGAGTGTGCTAACCCCTTGGGCATTCCTGTCTCTTCTCCGCAGCATCAACGAGCTAGGCTGGGTAGATAAAAGGCTATGCCACAGGTCTGTGCCAAGGCTGGGACCTAGTTGCCTCCACGTAACTGCTGCCACCACGTAACTAAGCCTAGGAGATGGGTTGGCCCCCCTCCTACGTCTCCCTGCACAGCTACCCCAAAAACGCATACACCTCGGCTCTTGCCCTGGCCCCAGCAGCTGCGGCAGGAAAAGGACAGATGTTCAGCTTTTCCCCATCACGCTTGGATGGTGAGGCTGAAATGCTGCTTTCGTGGATGCCCTCAACTGCGTGAGCATCAGCGTTTGGCGACAGGGGCTGAGTGATCCATATTCAAGAGCATCCTCAGGCTCTCACATCTTGGGCCAGAAAGGGCTGGTGGGACTGTGAAGGGGTGAGGGAGGAAAGATGGGGCTAGGATTAGCCAACAGCAGCTAGGAGCTTTTGCTGGTAGCTGGAAAAAAAGAGACCCAAAAGGAGATTTTCTACACCCCCTGCACGAGTTCAGCCAGATGTTATGGGCTCAGAGCAGAAATCACAGGGCGAAGTGAGCTAGCCTGTGTGATACAAATCAGACTGGATGAGCATGATGGTCCCTTCTGGGCCTCAAAGATCTAGGATGCTCTGCACCAGGTGAAACCCCACCCCACCTCCTCCCACCCTGAGGGCCGGGAAAGAACCAAGACCGCAAAGTTTATTACGAAAACCAAACCGGCTGTTTTAATCCCGCGCGCGCACGACACCCCAATGCCCGGGTTTGCACTGGTGACACGGAACAAGCCCTGCTCCACACCACATTCTTCTCCAGCCCCGCTCGGCCCCAGCTGGCAGCTAAGCCAAGGGGGTGAGAACGCCTGCGGCAGGGGGAACCAGGGGCTTCCGGAGCATCTAAGCCTTGCGTCAAGGGGGCTTGTTTCTAAGCTTTCGCTGCTGTCGCCTTTTCAAGGGGAGTGAGTTCTGCCCAAGTGACCCGCTTGACGAACCTGGCTCCATTCCTCTTGAATGGGCAAAAGTTTCCTCACCTGCCTGGGCCTAGGGGAGTAGGGCGCGCAACAGATCCAGGGCAGAAAGATTTCAAGCTGGGGCTGCACCCCCAAGCAGGGCTCTGGGCTTTTCCTTTGGACGGGAGACAGCAAAACACGGGGCAAGGACATTACCCGAGCCCCAGGCACATCACACAGCAGCTGAACAATCAAAGGCAGCTTTGGCAAAACAGTAGCGATCCCCCCACCGCCAGTCCCCCCGTCACTTGCCAGGGCGGTCGCAAAGCGTCTGCTCATTGCCGCACACCGAGCGCAGCGCAGAGCCAAGGCCTGGGGCAGCCTCCTGGCCTTGAGTTGGGAGCTGGAGAGGCAAATCTGTCGCTGGGCGTTGCGTGCAGAGGGGATGGAACTCGGCTACGGAAGCGAGAACGCTCCTCCTGGGGGCTCCCACTCGTCTGGGCGGGACCTGGCAGCAGATCCCAAAGTGGGAAGCAATTAGTGAGCAATCAAGCAACAGGGCAGGGAAGGAGGGGAGCTGGGGGGGGGCAGTAAGAGGCAGGGCTTCCCCTGGCTTCTGGGGAGGGGGCACGGAGTGTCACAATTTGTTTGGGGGGGGGGAAGCTAGCTGGCAAGCTAAGACAATGCAGCAAAACACTGCGACGCCCACTGGGCCAAACCAAAGCCTGGCATGAGCAGGAGCGATGGATCGCTGAGCTATGCCCACTTACGCCAGGGCTAGCCTGGACGCAAGAGCTGCCTCATATCCAAGACCATCTTGCTGCCCCCTCTGTCGTTTCCTCCCACCCCAGGTGTCCCAGGCACTTGCCCTGCGCATAGACACATCCGTCCCTTATTTCTCCGGGGAAAGGCAGCGGGGGGTGGCGCAGCCCCACCTGCCCTCCTATAGCGGACAGGCCGGAGGCCAGACTGTAAGGAGGCAGACCGGGAGACCATCAGCCCCCAGCCGCCCCCAGGGACCCACTTCAGTCCCACTGGACCCTGATGGGGGGGAACTTCCAGAGATCAGGGTGCCCCATGTGCAGAAGGTTGCTGTAGGGAGAGGTGCTCCACTGGAAAGGAGGGACGTCGTCCCAGGTGGGCCCGCTGGCGGCCATCAGGTTGTAGCTCTTGGCCATCACATAGGAAGTGACCTGGGGAGAGAAAACAGGGCGGCTGATGATCCGGGGAGCCCTGCAAGCCACAACCACAGAGTTAGCGGGAGCATCTCTGGGCATGTGTCCCACCAGCTGGCCTCTAGCCCCAAGGGAGCAACACGGGCAGACATGTAGACCCAAAGCTCGACTCGGATATATTGATTCTATGTAAAATACCCTTATTCTTCTGGCACGCGACAAACCTCCACAGCAGTCTCTGTGAGGCTTTGCACGTTAAGTATGTAGGGTGATCCGTTTGCCATTAATAAGTTGGTTTAAAACCACCATCTGTTTGTCCGAAACGAACATCTAGTCATTGATTATCCTGTTTGTAAAGTTACCAAAGATCATTCTGTGAAACTGGTGCCCTTGTTAAAGTACACACGTTTTACAATCACTGCTTAAAGTAACATCAGCAAACGTTCGAAAACTAAAAAAAAATCCAACGTTAAATAAAAATATTTTGTAACAATTGTAAATATTTTAAATTAAAAAGCAAAATGTTGTTTGTGAAAGACACTTGCGTCTTCCAGTGTAAATAAATAAAGTGTAAATAAATACATAAGTAACGTGTGTACGTAAAACCAAAAAGTAACCAAAAAAAAAAAAGTCAGCAGCCTCAAATGTTCAAAGAAGTGAAAATAAACAACTTTTACGACCCAGACGGCCAAAGACTGGCCACCCTTATAACCCTGGAATCCACCTCGAAAAACAAAAACAAAATAAACTGGAAAAAACCAACAATGGTCATTGCTTGCAAAACATGGGTGGTGGATAATCACACCAGAACGCAGATACAGGATGACAAAGCAAAACCCATAAAGTGACGTAAGAGCTTTAGCCCTATAAAAAACAAAAAAAAACCCAAAGAACTTTGGGTTTGGTTCTACAGTCATCCTCCAGGAGCATCGGTGTGCACCAACAGACCCCCACTCCATCCCTTGTGCTTAGACCCCTGGCCAGTGGGCTAACACGAGCAACTGAGGCTCGTGACTATACCCCATCTTTGTAGGACTCTGTGTGTGTGTGTCTCTCTCTCTCTCTTAAAGCAATTGCTTTTTCAAATTTTTGCATTCACAAGAAACGTGGCGTTCTTCCTTGCCCCCCTGAATAAAATCCTGCTGTTTATTTCAGAACAGACACACTTAAGCTGGGCTGCGTCCATGGAGCAGGAGAGCATGTGCACACGCACGTGCGAGATGTCAGCCCCAGGGATTGAACATCCAACTTCTGGATCCACCCCCAGAGCTAGGAGAGCAGCTCTATTAGCCAAGGCTGCAGTAGGGCTTCCGCCACATCTGCTTCCGCCACATCACGGGGCACCCACCTCTATCCCCCCCCGCGGGACCCCCCACCTCTACCACACCCCCCCACGGGACCCCCACCTTCATGTCCGTGCCCCCGTGCGACCGCTGGCGCAGCGCGGCAAACGGGTAGGTGCCGTTGGCGGGGTTCAGGTCCGACCTGGCGGCGATGGAGTTCTCGGCGTTCTGGGGCGGGTCGCAGCCCTGGCAGCGGGACAGCGGGTCCTTCAGAAAGTTGTTGTACCTGGGAGGCGGCACGGACACATCCAGTGGAGACAGGCCCGAGGGGAGGGGAGCCGGGCACGGGAGCTCACGGCAACAGGGGGCACAAGATTAGCCACTGGGGCGGCTCTGCATGGGGTGGGCCGGGGGGCAAAAGGGATCCTAGGCTGGGTTTGCGTGAGGGATGGAGCGGAGCTATTCTGTTCCATTTAGGGTCTCACGCAGACCCACCACAGCAGCGGTGGCCCTCACACCTGATCCAACAGGCCTGCGTCAGCTGTGCACATTGGTCATCGGCAGAAGCCCCAAGCAGGCAGAGCTCTGGGAGGTGGGAATCCAAGCCCAGCCTCGCTTAGGATGGCCATGAGGCAGATCAGTCCCGGGAGGGATGCGCCGAAAGCTTGGCCTAGTAACTAGAGGCAGGCCTAAGGAAAACCCTTCAGGATCTGGACACTTAAGGGCACTCCTGATCTGGGGCTGACTGCGCTCTGAGCCCATCTCGGCGTAGATCTGTGCCTGCCCCAGCCGACCCTCGGTCCCACACCCAGGAGGGGCTGCCTCCTTCGAGACAGTCGCCCCAGTACATCAGCGAGTCACGGCCCAGTGGGCGCCTTGAGAGCACGTGCTGCATCGTCCTTGCATCTTGACACCAGCTCCCAGACATTCCGGGGCCGTTTCTAGCACTCCACGCGGCCAGCACACAAAGCTGCCTCATTAACAGCAGAATAAGCGGCCACCCTACAATAACAGAGCGCTTAACACTCCCTCTGCCCCAGCGGACACACAGCTCAGCTCCCCTGGTCTGTGCCCATCTCCCCCTGCCCACGCCGAGGTACCAGAGGGCACGGAGCATTTGTGTGCCAAGGCCTAGTCTTTCCAGAGCAGTGCCAAGCCCTCACCTCATGAGCCGGATCATGGAGTCCATATCCCGGACGAGCGTCTGATTGCGCCTGAAGATCTGGGCCCGAGGGTTCTTGTCGTAGGTGAACCAGTCACCGTACTTCTTCACCAGCTCCAGGTTCCCGCTGGTGTTGAAGACCTCCTCAAAGTACCTGGGAAGGGGTGAAGGGCGCAACGCACAGATCGATTCGCCTGAGCAGAGACCCCGCCTGCCTTTATACCGGTGCCTCAAGGGATCCCCTGCCAGGATCTTACCCCATGGGGGTATCCACCCCCATCCCCACTGCAGGGAGGCTGAGGGAGCGGCCAAGGGGATGGGGGAAGGTAAAAGACGGTTCAGTGGTTACAGTTCCAGTCTAGGATTTGGTTCAACTCCCTGCTCTGTCACAGGCTTCCAGGGTGAACTGGGGCAAGTCCCGTAGCCTCTCTGTGCCTCAGTTTCCAATCTAGAGAACGGGGATAAAAGCCCTGCCCCGCCTCGGGGAGGCCGCGATGATAAATCACAGGGTGTAAAGTGCTTTGAGACCCACTCAGCGAGGCGGCTCTCATTCAAACAGACTGTCAGGGCAAGGCCCTTTCCAAAGGGGTATTTCCACGCCGTTGTCACCCAGCTGGCAAGTCCACTCCGCACTGACCCCAGACAGCAAAGAAAGGCGGAGTCCCTCTTCACCGCCGCGGTGGGCTGCGTGCTTTCCCCTTCTGGAACCAAAAAGCACGGCTCCCTGAAAGCCAAGCACGCCTAGCCCCAGATGGCTGGGGCAGAGGAGAATGCGCCTCATGAGCCCAACAGGGCATGGAACAGGCCTTGGTGTGGTCACAACAATGCCCCATGGAGGGCAGTGGGGGTGACGGCAGCGGGGGATGAATGCTTGTCCACCCAGCTGATCCCCCGGAGCAAGGGGCCCTAAGCCAGGGGGTGGGAGGGAGAGAGATGAGAACCTCCTTACGGCACGTTGTAACTGGCCCAGTACCCCTTCTGGTACAGCTCTTCCGTTTTGTCAGCCACGACCACCAGCCCCCTGCCAGACGGAGAGAACGAGACGGGGCATGAAAGAGCAGAACACAACGGGAAGCAGATCGCATGGCGGGAAAGCAGGCGTGAGGCCTCCGTCTCGGCTAACCAAGAACCCGGCCCATCAGGGGACCAGAGCATTGGCCAGCCAGCTCCACAGGGGGCACGTGTAGAGCCAGCTCCTGATGAAGCTCCCCAGGTATGGCCCACCAGCTGGCTCCCCCAAGGCCCTCTGGCTCAGCAGAGCTTCCACTTTTGATCTGAGCTAGGGTAACCAAACCGTGACCCAGCCTGACGCGGGGCAGGGGAAAGATGAGCTGGCCAGCCTCGGGGAAGCCAGCCACCGCTCCATTCTCAGAACCCCCTGCTTTTATCCAAGGTGCCAACCTCCGCACTGAAGACAAGGAATGGGACCTTCTCTCAGAACAGACAGTCAAGGCGGGGCTGTACACACAAGGGTCACAGCAAGACCAAGCAGGGGCAACAGACTCCATATGAGGGGGGAGCTGTAACAAACCAGGCATCACTCGACCGCTCTCCAGAGCCCATGAGGAGGGCTGGGCGAAGGAGCGAGTTTGCAGCTGGTTAACGTTACGGCTCCCCCGATCTTGCTTTTTTGAAGCACTTACGGGATCTGCTCCAGCACCGTGAGCACCCCCTCCTGGAGGCCTGCTTTGCCTGGCAGGAAGGTATTGTAATCCACAATCATCCACTGGTTGTTGTACCTGGGCACGAGACAAGAGGGGAAGCGTTTGGGGTTCAGTGCCCTTGCCCCATGGTGGTAAATGCCAAGTAGCAGTCACGGTGTATTTATACCGCCACCACGTGGCTGCTCTAGGTAACTACACTCTCCTGGGTGTGTGATTTCCTTCCTGTTAGTAAATTGATACAGTCAACCTGTGGAACTCATTGCCAGGGGATGTTGTGAAGGCCCAAAGAAGAATGAGATAGCCATTGATGGACCTATCCTCCATAAACCTGTTAGCCAAGAAGGGCAAGGAGGCATTCCCTTGCTCTAGGTGTCCCTAATCCTCAAACTGCCAGAAGCTGGGACTGGATGACAGGGGATCACTCGATAATTGCCCTGTTCTATTCAGTTCCTCTGAAGAATCTGACACTGGCCACTGATAGGAGCCAGGATACTGGGAGAGATGGACCATTGACCTGACCCTGAATGGCCATTTTTATGTTCCTGTTCGAAGGATCCCTGCGTGGCTGCAGTGCAGCCAACTCTCACATGACTGCAGTGGACAAATGGACAGCATAATGAGGAATAAACTGAACACCGTCCACGCTTTCAACCGATTTCCTTCCACTCTAGGTATTTCCACTCACCCACCCCCACTTCTCACCCCCTCGCCATGTCAGATCAGTGCATCGCAGGCGGCCGGTTTCAGACCAAACTGCAGAGAAATCAGAACAAGTTGTGCCGTGGGCAACGGCTGCAGCGTCGCAGGGGGCTCTGTGAGCCAAGCAAAGTGCCCAGTACCAAGTGCAATGGGCACAATTATTCTTACAAATCCATGGCGACCTAGAGCCTCCACATCGTCCCTATGCGGCCCCACCACAGAGAGAGTGTTTCACGGCAAAACCACAAGTCCCTTCTATCTCCATAAGACGAGAGGCTCCCTGAGCAGTACAGACCCTATGACACACAGCCGGACAGTTCCAGTGTTCTGTGCCTTTCTCCTATCCTTGAGCCTTCTTGGCGACGTGGCTTGTAAATTCTTCACGGCAAGGACTGTCTGCTAGGGTGTGAGCATCTAGCACAGGGGGCTCTGATCTTGATTGGACTAACAGCGTGTGACACGCCATAGCCATCACACGACCACGCGATGTCCCGTCACATCGCGCCATCGTCCCCAGGGTGTGCCGTGTGCAACAATCGGACGTCAAAGAGAGGCTGAATCTTCCTGCTCAACTGAACTCAAGGAGACTAACCGGGAGGTCTCAGCGCACCCCATCACTGCCGCGGGGGGGGAACTGGAGAATGACAGGAGGGTCTGGATGACTGCGAGTCGACTTACGTGCCACTGTTGAACTGCTGGAAGATGGCAGCCCACTCGGCCCCGCTCCTGGCTAGCCGGTTTGCCACTATATTTCTCAGCCACTCCAGGACGCTCCCTTCTGGCTGGATGTACTTCCACAGGGCGGCGTTGCTGTTCCCGATGGTGGTTTCCAAAGTCACCTGCACGGTGCAGAACGCAGCCGTGAGCGGATCCAGCAATGGGGGTATGTGACCTAGCAGAGGCCAGACCTGGGCTCACGGCAGTGGGGCAGAGGAGTGAGCTAGAGAGGCAACCTGCCCCATGTGAAAAGCGTAGTCGTGGGACTGTCCACAGGAAGAGGTTCAGCCCTGAGCTGACATGGCTCCTACTGTAAACAGTGATCCAGGGCCCTGTGTACAACCCCTTTGAACCCAAGAGCAAAAATGGGGCAATCCACAGCTAGAAGAACCCAGGGACAACTGGGCCACATGGGAGAGGCAGGGGAGGAGGGTCCGGGCAGCAGCAACCCACCAAGCCGCTGCTCAAGATGTAGAAGTCGTCTCCTGAGAAGATGGTGCCGGGGTAGGACGAGAACACCTGGACACGTCCTGAGATCGGGTCGTCACCTGGGGTAGCAGACCACAGGAAGCCATCGGGGGGGGGGCAAACGTCGTGCCCCATCCCCTCCAGAGCCAGACGTTGCCAGCTTCCCACAGCAAACTCCACCACAGAGTGGCAGCAAGTTCCAGCTGCAGGCCAGGGGGAGCTGGTTCTAGGGTCCCTCGGGATCATTGCAATGGAAACAGATAGCAGGAAACCCTTCTCTCTTTGCGTAAGGAGCAGGGAAACTTACACAGCATCTTTGTGGGCTCCAGAAACTCCGTTCTGCTAGCTAGCCCTTGCCCTTCCCACGGGAAGTGACCCTGCTAGTGACCCTGCTTCCTGGCAGGCAAACACGTGCTTACTGATGAGCTATGGGGCCTTATCACCCCCTTGTCCTGCCCTCACAGCCTCCCCTCCTCCTGCCCGGGGCTAAGGGGCTCCGATCCTGGCACCAGCCCCCATTGCTTTCTCCCAGGTCCCTCCGCGCCTTACGCACCGTGGGCCGAGGTCCGGAAGGGCAGCGTGTACTTCTTGACGATGCGCAGCATGGACTGGTAACCGTTCCAGGTGTCGTGGGAGACCAAGAGCTCCTGGTTCCCCGGCAGCAGCTTGATGAGAGCGGAGCAAGATCCCGAGCCCAGGAAGTGCTTGCTTTCGGTTTTGTTCAAGGCGGATTCCAGGTCCTCCAAGTCGCCACCGAGCTGGAACAAGCTGTGGGCCCGGGGCGGGGGAAATAGAGACATGCGGTGTCATAAGAACCCCTGGCAGCGCAGACAAAGGCCACTGGATTTGCCAGAGCAGAGCAGATGCTCGGGCCCCTGCCCTGGGCTGGATTCCTGCTATTGGTTACCCCAGCCGGGCCAGGAGCAACTCCTGGTCCTGGCCATTTGCACCCGACAGGGGACTGATCACTTCGTCTCCACGGGTTCATTCCCCTGCAGCCAAGGCTCCCTCATCTGACCACGCATGAGCTGCAAGCCTTAGCGACGGCCATAAAACTGCCGCCGGAGGCACATGCAGACACGGGGCAGAGCTCCCAATCTTGGTTCCAGGGACCCAAGCCTTTCCTCAACCCCGGGGGCTAATGAAACAATGACACGAGGGCAGCCAGTGCCACCGCCACCAGCCAGGGAACACGGCACAGGCGCAGGGCAATTACAGCTCACAAGGAGAGCCCTCGGCTGGGAGCGTATGGATCTTTTGGAGAACGGTCTGTCTGCCCGGCCGTGCGGATATAAACGCACCGAGGGTAGGAAGGGCTAAGGGGGTCTGGGCAGCGGTGATCTAAGGAGCTCTGGGGCTGCAATATATTGTAATTAAACGGGAGGCCCTCTCCTTGGGTCAACACCCCGACAGGGAGTCATCAAGGCACCATGCACACATTGACTCGCCGTTCGCGCAAGATCTTGGGAGGAGGCAAATATTCTCCCTGTTTTATAGATGGGGAAACTGAGGCAGAGAGCGACCACCTGCCAGCAACACGGGAGGCAGAAGCAAACCTGGCCTTGCTCTTCGTCAGCTCCCTTGGTGCTGCAGGGCTGACAAGAGCCAAGGCACCCCAGCTGCTCAGCAAGCCAAGGAAAGGACATCATCCAGGACCGAAAGGGTTAAGTCCAATCGCCCATCTCCCGCCCTCCCGCCCAGGGGGACTTACAGGAAGCCAAACGGGGCGACTGAGAATTGCCCCGTCGGGAAAGCCACTCGCCCGTTATAACTGTCCTCCAGGCCCTTGAGCTGCAGCAGAGCCAGGCGCACCTGTTGGGGAGGGAGAGGCGCACAGTGAGACCCACACGCACGGAGATGGGTGTCGGGGCCGGGCTCTGAGATCTCACACCAGACGTGTGGGAGGGCACGTGGAGGGGGCTGGTTACGGGACTTGGAAAAGAGGCAATAGAAAGGAAGGGGCAGTTCGACCCCGGAGAACGGCTCTGGAAGGGCATCCGGCTCCTCCGTGTTTATCTGCATCTCGGCGACGCCAGATGAAGCGTGCTCAGCTTGCAAGATGGATTCCCCCCGAACCTGCAGTCCGGCACCTCTGCAGTCTCCTCGAGTCAGGAGGGGAGCTCTCCAGCGGTAGGGCTTCTACCGGCCAAACGAGGCCACTGGAGCGATTGAGTGAGAACTCAGGGAAGGACCAGGCTTTCCATGGCTCCATCCCCCCGCCAGGTCCCTGAAATCCACCCTCGTGCGCATACGGAGCTGCCCAGCCCACACTGCCCATACAACGTCCTGTCGGAGAGGAAGCGAGGAGGAACTTCTCCTACTGACGCTGCAAAGAGGAAAGACGACAGCTGGATCTAGTCACCGCAGCTGGAATTTGGCCAGGGCCCCGGCGCTCACTTCAGTCCTGCATGTGCTTAACGAGCCAGGGGACTGTTATTGGCCACGGTAGCCCACGGCTCAGTTACTGGTCACCCTTTGTATTTAAAAATCAAGCAATGCCCTGGTTTTCACTGGCAGGCGTCTGGTCTGGGGCCCCCGTAGGAGGGCGGTGGGAGCTGACCTCTCAAACGCCAGCCCTCGGCCCAAGGAGCCTGTCCTTGTCACCCTGCGACCAGCACCCCCATATAAATGCCTGGCACCCCCCACCCCCGAGCAGCCCAAACCCACCTGGTGCCAATACTCAGGATCGTCTCCTTTCTCCATCTGCTCCTCCATCCAGGCCAAGTTGGTTTTGAGGTAGCTCTTCAGCTTCTCACAATAGTCAGTCTGGTATTTAAAGGGGCCGCAGTAGCCCACCATGGTGTTCATCCAGTGCATGTAGATGAGCTGGGGGAAGAAGGGGGCCCAGGGTGACAACGGGAAAGACAGCGCTGAGGGCCCCAGCCTCCTCGCCCCTTTCCATCCCACTTAACGTCCTTGAGTGAGGGGCTGGGTCTCCAAAGCTCTGGGGAAAGCCAGGCTCTCCTCGCCAAGGCTGGCTGGCTGGAGATCTAGGGACAAGCTGAATGGGGCGGGAGGCGGTTCAGGGAGGCCAGCCAGCCACCCTGTGCTTTTACAGGCTTCAGTCCAAGCCGAGCTTAGCTCACAAGTGAAACGAGTGTGAGAATCTCAGTCTCGCCCCCACTGGGCACCTGTGAGCCGTAACCTTTGGCACCACCGGCCATCTCTGAGAAGAGGCCCGGGAACGTGAGCCTAGATTGAGGGGCAGGGGTGTAGCAGGACGGGGGGAGCACTGGACTGGAATCCCGGGGACCCTGCAGAGGACGCCTGGCAGAACTCTAGGCTCCGTCGGCCTGCGTTTCCCCTGCCTTGCGCCACCATTTACCTGCTCGGACACAGCGGCTTCAGCCACACCGGCAGCGTAGGCCTGCAGGCTGTCATTGTACTTCTCATTGGTGACCAGCTCCAGGAAGGACCACCTGCCCCAAGCAGAGAGGACACCCAATGAACAAAGACAGGCAAGCTGCAGTTTGAACCCACGTACAGCCCCTATCCATGGCAAGGCAGCTCTCCACCCCGGCTCCCTGGGGCCCTGTGTGTCTTCTATTTTATCTTAAGTGTCCTTCCACGGGACAAAGCAAACAGCTCCCGAGGCAAAGCTCCCTGTGCTTTGCTTCTCATTTGCCTTGTCTGGAGCGGCTTCCAAGATTCCCCTGGCACTCGGCCCACGCAGTGGAGGATAAAGACACACTGGAGCCGTGGGAGGCGCTTACCGGAGTCTTTCCCAACCAGGAGGGCATCAGGGGCAAAAGGAAGCAGATAGAGGGACCAGCAAAGCTTCTGCTCTCCCTTAAAGGATCTCCAAAGTCATGATCCCTTATATACGGATCGACACGCCCACGGCACCCAGCACCCCAGGGCCTCCTGCACACACTGCTTTGCATCTGCACACACCTTCACGGCTAATTCAACCCCCATCGCCCCCAAATCCCTAGGAGGTGGGATGTGGCGGATTAGCAGTGGACGGATAAGGCTCTGCGCCATCTCGGTCACCTCGGCACCCCTTTGCAGCACAGTTCTCGTCCCCAGATAGGTCACGGGTGGAGCAGCCACTAGCAGCAAATAAAAGCCACCACCCAGCAGCCCCTGGGATGTCCAGGACACACAGAGCTACTGCATCACTTTGGAAAGGGCTCTTCTCTCCCCCCCCAAAAACTCTCCCCACCTCCGTTGCTCACTTTGACAGGAGAAACTGGCCGTTCCCAGCCTCCCGTGTCTGACCCCGGCCTACAGAACGGAGAGACACACACTCCAGAGTCAGCCCTGCCGAGATCAGCAAGCAAAATTCAAGATCAGCACAGGAGGGCCCCAGCACCCGGCCAGATACTCCCAGCAAGACAGCACACTGCTCCGCCGCAGCCGGCTAATGGGCTCCCACTCACGGAGCAGGAGAGTTATTAATTTATGAGAGAAACCGAGCGGGTGCCAGACTGGCTGCCCTGGAGACAGAGGGCCCCTGCGACAGGGCTCTGGCACTGTGAACTCTCCCCTCCTCCGCACCAGTCACGCCTAAATGGGATCCCGCTTGTTAATGCAGTGGGGTCCCCGTAGAGGGACTATATCCCCACTGATGCCTGGATGAGTTTTGTGTAAAGTATTTCAGCGTGCTGGGCGCACATTCACCCCTCCAGGAGACACAGAAGCAGCTCGACCTCTGCCACAACCAGTTGCCAAATGTCCTCCTTCCAAACAACCTAGCTACATCACCGTAACATCTAAACGTAGGGGAGTATCTGTCAGCTGTCACTGTGCGCTGCAGACGGCTCCAGGGCGAGCAACACATGGCAGCGTTGCCAACTCCCCTGACGCTGGGTGCGTTTAGGGAAAGCCCAAGATCCGGGAGTCATGTGATCCCATGACAATCTCTGCCTTTTTTTAAAAAAGAAAGGTACCTTTCCAGCCCTCGCGGTTGCTGAGAAAAGCTTGAAAATGTCACAGTCGCAAGGCCACAACACCACATAAAAAGAACCCTAAATTTATTCTTTAGAATAAAAAACCAAAAATCTCTTGATTTTTAAGTCAATCTTGTGATTTTTGGGGGGGATTGACATGACTTCTGCATACTTGGGATTAACAACTGTTCTCTCACCGAAAGAGACTATGTTTGTTATTTTCCTTAGATCAGAAATAAGCCACCTGGACAGAAAAGCACAAAGGGATTGTTCTTTACGTGCATATGAGGAAGGGTAACAACTATTTCTGCTACACAGGGTTAAGGGAAATGCTTCTACAACAGCCCTGGGGAGGGCTAATGACAGGCAGTTACATATTGCCCTTAGGGCACGCTTTTGACCTGGGAGAGGTGATGTCCCATAATGCACTACAGACACACACTCAGGGCTAACTAGAGATGCTCACCCAAAACCTGAGGCATCCGGACTGTCTCACTGGAGGACAAATCAGGTCAGGACTGGCTAGGAAATTGTGACTCAATACAGATCATTTTGCCTGACAGATGATGGGGCGCTGGAATGACAAATACTCCTTGAATAAGAGGAGCTAAGAGAGGTTTCATGCAGCCTGAGGCCAGCCTGCTACATTCATAAAAAGCACAATTTTTTAAAAAAAGGGACCCCATGTATTTATTTGAGGTTTCAAACTGGCTACAGAATTTTTAAGCTGGGGCTCATACGCAGCTATCTGACTGCCAGACAGAGATCGAAGTCGACAGGGTGCCTAGCTCCAGTCTCACGCCCTTCTACAGCCTGGCCCAAAGGACAATGCAGTGCAGACATGCTGGATGAATCACAGAACGCTATTTAAAAAAAAAAAAAAAAGCCAGTGTGCTTCTAGAGGGATTTGTTCTTTAAACTGGGTAGCAAGAGGGACCTGCTTTGCTGTAAAAAGTTAGACAGAACACTAAAGGCAGGATCAGCGTCCCCAGTTATGGCACCCTTTCCATCAGCCAAGAACAAGAGCGCCTGGAACAGGAGATCGGGTCCACGCCCTTCCCCGTGACACAGCAGCTGAGGTCCGACACAGGCCGGAGCAGAACCAGAGCTTTGAGGGCGACAAGGCGGCCTGCTGGCTCTTTCCTGTAATCAGTTATTTTCAAATTTAAGAGAAAAGCTGAAGCAGCTTGAGTTTAAAAATAATAATAAAAATCATGAGGCCAGGAGTTCTACATCTGTGTCCCAGCCCCTTTCAGACTACTGCTCTAGACCGACGCTCGTCAGGGCAGGGACTGCCTCTGAACATGGGTTTGTACCGCACCTGGCGCCACAGGGCTCCCGGCCCTAAATGGCTGATGCTCAGATACCATGCTGATGGGCAGCAGCATAAAGCCTGAAGACAGGATCAAGCCTAGTCAGAGCCCCTTGGCGCTAGCGCAATGGAAATAGCAATCGCACCTCGCACGCAGCGTCCCTTTCCCGACCAGCGCAGAGAGCCGGGCGCAGCCGTCGGAGCGTTCCTGTGGCCGGAAAGTGGCCGACGGCTATACCCGCAGAGCGGCGGGCAGCTTGTTTCCCACGGCAGCGAGACGGACCCGTGCTAGTGCCACTCGGGTTGGCGCACTGAGGAATGCAGCGGGGCCGGTTGGCCCAGGCGAGCGAGCGCACACGCCGAGGGTCCCCGGGGCTGGCACTCGGGCCCGAGTCACCGTGCCCGCCACTCCAGCCTCACGGCGACCTGCTAGTGCAGCTAGCCGCCCTCTCTCTACCCGCAGTGGAAGGCGCCGTGCCAGCTGCCGGGCAGGTGTGATGCCCAGCGGCGCAGAGCCTTGAACCTTGGCAGCTGCACGGTGCCCAGGGGGTTTGCAAGCAGTGGCATGCCCTAGCCAGCAGGGAACAGCGAAACCAAAGCAAGCGGGGCCCTTCGGCCGGGCTGCTCTGCTCCGGAACACAAGGCCCCGGCTGTGTGAACCGCAGGCAGGCGCCCGGTGGCGGTGCCCAGCGCCAATCCGGATTAGCCCCGGCTCACGCGCTACCCAAAAAGCAGAAGCGAAAGCGGAGCGAGGGGCGGACCCGGGCCCCGGGTCCGCGGGCACGAAGGGCCGGGGAGCCCCGCCGGACCCGCCCCCCGGCCCCAGCGCGCCCGGATCGGGCCCGGGATGGGGGCCCGGGCGCCGCCCCTACCCCGTGTCTCGGATGCGGTCGGTGAGGCTGGCCCGGGCCACGGCGGCGGGGTCCCAGCCCGGCACCACCCGCAGCCGGCCCGAGGCGGGCTCCAGCAGCACCGAGCTGCGGCGGGTGTCCGGCGCGGCGGCCCGCAGGAGGCTGAGCAGCAGCAGCAGCGGCAGCGGGGCCGGGCGGCCCATCGCCCGTGGCGTCCCGGCGGCGCAGCGGACGCGGCCCGGCTCCCTGCGCCCGGCGGCGGCGGCCTGCGGCGGGCTCCGATCAGCTGACGCGGGGCGGCCCGGCGGGGGCGGCCCCTTCTTAAAGCGGCCCGGGCTCGTTCCTCGGGGGGGGGAGGCCCCGAAGCTGGGGGACCCCAGGCCTGGGTTAGTCCCGCGGGCTCTGCCTGCCCCCCCCGCATCTTCCACCCAAGCGGGGAGTCCCCCGGGGACTGCGCCCCCCTTTCCCCAGCCTCCCTCTGCGCCTCTTCCCAGGGCCTGCCAGAACTACAGATGCCAACCCTGCAGATCCGCACCCCCCTTCAAGATCCCAGCCCCCCGGTCACCCCATGTGGGGTGCCTCCCAACACCCCAGGAGCGGCTCAGGGTGGAAGCCGAGGGACAGTCGCTGGCACGGGAAAAGGGTCAAAGACCCACGCAGGCCGGCGCCTGGGGGTGGACATGCCTGTCGCAAAGCGATCGCTCCCTGTCTGACCGCGCAGGCCTCGGCCTCCCGCGAAACCTGAACAGGCCTTGGAAAGAGGAGCCTGGGAGTTTAAATTCATAGCTTTGCTAGACACTACAATGGCAGAACAAGGGGACACGCTGGATTTATGGTTTATTACAATAATCCGTAACCCGCTAAGGACACACACGCCCAGCTGCTTCTCCCCACATTTCCTTTTCTCCCTATGGCCGGGGGGTGTTAACAAACCACTTCACTTCAATAGCCCCTTGCAATGTGTATTAACTACTTCTGCTAAACAATCTGGACCACCTTGTATTTAGCGGGGACGCTCTGAGCGCGTCCGTTCCCCACACCCGAAGAAGACCTCTGCACAGCTGGAAAGTTTGTCTCTCTCACCAACAGAAGTTGGTCCAAAAAAAGACAATAACTCACCCGCCTTGTCTTTCTGCTGCGCCGTGCACGGCTGCATGGAAACTGGGATGGGGGTACTGCGCAGAGGGGCACATTGCAAAGAGTTCAAGTAGCTGGCAGGCTCTGACCGCTAGAATCTTCTCCCTTCACAAATAAATCTAAGGCCGTAGGGTTTCTCCTCCCTCAGCTTTGTGCAAACGGCTGGCACTGGTTTGAGCATCTACACCATTGACAGTGTCTTTCCACCATTCTCCTGTCAAGCTGCCATGTTATAAGGCCAGGAGTCATGCGGTCTGTCTCTGCGCTTGGGGAATGTTTCTGAGTTTTCCCAGATCCTACAGTGATGGGCCCCATTTAATATGAGTGCCAGGGCTTGCTGCAGAATGGAATCGGAATTTCCTAGCTGTGTGTCATAGGTCCTGTACTGCGTACAGCGATTCTCCTTTAGCTCAAACAAGAGGGCTCATTTAGAGCAGCAGAATGTAAATTCTGTCCTAGCTGATACCATGAAGCTCAGAGGACTTGAGTATGTGGCCAGTTATTTATAATAAATAAATAAATAGCAGCTATGCTGATGGAGAAGCAGTTCCTGCTAGACTTTTCTGAAGCAGGATCTTACAGTTACCCTATTATTTATGGAAAGAGATTTGTGAGAGAAAGAAGAATCCAAAGCAATTTCCATGACTGAGAAATTTGAGTGCAACCCAACTGTTGTATTGCATCTTCCATGCTGAGGGGAACCTAAAATACTTGAATTAGAGAGATGCATTCATTAAATAAGTAGCATGGGGTGAGAAAAAGTAATGGCACTGGCACGGGAGAAGGGCCAGGTTTAGGGATTTTAAAAAATGGGAAAATCAAATATAGCAGGTGACAGCTGTGAAGGAAAAGACTCGTGTACCAGCAGTAGGGGGATGAGGATAGTCAGAACTTCAAGTGGAAACCTGGCCATAAAAATTATTCACAAGGTGCAAATAAATGTTCTACACCAAAAACCATCTGCCAAATGGAGGACTGAATCCAGTCCTCATTCACTGACTCCTTTGTCTCACCAGGGAAGCTGTTGGCATCCATCCAAAGAGGATAGCTTTCCCTCAGTTATATGTAGGGGCGGCAGCAGACACAAATCCCTCCTCTTCCCTTGGGCCCTATGCGTCAGAGGGGAACAAAGCAACAGGAAAGGGACAGGGGTGAGCGGTGAGTAAAAGAGGGCATGGTGAGGTGGGAGACTACCCACTCAGAAAGCTGCTGCTCTAAGCATCATGTCACATGTGTCTGTTCTAACAGAGCATCAGTGCGGTTACTGCTTGGAAACCCAGAGGAACTTAACACCGCGAAGAGGTGTATGAACTTCCATCCGCTCCAGCTGAT
This sequence comes from Mesoclemmys tuberculata, assembly GCA_007922155.1. Taxonomy (NCBI): domain Eukaryota; kingdom Metazoa; phylum Chordata; order Testudines; family Chelidae; genus Mesoclemmys; species Mesoclemmys tuberculata. Next base: position 6,318,940 of record ML675638.1, read on the forward strand.
CTGCGCCCCCACCTTTTGGAAAGGGTAGTTTATGACACAGGCAGCGCCAATCATGCCAACTCTCGTCTGATGATTGTTTCCCTCAAAGGCCCAGCTCCTGGAGTCAGGGATATGCAATGATTGCAGCCTTCATTCTTAAAGAAAAATAAGTTTCTAGCCCTTGTGGCTGGGGAGAAAGCTTCAAAATGTGACCCCTGTGGCTCAAAAAGCAGAAGGCAAATAAAAAGACCACCACATTGATTATTTTTACATAATCTCATCACGTAAAAACCAAACTCATGATTTTCGGTGAGCCCGACTCAATTTTTGAACATTTGGGGTTGGAAATCCAGCAGGCTGAGCAGGAAGAAGCCCGTGGCAGAATCGAGTGGCCAGGGCTAGAGGGGCGAGGCTGTCTCACACAGGCGGATTGTTTCTCATCTTCAGGGTTGGTTCTTGTCTTCTTTGCAGCTCAGCAGACTCCAGGGGTTTTTAGGACAGTCCAATCTCCCAGCCCTCAGCAAGACAGAACTCCGCAGTCAGGGGAACCTCTGAATGGCTAAACTGAGGCTGGTGTAAGGTCGAATGTAACTGGGTGCGAAAAGTCCAGACTGGACAGGGATGCAGTACAACCGCATAAGTCAGAGTCAGTTCGGCCATTGGAAAACCCAAAGGTCATGGGAGACTCACCCACCAGGGAAAAAGCCAGTACTAGGGGGCTGTTTTATTACCTAGATCCCGTGCTACAAGGCATGGCGTACAAGCTGCTTCATGCTGATGGGGTGATACCGTGGACGGTCCAAGGCAGGTTCAAGGGCCCTGGCTCTATTTTAAAAAAACAGTGGGAATTTTACCCTTGACTTCACTAGGCTGTATTTTACCCCCATGCTGGATCTTGGCTCCTGCAGCCACAGTGCAACTGGCTGGTTGGAAAAGCACCTGAGATTTGCTTGAATCAGCCCTGCCCGCTGAGACTATGCACTGGGGGAGACGCTTGGTGCTCCAAGACAGCTGATGAATGAGGACATGTAACCCATCCTGGACTCAGATGCCCCTGAGATGGGGTTTCCAGGGCCCTCTGCTGGATGGAATCCGTAGGCCACCCGCTCCAGTAGGCGTTGGCTCTGGGTGTGCATGCATTCCAGTACGTTTCCAAGTGGAGTTCTAGATGGTGCCTTTAAAGCCCTCGGTCGTTTGGGATCTGAGTGTCTGAGAGCAGCGTCTCTCCCCATGCAGCTGCAATCAGTACAGGCACTTGAGGAAGAAAACCAAAAAATGTCAGGCCTTTGTTGAAGAAGGAATGATTTAGCTGGGGTTGGTCCTGCTGCGAGCAGGGGGTTGAACTAGATGACCTCCTGAGGTCCTTTCCTACCCTCATCTTCTCTGATTCTAAAGGAGTTCAGTTCTCCTGTAGCTCATGGAGTATAAGAGAAGGGATCCCATCCAAGACCCTTCCCCCAACACCCACCCCTTTCTGCCTGGGCTTCAGCCTCTTATCCCAACTGCTGCTGATCAACGAATTACTCACAGCCGGGGCGGTAGCAGCTCTGTCCCTTCACCCCTTAGGCCGTGTATCCACTAGTACTTATGTCGGCAAAATTATGTCGCACACCCCTGAGCGACATAGGTTTTGCTGGCATGAGCGCTTGCGTGGACGCCCCGATGTCGGTGGAAGACACTCTCCTGCTGGCACAGGTAACGCTGCTCGTTTCTTGGTTTTTTTATGTCCACGGGAGAGCTCTCTCCCATCGGCTTGTGTAGCCACGTTATGTCCTCTTACAGTGGCACAACTGTACCGATACAGCTGTGCCACTGTAAGGTTTACGTGTGGACTAGCCCTTCGTGACTGTGGCAGAGCGGGACTTACACATCCCATCGCAGTGCACAAAGCCCATTTTTAATGAGCCTTATTAGCATTTGTTATTCCTATTCCAGAAGCACCTAAAGGCCCCGTTTAAAATAGTGACCCCACTGGGCTAGGAAGGCACACAGCGAGGGACAATCTCTGCCCCAGAGAGCTTACAGTCTAAAGAGACGAGTCAGACAGATGGGGCGCGGGGGGAGATGGCAGAGAGGCACAGAGAGGGGCAAATGACCTGCCTGGTGTCACTGTAGCAGGTCAGTTGGCAATAGAACCAGATGTCGTGAGATCCAGGCCAGCTGGACACAAGCAGGAAATATTGCACCAAAAGGTGAGGGGGGACATGTGCCTCTTCCACGGGGAGGGGGAAGAACTACACAGCTTTCCTGATGGACACTGCATCGTGAGACCCCTGGCATGGAGCAAAGAGCCTCACATGAGTGAATTCATCTGTGAAATCACGAGTGGTTGGAGATCCTGCTGTCACCTCTCTCTGAGGGGCACCGGAACCCAGCTTTGCAGCTCTGAACTCTCAAGGAGGCTTGATCTGTATGGCAAAAGCATTGGTAACTTTCCTGAACACAACAAACCCAGTGCCCCAGGGTGGCTGGGTTCATTCTTTGCTCAGTTAAAAGCCTGGATTTTTTTTTCCCTGGAAGGCATGTGATTTTAGTGGGCAATTTAACTAGGTGGGAAACTGACCCTTTAATCTCTTAAGGCTCTTATGTCTCCAACAGCCAGGCTTCTGTTTTCCCATTATCAGCTCCCTTGGCGGGGCTGAGAGGGCTCTTATCGGAGCAGAATCTTGTCGCATGAGCACCGGCGTGGGGGGAGGAAGCGCAAAATTGAAGCCAGCCAAGCTCAGCAACTTGGCCTCACGCTGGCAGTGCAGAAGCATCAATTCCCCTGGGCTTTCTTCCCAGCCTGGGGTTGTGAGAGCAGGAGATACAACATGTTCTAGGCTTGGTTCTGGAGGAAGGAGGGCGGGGACGAGTGCAGCACCTCCTGCTGGAAAATCCATGAACTGGCGCCTTTGGCTAAAGACCTTCTGCCTCCTTATGGGGAAGAAAAGGCAGACGGTGCCATTTGGGGTGAATCATCTCCTTCCTGCCTCTGCCACTGGTAGATAGCGAGGTCCAGCGCTTGCTATGGCCCCGTTCTGTAGCAAAGGTCTCTACAGGCAGTCACATGCCCTCTGCTCTGTTCTGTATAGCCCAAGTAGCCCAATGTGTAATATCCTGATAGCATGCTCTCCAGTTCAGATGTCACAGGGATGCGTGTAGTACCTGAGCCAGAGGGGAAATGACTAAAGACGTGATCTTCCATGAGAAACCAGCCCAGAATTTATGCTGAGCTGCGTGCATGTTAGGAGAAGGTGTTCTTGACTGCGGTGTGGATACCAGTGCGGTGCAGGCGTTTCCATGCAGCTCACCATCAGGTCTCAGTGCCTTGATTTAAGGAGCTCCCAGAAAGCTGGGACCGCATGTGAGCTGCCTTTTTGTCCTGTGTTTGTACAGCGCCTAGCACACTGCAGCTGGGGCCCAGAGACATGACATAAATAATGGCCCCGTGTCATCACCCTGTCCGCCCTTAAGCTTTGTTTCAATCCCTTGGGGTTGCTGCTGCTCCCTAGAGATAGGACTGGAATCCAGGCATCCTGACTCCCTGCTGCAAATGCTAGAAAATGCTTCCTCCTGGGGTGGGCATCTCGGCCAGTCTTGATGAATCAGAACTTCACAGCCAATGTTGGGATCGGCCTAAATCGGCCTGGAAGGGTCTGGCTCAGCTCTACCTCCTGTCCTCAGGGAAGAATAGCACAGGACGGAGTGAGTCACCCACGGGGTGGCTGGGGCACTAGTGTGGGTTTAACCAATTGGTGGAGGCCCCCGTCTGGTGGCTGCACTAGATGCGTGTGTGGTTTAGGTCTACACTGGAAGCCATACAGCGGTGCAGCCAGGGCAGACACTCTGTGCCAATGGGAGAACGCTTTCCCGTTGGCACAATTTAAGTCCACGTCAACAAGAGGCGGTAGCTGTGTCGATGGGAGAAGCTCTCCCGCCAACATAACACTGTCTACACCGGCACTTAGGTCACTGTAACTTACATCGCTCAGGGGGTGGCTTTTTCACACCCCCGCGTGATAGAAGTTAGACCGAAATAAGGGCTAGCTCTGTATTGTGTGCAAGCCCTGTATTCTGCATGATCCTGACATGGGGCGCCCTTCACAACCCTGGCCGTTTGCAGACACAGCATTGCTGGGGAAGTTGGAAGCGCTGCACGTGGTAGGGACGTGCTGCTGGCCTCCTTTCAGCTGGAAGTGGGCCTTTAGATTGCTAGCTGTGTGATATGCAGTGAGGATGTGGCATTCAGAACCAGGTTCACACAATCGGCCAGCGAGCGCCCCATTTACAGCCACGCCGCACTGCCAGGCAGTGTCTCTGTAAGCTGTGATGCCAGGTATTTTCAATGTCCCCCAGACCCGTGAAAACTGGGGCTTGGTGTGAAGGGTGGGGCAGGGTATAGGGAGCGGCTTGACTGAGTGACTCAGTGACAGCCTATTCTTGGATTCTCCTCTGCCTAGCTCAGAGAAAGCAGGCCAGCCCAGCACGTTGAGGAATTTGAGGGCCCCACCCTCTAGAATTCAGGGAGGCAACAGAGCCAGAAAACAGAGAGGGCCCTTAAAAAGTAACCCGAGCAAAGCAAGCCAAGGGAAAATTCAACAAGCGGCAGGTGAAGGACCGTCGAGATAAGGAAACTGGGCCCACTGGAAAAAAGAGCCTGCTGCCGCTCCAAGGGGGAACAGGAAGGTCAGCCGCATGGGCGCGAGGGCCGGGCTCTCGGAAGGGCTCCCTAGTTTTCAGTTGGCAGGACAAGGGTGCGGATTGCGGAAGGGCCGTCAGCTGGCGCTAACGCACCCATGCCTCTTGCCTGCCCTTTCCAGGGAAACACCCTCGTGGGGGATGAATTTGTAGGCCGTCTTTCGAGCACCTGTGCACAATGCGTTTCCATGCGACTTGTCAAATATTCCTTCCTGTTTCGTAATGAGCTCTCTTGGGAACTGTCTCTTTAGGTGGTTTCGTTTCCCATGCAGCAAATGTGGGGGAAGGGCGCCGCAGAAGCCTCGCTGGTTCTGTTATGCAGAGGCATGGGAATGGCGTCACTGAATAAAAAGGATCTTTTTTCCAAACACGGTGGGCCCAGAGCGGTTCCTGAACACCACACCGACGCCATAAGCTTAACAGCCCCATGTATCTCTGTAAAGCCCAGGCCATGTGCAGCGCCTAGCACCGCGGCGGCCTGGGTCACAGGGACTCCTGGAAATAACCCAAATAATAATTCCTAGGGGGTACGTACTGCATGTACTCGTGTATAGACACGGAGAGGCTGTCACACACCATGCCTGGGCAAGCTGTGATACAGAGGCGGAGACTTCAGTGATTTCAATCATGCTGGAGGCGCGGCTGTCTCCTGTAAAACTGCCCTCCCATGCGCTGTGATGGAGTCCTCCCAGGCCCCCTTCTGCTGTCACTGCAACTAGAACTGATCCTGGATGCAACACAGTGAAAAGCCATAGGGTAGACTGCGCCGAACTGGACGTCCACGATTGGGCCCAATCTTGTTCATGTCACTTTTAACCATCTTGTAAGCTAGGCCTCCTGGCTCATCTGCAGGCGTAATGTTGTCAGGACTTTTCCTTGCACCACTTTGCTCACAGTGCACAGCAGAGCTGCAATTTGCCCCTTGCACTGCAATGACGCAAGCCTGGGTTTTTCATTCTAACTGCCTTACAACGGCATTTCACTACAAGTCCCTGATAAGCAGGCTTTGTCTACTATAAGGTGTCACTAAAATACAGTCTGGTATACTCTGGGCCCCACGCTTGCACATGCATTAACTACTCCCATGAACCGCTCCATTGGCCATTCGCAGGCTCAGGCCTGGAGCGGGTTGCAAGTTTTTCAATGACATGTTTTTTCATCGGCAAAACCAGTCTATCAAAAACCAAACTTTTCGCAGGCGATGGTCAGTGTCAACAAGGCGTTAAGAGTCCTTCAACGCCAGAGCCTCCCGCCACACATATTTGCATTATTTCCCCCAAATATTTCTGTGTCAAGTTTTTTTTTTTAAGGGCAGAATTCAAACAAGAGGAAAATCTCAAGTCTTTTCAACCTTTCACCCTGGACAAGGACGATTCGTTGGCACCAGAAAAGAAAAAAGAAAGAAAGGGCCTGTGTCTTTAAAAGAGGCTGTCCCTTCCACTGTCTGAACAGGAAAGAGGCAGAGGGGGTTGACTCAAACTGCCTGCCGGTTTTTGCTGTAGGGGAGTCAACCGCCCAGCTACATATTAGCACAGCAGCAGCTGAGCCAGCCTCTGAGAAGCCAAAAGCCAGCCCCTTGCAGGAAGCCAGCATGCAAGTATTGAAAGATCAGCCAGGATCTGGGTGCTAGAAGCGCCTGGAGCTACATCTGCAGGGGGAGGCGAAGTTCATTTTCAGGGCGCTTTTAGGCTGGATCCCTGCTGCCAGCTCCTGTCCTGGGGGGTTCGTATTTGTCAAGTTTATGGCATGGATTAAACCTGCTGGCGGTTTCCTGTGCCCTCCCCCTTGGCCACTGCTATGGCTGCAAAGCAAGTGAGCTCAGGGGTGGCCAGGTTCAGCTTTCGCAATATCCAAGTTTTATCCTGAACTCGGGGCGAATTGGTTCATGGTTGAACTAAACAGCCGTCCCTCCCCAGCTTTGTTTACTGCCCTGCGTGCTGATCCTGGCATTTTGCAAGCCCTGGAAAGGAAGAAAATTCCACAGGCTTTGATGACACCTTTCAAGCGAGGAGGACCAGATTTTTGTTTTTAACCCCGCACTTCCCTGCGTTGTTTTGCAGCATGTATATAAACACCCCTCCAGATCACTCCTCAACGGCGCTACACAAATGCTGAAGCCCCAGTCTCTTCCAGCTGCAAATGACAAGACGCAGAGCGAGACTGGCTACCCCGGCCATAAACCGCAGTAGTGCCCAGGGCCTCGGTTTTTTTTTTTTACTTCCTTGTATTTGTTAATCTTGTGCTCTTGCGGGGAACCTGAAAGTGCAATTCAGAAGTTCTGTCTTCTTTCGTTTCTTTGCCTTTTTCTCTCTGCAAGGAAATGGATGCATAAAAGAATCCTAGCCATCTGCAAACATTAATCAGCCCCCCGCTTACTTCTCTATTTCCATCAACGGCTGAAACGTCCAAGCTTGCAAAATTTACCAAACAAACCTAGTGGCCGAAGGAAACAGATGTTGGAAATAACTGATCCGGGAGGAGAGGCTGAGGTGCCGTAATTCAAAGGACCGTCTTCAGGGCTAGAACAAGGTGCAGCGAACCCTGACGCTGCGTCAGGATGGCCAGGTGGCCTGCGAGCGGGAGGGCTGTCTGGATGCTGAGCGCGCTTTGGACGCTGAGTTGCGGCGCTGGTGCTTCGGGAGCCACCGCTGGATCTGGGGGTGCTGGGAGCCCAATGCCCCTCCATCTGGAGATCGGGAGGAAGCCAGATGGCATCCAGTATGCCCAGTACGAGGGCAGGACTATGGATGTAAGTATCTGAGATCTTTGGGTGCAGGGGCGGTTCAGATTGACGGAGCACTAGAAAAGAGCTCTGGGGATGTTGGAGATCTGGGGCTAGATTCTCAGCTGGTGTAAAATCAGCATAGCCACAGTGGCTCTTTGGAGAGCGCTTTGAGAGCACTCAGAGCTGGTGTTACTCTCCCGAGGCATCGCCCGTGATGCACTTGGGGTGCAGAGACTGGAAGATTAGCTGCCGTATTTGCCATTCCAAGACAAAGCGGCCGAGGCTATTTTGCCTGCACCTCCCCAGAAGTTGCCATGGCCAGGCTGGCAGGATATTGACGAGACACTACATGTATCACGTCTGTTAGTAAGAGATGTGAGGTCAGTGTTGATGCTTGTAAATGAATGAGGGAGAGCTACTGCCCCTGCCTAGAGTGCCCCAATAGGCAGACCTTCAGGCCTCTGGTCAAAGCCTCGTTAACAGATGTACCTGTCGTGCCGGATTTGTTCAGAATGGAGCCGGGCCCTCCCTTCTGATTCACCACTTTGATGTCAGACCAAGGGCGCAGCCACGCAGAAGTTCCATTTGCCGGTTTGTTACAGCGTGGTGCAATATTCATGCCGCTGCATAGAGCATTAAGGGGAGGAAATGGTTGAGGCAGGATGCCGGGAAGCAGTGCAATTGCCTCCCAGCTGCACATTAATGCTTTGGCATTAGCCATCATTGGCCTGGTAATAGGAATCCATCTCCATGAATTACAGGGGTATGAATTCCCCAGGCTGGCTGGTGCGTGAGCAGATAGTGCAAGGGCTGTGTATCCAGCCTCTCCTTTGGCTGAATGTTTCCGGCCCCCAGTGGCCCAAAGCTAGCACTTGAGGAAGTTCACTGATCCTGCTTTTTTTTTTAATGTTAGTTTGGCAAGCGAGGCTCACTTTTGTCACCGTCTTTCCCATGTGATTTGTGCTCTGAAACTGCTGGTAAGCAGAAGTGATTGCTGTTGCTTCACTATCCAAGGGTGGTAGTTAGAGTGAGACTAACTTTCTGTTGAATAGATGATTTTTTTTCCAAATCAGGACTGTCTTGAAAACTGCTGTGTCAGGTGGAATCCAGGGTAGCATTGTTTGTCCAAATTTGGGTTCATCTGAGCCAAAGGATCAAGGGTTCCCAAGACACGGGCAGCTTTACAGAAATAAACGAATCGCAGACCATCAGCATTTTGTGGTTGTTATAACTTTTTATAGAGGGAAGACACTGTGGGAGGCTCTGCGATCTTGTGACTTAGGTACTGGCTGTGCAGCCCGGAGACCTGTATTCTAGTCTTGGATGTGAGCCTTGTCTGCTATTGGACGACATCAATGGCAAAACCCCTGATTCTTCACTCCCATCTACTGGGATAACTCATGAAATCGATAAAGCCATATTAGTGTGAGAGGAGAACCAGGGTCCTTTAGCAAGTAATACAAAGAAATTGTAAAGGCTGGCTTTCTACGCTGCTTTTGGAGGGTATGGAGTATTGGTTTCTAGATCTGGGGGGGGTCTTATGACACCCGCTGCTGTTATCTCAGGGGAGTTAACATGGAAGGAAGGAAGATAGCAATCAGAATGATGGGATTAAAGTTTCTTATCTCAAGCCGGAGCCAGGCCAGAGACGAATGCTTTACGCCACTGGAAAGCCCAGATCCAAGTCTAGGCTCTCTGGATTTGCAAGACCACTGCACCTTTTAAAGCCGTGCTCTTGCAGCCCGGTGTTCTGCACACGCTTGGCCTTGCCGGCTGTGTGCATGGCTGGACATCTATCCATCCTTTTACTTGTGATGCCTCCTGAAGGCATTTGAAGATCGTCCTTGCTGAGCAGTGAGAGACTTCTGTGCATTCATCCTGGCTTCCTTTAGGAGAACAGCCTTGGAAACGATGCCTGCCGCATCCACAGACTTATGGGAATTCCTAGGGAGTCCTAGGAACTTAACTTCTGGCAGTTACTTTGTGCTATCCTCTTTGGTTAAATTCATTAGCATCTAGCACTCGCTCAGGAGTGATGTAGACAGCCTTCCTCCTCCAGAGCAGCCGAACCCAGTGGCTGAAAATTACTTGGTGCAGTGGTGATGGGGATGAGGCAGTGTGGGCCATGTGTGCGCTTTCTTTATTTTTCTCTACGTCCCCCTGTTATGCTCCAAAAAAGCCACAGAGGATGGTTTAAAGGGCCAAACTTAAGGTTTAAAACAATAAAACCGTGGGTTCAATCCCAGCGGGGCTGATCTAGCAGCAGTGTGGCCTAGTGAATAGAGGATTGTGACTCAGAGGAGACCTGGGCTCTGTACCTGGGTCTGACCCGCTGGGTGACCTTGGGCAAGTCACTTCCCGGCTCTGTGCCTCAAGACTTGTCTGCATTTGAAATGCGGTACAGCTGCAGGGCTTCAGGGTAGACGCTCCCCGTGCGGGAGGGAAAGGGTCTCTCATTGCGGCAGTAAAGCCCCATCCACAGTAGCGAGTTTACAGTGGCACCGATGCAGCTGCGCCGCTGTAACATCGTTTGTGTAGCTGCTGTATGGCGACGGGAGAGCTCTCCCGTTAACACCAGAAAACCATCTCCATGAGTGGCTGGAGCGTCTGCCGCCGACGTAGCGCTGTGCACACCACCACTTATGTTGCTCAGAGGGGTGTTTTTTCACACTCCTGAGCGTCATACATTTTGTGCACATACGTGGCAGTGTAGACATGGCCTTAATTTACCTTCCACAGAGGTGGTAGCTAGGCCGATCCACTGCGGCTTATACTGGGGGTTAGGTCATCTTAACTAGCTGAAATCTGATGAGGTGCAACAAGGACAAGTGCAGAGTCCTGCCGTTAGGACGGAAGAATCCCATGCACAGCTACAGACTGGGGACTGACGAGCTAGGCAGCAGTTCTGCAGAAAAGGATCTGGGCGTTACAGTGGACAAGAAGCTGGATATGAGTCAGCAGTGTGCCCTGGTTGCCAAGAAGGCTAATGGCACATTGGGCTGCATTAGTAGGCACATTGCCAGCAGATCGCAGGAAGTGACCATTCCCTTCTATTCAGCATTGGTGAGGCCGCATTTGGAGTATTGTGTCCAGTTCTGGGCCCCCAGCTACAAGAAGGATGTGGAAAAGTTGGAGAGAGTCCAGCGGAGGGCAGCAAAAACGATAAGGGGGCTGGAGCACAAGACTTATGAGGAGAGGCTGTGGGAACTAGGCCTGTTTAGTCTGCAGAAGAGAAGAATGAGGGGGGATTTGATAGCAGCCTTTAACTACCTGAAAGTGGGTTCCAGGGAGGATGGAGCTAGGCTGTTCTCAGTGGGGGCAGATGACAGAACAAGGGGCAACGGTCTCAAGTTGCAGTGGGGGAGGTCTAGGTTGGACATTAGGGAAAAAGTCTTTTCACTAGGACGGTGGTGAAGCGCTGGAATGGGTTACCTAGGGCAGTGACGGACTCTCCATCCTTAGAGGTTTTTAAGGCCTGGCTTGCCAAAGCCCTGGCTGGGATGATTTAGTCGGGGTTGGTGCTGCTTTGAGCAGGGGGTTGGACCAGATGACCGCCTGCGGTCCCTTCCAACTCTAATATTCTATGATTATAACTGCATTGCTCAGGGGTGTGAAAAATCCCCTCCCCATGAGCAATGTGCTGGGCCGACCTACTTTTCTAGTGTAGCCCAGCTGTCAGTGGGAATAAAGATACTGACCCTTGGGATCCAGTGACCGGAAGAGCGAAACCTTAATGTTTCACTGAAGCCTCCCCGTGCAGAGCCGCTGGCAGCGGCGACTCGCTTTTAGGCATTCGGTCCCGTTTATACTGAACCAGGCGCACGGAGGCTCCATTTCTACCCTCACTCAGCAAGCGTGCAAGAGACTGGGTTGATCAGAACCGTCAGGGCCGGGCTGCGCCCGCACGTGCTGGAGAGCGCAGTCAGCCCAGGAAATGCTCGGCGCGCTTGCCCTGGCACATCAGCTGGGTGTTTCTGAGACGGGCTCGGGATGATTAATGATGCTGACATCTGTATTTAAAGGGTGAATAACTAAACTGTGAGGTTAACGCCCCTTATCGCCTTTGTCTTCGTGCTAGAGTTTCTGGCAGCTCTGAACACAGCTCTGCCTGGATTAGCTTGGCTGCACTAACCCAGCAGGTCTCGGCGGCCGCAGGGTGGTTCAAACACCACCAGCACTAATGTCACAAGTCTCAGGACTGGCCTCCCGTCAGTCGCTCCCCAGATGCACCTTCAGCCAGGTGGCCAGGATAGGCAAAACCGAGATGATGAACCCGAGGGCTGACCTGGTTAGCGCTGGAAGAATTTAAAAAATTCCTCCACCCAGACAGGGGCTCGCAGGGTGAAAAGTTCTCTTGAAGACCCGTCTGCCCTAGAAACACCACGACGTCAGGGGACCTGGCTGCGGTTCAGTTGGGTCCCTTGCCTAGCTACAGCCCTGGCCCCTTTCTGTGGCGTATGTATGACCCGCACCCGCTCAGGCTGATGCTCAGTCCCCCTGGCGTCGTGGCTGGCGCATGTACAGAGGTCGATGAGCCTGCTACAGGGACTCTCTTTCTGCTCTGTGTTTGTACAGCACCTAGCACAGGTCCAGGACTGGAACAGCGCCCAGGTGCTACCGTAATACAAATAATAAACAACCGCAACAGCAGAGGCACATGGCTTGAGGTTCGATTCCCCACTTCCAGCAGTAACCCGCCCTGGGTGAAGTGTTACACGTGCTGAGCTTTGGCTGGGGTCGTTAGCTAGGCTGAACCAAAGCAGGCAAAAAAGGGGGCCTCTAATTCTCTCTTTGATCCCCGTTGGTGCAGCTCCACGGGCAGTAGCAAAGGTGGGAGAAGCAGGCTTTTCACCACCTGCTCTGGGCAGCCTTAGACAAATGCGGGCACCTGGCCTCCCTAACAGCAGATCACAGGGTTGCCACCGCTGGGGGGGGCAGCATGTCTGGAGAAGCACAGGTCCCCTTCTGGGCAGCGTAGCTGAGGCCCACGTCAGGTACCACGGTGATGGGCACAGCGTGGAAGCCGAAATAGACCAGCACCAGGTCCTCCCATCTTAACAGCAAGTTGCCCAGGGCTTGGACCCCCTTTGGCTGTTGGGGGAAATGGGGGGGGCTTGAGAGGTGGGAAGATTTGCCCCCAGGTTTTGTCCCAGTTTGGTTTTGGCCGACATTTGGCAGCCTGCTGGGGTGCCAGGTGGCTGGGACACATCAGTGGGTTGGAAGTTTGCGAGGGACAGCAGAGAAGTTCTTCCGAAAGTCCCCCAGAGGACAGGCTCCAGGAGGAGCTCGCAGGGTCACGTGGGGCCGTTGAGGCACAACTACGCACTGCACCCGCATTGTCCACGTGTCAGGAAAGGCAGCCCGGTCCACTGGCCAGGGAATCGGAAGCTCCAGGTCCCATGGCCAGCTGGGTTGCGTGGAGCTTGGCGCGTTGTGACTCCTTCTCCATTGTTCAGTGCTGGGAAGTGAGGACCCAGAACAGCTCCATCTGGTGTTCCTTCATCTGGACCAACCCGGACTGCCAAATGGACAGCGGCTTCCTCAACTACCTCAACGGGGTCTTCTGCGTCTTCCCCCCAGCGCTGCTGCCGCTGGCCGTCAGCTTATATGTAAGGACAGGCGCGGGGCGGGTAGGAAGGGGGAAGCCCTCCGGGGAGGGGGTTTAGGGAGATCTGGAGGGAGAAAGTGACTCACCCACTGGCAAGGTGGTGGCGCAGATTACAGACAGACAGGGCAGCTCACACCTGGGTGGGACCTGGACCCAGCCCCTACAGAGGGGCAGAGCCTGGGGGTTGCGCAGGGAGGGGCACAGATAGAGGGTCCTGAAGTGCCAGGGGGCCGGGCACAGCTAAGCCCCAGCATTAGCAGCTTCTCCCACCACCCCCTTCTTACTCCCGCTGCTGTTGGGGGGATTGACCCAGAAATCCCTGGGTTTTAGCTTTGCACCGGTGTGCTGCGCTTTGCTAATTGGCCATTGGTTTATTGCAGGCTCTCTGGCTGCTGTATCTGTTCCTCATCCTCGGCGTGACGGCTGAGAAGTTGTGAGTAGCCGCTCCGAGCGGTTCTTTCCCCCAGGGAGAGCGGGGTGCAGTGGGCGGAGAAGTCCCAAGGCCTTTAGCGTTCAGGACGGCTTCCCTGCTCCCGTCTTTCTGTCCAGCCCTGGCGAAGGCATGAGCAGGGCTAGACCCTGAGATGTTCCAGTGGCCAGCAGGTGGTTACCCTCCCTGCCACAAATGCAATCTCTCTTCTGTAGTGGCAGGAGCTGCATCAAAACTTTGTTCCCCCGGCCCCAGCAGTGGTGCAGCCCGTCTATCTGAGGGAGGGAGTTCAGAGCCGTCCTCTGCCAGCCGAATCGGACGCCTGCTCTCTCAGGGAATGGGTTGGTCATCTATGGAGAGCTGGGCTCGTCCTCTAAGGGGTCACAAACAAAATGAGGTTGATTGGCTTTGTCTAGGCTCCTCCTGGCTGGTGGTTTGCACGCTAAAAGCAGCACCCGGCTAGATAAAATGCAGGGCGGGAGTGAGGTACATGAACAGAGCTGAGTGGGTAGGGATGCAAAGACTGGGGGGTCTATGGATCAGAACCAAGGGGCATCAATGCAGAGGGGTGTAGGAACTTTCCACAGCACCTTATCTGCACCATCCCTGGTTCCAGTCAGGACAAGCAGCCCCTGGCTGGCCAGGGCCTTAGCATTCACATACACCCACACACAGAAGGGCCTGGCCCTGGGAAATGTTCTACACGCTTTTGTCTTTTTCTTTACTCCCTCCAGCTTTTGCCCCAACTTATCTGCGATCTCCGTCAATCTGAAGTTGGCCCACAACGTAGCAGTATCCTTCGGTTCACCCTGCCTTTCAGGGGCACAGAGACTGGGAGAACAGAGAGCAGGAAGATCAGGGAGGGGGGGAAGCAAGTGGGGGCCAGCTTCAGACGCCGAGCTGCGGCCAGAAGGCAGGGGAAGCTGCCGAGGAAGCGAAAGTGCAGGGACCCTACTGAGAGAGGGGGCAGCGGGCGATCAGCTCTGGCTCTGCTATGTTATGGGAGAGGCGGGTATTCGCTCCAGGGCTGTGTTCAGAGGAGCCAGCTACTACAAGCAGGCGGGGGATTTTCAAAAGCCCTCACGGCTGCTCTGTCTCTAGCTCGGCTCCCTTAGAAGTCTGCGGGAGTTTTGCCATGGGCTCCCATGGAAGCAGAGCTAGGCCAGCGCCTTCCAGAATCTCCTAGAACCATAGGACGGGAAGGGAGCTCGTGTGGTCGTTGAGTCCAGTCCTGCACTCAGGGCAGGGCCAAGATTATCCAGACCAGCCCTACCAGGTTTTTTTTAAAAGCACTTTAGCTGATCTCCAGCGATAAAGATTCCACAACCTCCCTAGGCCATTTATTTATTTCAGTGCTTAACTATGAACCCATGCACTGTTGTAAAGCCAGGCCAGGGCCCATGTAGCTCTGATCTTTGTGACCATTGGTCTCCGGTGACATGCACTTCTGTCGCAGCTTTCATCCCCGGACAGGCTCCCCAAAGGAGGGCCGCAGCATTATGCCCATTTTACAGATGGGGGAACTGAGGCACAGAGAGACGAACTTGCCCAGGGTCACCCAGGGTCGGCCAGTGAGAACGTGGGGAATGCAACCACAACCTCTTGGCTCTCAGTCCAGTGAGCTGCACGCTAGACCAAGCTGCTTCTCCACCGTGCTTGCTCCTGGTGGGAATTGCTCAGTAAGGTCCCAGCTTGCGGGACCAGGCCGTGGCGCTGTCAGCCCCACAGGATTCACGGGGGGCCCCGGGCGCGCTCATCTGTGTTTTGTGTAGAGGAGCCCGTGGGAGGCGGGGAGGGGAACAGGTTGGAGCGGTGCCACCTTTCAGGCAGCCAGCCCTTCCTTGACGTTCTTTCCTCCATGGTGTCACCTTCCTGGCCTTCGGGAATGGCGCCCCAGATGTCTTCAGTGCCGTGGTGGCCTTCTCCGACGCCCGGACTGCCGGGCTGGCCATTGGTGCGCTCTTTGGTATGGAAGGCCCCCAACCCTTCATGTTCCTCTTCAAGGAACCCTAAGGGGGTCCGCTGCAGCTAATCAGTCCCATGCATGTCTTCTTCCTCCCCTGCCCCTGGCTTCGCGTCCTTCCTGGAGTGTATTTTCCCTCTGAACGTACCAGGGACGACGATTTCATAGCACCATCCCTCTGCGGGGTGTCTTACTAGCCAGCCTCGCCAGCACCCCAGCATCTCTGTGCCCTTATGTTTTGGGCGTGCGTCTCAGCTTCGTTCCTCCCCAGCCCTACTCTCCCATGGGAAGGGTGACCTCCTCCGGGCTCATTGCTGGTGCTGATGCACGGCCTGCGCAGCAGGAGGCACGGTAGGGTCAGAGTGGCCGTCAGCAGCTGGCTCCATCCCTTGGAGACGACAGCTCTGTCCCGTGTCTCGTCCCCCGAGGCAGCCTTGGAGCCCAGCCACGTTCCATTGTCCAGCCCGCCCGCTTGTAGATGTCCCAGTGCAGCAGGAGGTGGCCAGCGGCGGAAGTGCCAGGCAATTTGGGGTTGGGGAGGGGAAGACGCTTCTGCCAGCTGCCCGCTGGCGGCAACGGAGACACGTTTGTGCACACAGGCGCAGGTGTGTTTGTGACTACGGTGGTGGCCGGTGGGATCGCCCTGCTCAAACCCTTCACGGTGGCTTCCAGGCCCTTCCTTAGGGATGCCGTCTTCTACATGGCGGCCGTGTTCCTGACCTTCACGATGCTCTACTTCAGGAAGATCACGTTGGCGGGGGCGCTGGGTACGTCGCCAGCCTGCAGCAGGGGGGCGAGGGAGGGAAGGGCAGGGAGCCCCTGGAAATAAGTAACACCAGTGGGAACGCTCTTAAGGGGTGGAAGGGGATGGGGAGGCTGGCAGAGGGTGAGATCCTGTGGCTGAAGGGGGCGGACTGGCTGGGGGAAGCTGAGCGTGAAGTCATTTTCACCCCTCTCGCCCTCTGGCAGGCTGTCTGGGGCTGTACATCTTCTACGTTCTCACCGTCGTGATCTGCACCTGGATTCACAGGAGGCGGCGTGGTGACAACTTGTCCCCTGCCGGCTTCGGGCAGCCAGGTAAGGGAGCTGCCCTCTACGGCCCAAGGGCCTCACCAGGCCCGCTGGCTCCCCACGACCGACATGACGCCGGAGATCCTTCAGCACCCCCATCTCCTCCTCTTGTCTCCCACAGAGCATCTGGCAGCTGAGGAAGAGGAGGATTCCGCCTCTTCGAGCATTCACAGTGGGGAGTACGGTAGGTCTTTTGGGCGGTGGGGGGCCACCTCCGTCGTCATGAGCCACACCGAGCGGGCTGTGAGGGTCTGGGGGCCTTCAGCTGTGCCCCTGCGGTCCCTGCTTGTGATGGTTCAGGGGGAAACGCAGGACTCCCTGAACAGGGCAAATGGATTTTCCTTTCACGGCAGGAGAAAGTGGTTCCAGCTGGGCGCTGGGCTCCATTTGGGAAGCGGGGCCGAGGGCAGGCGGCGTCCCCAGAAGGGGCTGAATGCACACAGCTCCCATGGGCCAACTCTGGGCGGTCACACCCCTTGCTCGGTCAGAGAGCTGGGAATGCCGTATGGAATGGCTCAAGCCCAATGCAGAGGGCTGGCCCAGGCGACCTGCGTGGTCCCTGTAGACCGTGATGCCACAGAAACCTAGCCCAGCTCAGCCTTTGCACCTCTCTTGCAGAGGAAGAATACCAGCCCCTGCTCATCTGGGGGGAGACGACCCTACAGATCCTCAGCAAGTCGCTGAACCCTCTGGACCGCAGGAAGTGGAGGAGGAAATCCGGTTACTGGAGATTCCTCAAGGTTTTGAAGGTGCCTCGGGCGTGGCCTCTCGCCCCTCCTCTAGCACGTGGGGCGGGAGGCTGGGCTCGGGTGCAGTAGACACGGGACACCCAAGGAAGCAGAGCGTCTTTGCTGCTGCCGTGGACAGCTCCAGTCTCTCGTTCTGCTAGCCCACTCCTGAGGGAGGTGGAGAACCATCCCTCAGCACCAGGAGGGCGGACACTCGAGTGACCTGGCCAAGCTGTCAGGAGCCTCCTCGGCTGTAACCCTGGAGTACCGTGCCCTGTATCTGCTCGACCTGAACGTAGGGTTGCTGTCCAGCGCCTGAGTCTCGGAGCTGGCCTGGATGGGACCAGAGGATGTAAGCAAAAGGCTCCAAGCACCCATCACTCCACCAAGTCATTCTCTAGGGCCAGAGGCCTCCCTCCACACCACCCGGCCAAGTTCCATGTCATTCTAAAGGAGCCTAGCTGGGTCCCCCCCAAGCTGCCCTGAGCCTTCAAACTCTCCCTGCTGGGGAAGGCCAAGGGCATATGTCATGCCCCAAATGGCAAGAGGGAAGCAGCCCAAGCTGGACACCTCTGTAAAGGGCCTGATGTTTTCAAAAGGGAGAACAGGCCAGCGCCAGGCTGGCAGGGGACAGATCTTCCTGGGAAAACGTTGGCCACACGAGGAGAGGTCGTCCCACCAACCTCTGGCTTTGGAGAGCAGATGTTCGGTGGCCGTGGGGCTAAGCGAGGCTGCATGGAGAAGACCGCGGTCCTTGCAAGGCTGTTGCTCTCTGGAGCCCTCTTGCAAGGTCAACCCATGGTAAAAAAACTGCCTCCACGGGGGCTGTCTCTTCCCAGATGCCAGTGGAGTTTGTGATGTTGCTCACGGTGCCTGTGGTGGATCCCGATCAGGAGGACCAGAACTGGAAGAGACCTCTCAACTGCTTGCACCTGATCACCAGCCCCCTGGTCTGCGTCCTCACGCTGAAATCTGGAGCTTGTAAGCGCCTGCCGCGGTCCCCGCAGTACCCCCGTGGCAGAGCCCTTGTCCCCACGTCGGCGTTCTGCGGCCGTGCGGCTCGCTTGCCTTTGCAACTGGAATCGCAGCAGCTGCACGATGCATCTAGGGCCAAGGCCGCTGGAGCAATCGCTCAGCGCATCTAGGCGCTGCAAAACTGATTCTCAGACCACTGGGCTCACTTCCCTGGGGCTGGGGCTGGGAGGGAGAGAGATGGGTAAGGTCAGCAAGGCCTAGCCCCCCAGCTTCTGCCAGGCCCTGCTCTGCCTTCCGTGGCTGTGAGCTAGGGGAACTGAGCATCAGCTGGTGCGTGCGGGGAGCTGCCAGGAAAGAGGCCCTGTTTGTTCTGCAGGGGCAGGAAAAGACCCAAACGAGGGGCTCTCCCCTACCCCGAGATGTCCCCAATCCAGTCTTGTTGTGCAGTTTCTATCACCACTCTTCTCCCCCAGAGGTGGCTGCATTTCAGTGCTGGGGTAAATCCTCCAGCGTGCGAGGTGTTCGGTGAGGCAGTGGCGGGAGTGCCGAGCGTGCTGGGTCCTGGCTGTCCTCACTAGCGGAATGGCCCCGGGGGGGCCAGAACAAGCTCTTAAGCGAATTTAACTTGGATGATGGATCCTGACCAGTCCCGGGTTCAGGGGCTTGGAGCCCCCTGGGGGTCCTGTCCTTGAGCTCAGCTGGGGACTGAAACCCCACTTTCTTCCAGGGGGTCTCAGTGGCTCCTGCCATGATCGCTGAGAAGCAGCTGGTGCGCAGCTTACCCCAATGGTCATCAGCCTTCCCCAGCGCCGGGCCGGGCTGATCCCCACCATGACTCTCTCTCTCTCTCCCCCCACCTGTGCAGATGGGCTGTATAAAATCCAGGGTGTGTTCCCCATCTGGGGCCTGGCAATCCTGATCAGTGCTGTCCTGGCTGTTGTCGTCTTTTGCACGACAAAGAATGAGGAGCCGCCCAAGTGTCACTGTGTAAGGACCCCGGGCATTACAGTCCCTCCCCTGCTGTGCGCCCCCTCCCTACCACCTTTCAGCCCATGAGGACCCCTCCCCAACCTCTCTGTCCCTCCCCACCCAGCCCAAATCTGGGAAGAGCTACAAGCCATCAAGTGCCTGGGGGCCTGGCTCATGTTTCTGGCGACCAGTGGAGCAAGCCTGGTTGGGAACTGGACCCCAGCCGAACCTTGAAGCCATGTTAGCTGGTGAATTGCCCGTTAACGGAGGGAGGGAGCCAGAGTTCCCCAGCGTAGGGGGGAGGAGGGCATGACTGAGCTGCGCATGAGGCACTAATCACACAGGGCTGCCCCTGCTCTCTCCTACCAGGCGTTTGCCTTCCTGGGCTTCTTGGCCAGCGCCCTGTGGATTAACGCAGTCGCCACCGAGGTGGTCAACGTCCTGCGGACCTTAGGTGTGATCTTCCAGCTGAGCAACACCGTGCTGGGCCTGACGCTGCTGGCCTGGGGGAACAGCATTGGTGGTGAGCGGATCTGTGCGCCCGTGCCGCAGCGAGGCCGTTTCCCAGCTCTGGCTGGGCAGGCAAAGCCGCAGGGCCTTCAGTCCGGGTCTGATGTGTAGTCCAGATGTGTCCAAAGCCCGCAGCAGTGAGCAGGACAAGTGGGTGCCGGGGGAGGAGGCACGTGGCTCAGTTCTCCAGCAGGAGGGTCAGGCAGCGAGCTGTCACAGGAAGACGTGGTGGATCAAGCCTGGAATTCAGGCCTCCCTGCGGCAGCATCGTTGTAGCTTCCATTGCCACCATCGTATGAAGGGCAGTGGCCAGCTGATTTGCACACACACGTCACTCTTAATAGAAGATGTACCCTTAAGCTACAAAGCTCCCCCCTCTCCAGCCTGGCTCCTGCTCGGGAGGCTCTCTCCATCCCCACACTCCCCAAGCTCGAGTTACTCCCACCCGTCACATCTTGTTTAGCCACAGCTGGAGCATGCGACTTGTTCCCTGTAGCGCGTAGCATGCTGCAGGGCGTGAAGGCTGCGCTGTGGTGTGAGATCCAGGTCTTTGCCCCTGTATTGATCTCACTGCTTGTCTGTGCCGGCTGGCGCTACGTGGTGGCATTTCCAGCAGGCGGTTCGAGCAGGGACGCAGCTTTCAGTGCCTCGCTGCAGATAACATAGGGGCTGGGAGTCTGTGTCCTCTGCTTGTCTCCATGGCATTGCCAGGGCTCCACGGCCAGCAAGCTGCAGCAACCCTACCCTATGCGCAAGTCAGGGTTTTCTGGGCTGGTGCAAACTGCATTTAAACCAGGAGGCCAGGCTGTCTCTGCTCCAGGACTTGGCCAATGGACGTTTGGAGAGAGCCACCTCCGTGTAATGTCGCCGGCAGCCGGAGGGACTGTACGGCTGAGAAGGGGCCAGTTCTCAACCACAAGAGTCTCCATGCAGCATCCAAATCCCACCACCTAGGGACACCTCTAAAAGACTGAGCTGTCCTCGTGCTGGGTCTCATGAGCGTGGAGGTTGCTGTCTGCAACGCTGGCGCACGCAGACCACGGCCCTTGTTCTGTCTTTGCAGACACGTTCTCGGACCTCACCATGGCGCGGCAAGGATACCCCCGCATGGCCTTCTCCGCTTGCTTTGGGGGCATCATCTTCAGTATCCTTTCATGCTTCATCTCCTTTGAGCTAAATCAGGCAGCAAGCCCTAGTGGAGAGCGCTCAGGATCCTGGGCTCTGTTCTCTGCTCTGGCACTGAGCTGCTGGGTGCCTTTGGGCGAGTCTCTGTGCCTCTATTTCCCCATCTGTAAAATGGGGCTAACAATACTGACCTCCTTTGCAAAGCACTTTGAGAGCTGATAAAAGCTAGGTATTATTAAACTTGGGCCCAGGGATTATCCTCTGCACAGCTGCTTCCGACTCTCTAGTGAATGGTGTAGCTGCAGGAGTCAGGCCCCACAGCTGTCTCCTCGTAGAGTTGTAGATCTGTACATGTCAGCCTGCATTAGTCCCATCAGGACCCCACCCAGGAGATGTGATTGGGCTGCTGGACGCTCTAGCCTTCTGTTTCCAGAGTGAAGACTGGATTAGGAAGGAGTCCTGGGCATGTGTGACTGAGATGTCATGGCAGAGCTGTGCCAAGGAAACAGACTGACTCCACTGCGGTTTGCATGGGCTTAGCTTTGATTTTTAGTGCAGCGTTCTACCCTCCCCTCCCGGCCCAACATCAGCACAAACCGATCAGTCGTACATCCCCGACTAGGTCAGTCTTAGAGCTTCAGGTTTTCGGAGAGCCGCACAGACAGACAACCCTCGCAGCACCCATGGGCGGCAGGCAGCAATGGCCAAGCTACACCGATGGGGAAACAGAGCCAGAGATTGTGAAGGGACCCACGTGTCATGGCAAATAAATGCCAGGGCCAAGATTAGACCCCAGCGGTTTCTGGCACACAGACCCTAGGCTTCCCCGGTTTCCTGGACTACACGCTGCTCCCCCCCGGCTATGCTGACAGCAGCACGCTCAGCACTTGCTGTTTGCAGCCTTCTATGAGGCTGCCCCTCTGCGATCAGGGATTCTGGCTAGGGAAGGAAAACCCCCGACTCGAGAGCCCATCCTGATCTAGCACTAGGAGGTGCCATTTTTACTCCGGCTCGTCTCTCAGGGAGTTATAGGGTCCCCATCATGGTAACAGCTGAGATGCAGCTGGCCAGTCACCCTGTCTCTGAGCCCCTTGCAGGTTCTGGATTGCAGGACTCGGGGGGAAAACATGCCCTTTTTCCAAGGGAATCAATGTGGACAGTCTCCGCTTCCCTCCTTCCCCAGGTTACACCTGTCCAGCCCATTGCTCCCCAGAGAGAGGCCAGCTGTTCGTTGGCCCACTTTCGCCCTCTTGTGGCCGGGTCCATTTCCTGCAAGCTTTTTCTTTCCTGAGCCAGGCCACAGATATGCTGGTAGGAGTGGGGCTGGGCTGTTTGCTACAGATGACTAGCACCCAGCTGGCTGTCAAGGTAGGACTGTCTCTTGCTGATGATATGCTCCTCCTGTGCCCTGCGGAGTGGGCTTGTCTGGCTTTTACTCACCAGCTCTGAGCAGGGTTAGATGCTGCATCGGCTTCCACAGCCAATGCCGGTCTAGGTTACAGCTTCCACCACGGAGCTGGGGAACGGTAGCTCTGAATTTTCCCCATGCAGCCATACACTGGGGGTGAAAACTCATCCCTTCCCGGGGGGGGGGAGCTATGGGCGAAGACAGCTGAAAGAGGAGGGAGAGCCCATTTCCACATTTAGAGTCAGCTAGAGCACTGGGCCCCGCCTTGGAGGCAAGGCTTAGGGTGGCCCTTTTTGCATTTATTCCAGGAATCCCTGTTTTTGGAGTCAGTCACGAGGGCACCTCTCTCTGGCAGGTGCCTCCTGGCTCTACAAGATGGGGTGGTGGTATAGAAAGCCTGAGTGCTGATGTGCTCTATTGAGGTCCTGGCAGATGAAGAAGCCATGTGGCGGCACTAAGAATTAACTCTTTTTCCTTCTCAGCTGGAGCTGGATGGCCTTTTGGTCTGGATTCTGGCTGGAGCATTGGGGCTTAGCCTGGTGTTCTCCTTCATAACAGTGCCCGCTCAGTGCTTCCAGCTGGGCAGAGGGTACGGCGTCTGCCTCCTCCTCTACTACTTGGCCTTCCTCACCATCGCTTTGCTGACAGAGTTCAAGGTGATCCGGGTCCCCACCCCCTGACGGCATCGCTGCTGCACATCTTGCCTCTTAGTACCGCTCATGTACGTCGTGAGAACGGCGGGAGTGGGTTGAAGAGCCTGGATGGCTTGGACCAAGCTGCTGATGGTGAAGGGGCAAGACCTGGTGGTGGGATGGCCAGAGGCAGGCGTGCAAATGGCACGAGACTTTCCACATTCGCTGGCTGGGCCAGCTGTATTCACGCTTGAATCACTGAAGACACACCGCCGGTAGGTGCGGGAGACCGAGCTGCCTTCCTTGCGAATACAGCTCCGGAAACCTGTCCATTTCTCTACGTTAAAGGCATTATGACAATCTGGACGGCACATGCTTTGAATCCTGTACACTAAGGTTCCCGTGACCTTTGTGCTCCAGGAAAGGAAGCTGGGGCAGCAGGATCGGATGCTACGTTGCAGTTCGGTTTATACATCCTCCCGGGGCTACGCAGCCAAACGAGCTCAACTCACAGCTGCTGGGACACCTTCCCTGGGACTCCACTGGCAGCATTAGCTGTCCTACATGATTTTTTTTTAAGGGAAAGGATTATTTAGATTTAGAAGGTTGTTTTTTTTTTTTTTTAAATAAAGGTTGATTTTAAAAGGCAGGCTTTGCATTGCATTTTAAACGGGGGATCAGTTTAAATCACTGTTGCCCTAAATGGAATTTTGCAGCTGCACAGAAAGGAAAGTTTCGGGGAAGTTTTTTAGCCTTACTGATTTCATCTTCTTCCATTTTACCCCTGCCATAGGACAAGTGATTGTTATTCATGGCCCAATAAAGTGACACTGTGAAATGACATTTTCAGGGCAACTTTCAACGAATTCTCAGTGTTCCTGTAGTTTAGATCTATACCCTTTGAGCCTCTGGAAACCTAGGTTCAGATACTGTATGGAAGGGTTACAAAATAAAACATTCAGTGGTCTCTACCTAGTGACTCCTTGTGCAGCGCCTAGCACAGTGGGGTCCCAGTCCATGACTGGGGCTCCTAGGAGCTATGACAGTACATCTGTCCAGCCAGGGAGCAGTGGGGAAATAGATTGCTGCAGCAGGATTGACACACACAGGGAGGGCAAATGCAGCAGCCCCATGGCAGAGA
Source organism: Mesoclemmys tuberculata (assembly GCA_007922155.1). Lineage (NCBI taxonomy): Eukaryota > Metazoa > Chordata > Testudines > Chelidae > Mesoclemmys > Mesoclemmys tuberculata. The sequence continues at coordinate 6,342,884 of ML675638.1, forward strand.
GAGGCAGAAACTTGATCTATGTCCAGCCGTGCTGTGAATACATTTTACTGGCTGCTAGAAGTAGCAGCTGTCTCCCTTCATTAATAGAGGATTCCTGAATATCAGTAACGTGTGGATTAGTTTGCCATTAAAGAAAAAAACCACCAAATAATCCTGCTGGGTTACAAGTAAATTGCATTGTCATAGTCTTTAATCCTGCGTCAGCACTGTGCTTGGGTTGACTGACAACAAGGGTTAGTCATGGGGTAACAGGGCTGGCAAGAAGCCTGGTGAAATAAACTCATCCATCAACACACAGGCAGCCCAAGGAGTGGAGACAGCATGAGGGGGAGAGGAAATAATGGTGAACGTGGATAGGAGAACCCTGCCTTGAGGTCAGAGTTGTGGCAGTTCAAAGGCCTGTAAAGGTGACCCACACGGTTCTAAGAAATCGTTCTCAGGTGCCACATCTGCACAAGATTTAAAAACCATCTAAACGGGATACTTGAAAAAGCCCATTTTCAAAAGCGACAGGCACTTAGGACCTTAAGTCGCACTGAAAGTTAGTGGGACCAGGGCTCTTAAGTCATGAATAAAAATGGCACTTTTGAAAATTTCACTCTAGACCACAAAGAACAAATCCAGCGGGTAGGGGAAACAGAGCAGCCAGTTTACAAAAATCATAGGGTCATTTAGCATTTTAAATCGCAGCAAAAGTTAACTGCAGCTTTTAGCATGGGGCAACATGGAGGCTCTCTATGCTACAACTGCAATCCAAGTAGTACAGGGATCCTCGCAATAACTCAACCACAAACTAACTGGTTATTGAAACGGACGCAGCAAAGAGGAATGGAGGCTGCTGTATTTCGGTAGCAGAGGATGTTTTTATTAGTGCCTGAAAATCTACAGACATGTCCATACAGTTATTTATAAACTGCCAGCATATAAAACCCTGCCGTGCTTCCTCCCTTATCCCTACAAAATGATTGTCTTTGTAGTTACAGTAAGTTTGTGGCTAAGGGGAGGGGGGAAGAGGATTAGAAGGGGATGCCCCATACTCAAACTTCTTTTCCTTGCAGACTGTTAAGTCATTTGGAAAAAGTAACCTCTACAAACCTCCGCAGTTAAAAAAACGACGACAGTGCATGTTTCAGGCCAGATCAAAATCTCAGCAATAATTGCAGAAGGCAGAGTAGCACTTTTACACTGGAACATGTTTGCAGCAGTCCTGTGCACCCTTCCTTACAGGAGGTCTCTGGTCAAAACTCCACTCCATGTTCTGCAGGTTCATGCCCCCTTTATATAGTCTCCCTGCCCCTCAGGAGTGCAAAAAGGCCTGTAATGATGGCTTTGGAAATCATTTTTTTTTTTACTTCCCTAACAGCTGCCTTTGTTTTTAACCCTTACAATCCTGCCGCTTTCCATCCTGCCAGCAACTAGTCCTGCAGCATCTAGAGACTAGCGTAGAGTAAAACATCAGAGTTAGGGTTCATGCATAGCAACAGCAACAGATGTGCTCTTTTCAGTGCTGCTCACTAACGAATGGCCGGGATTTGTAAATGGCCCGGATTTCTCCGCTTGGAAGTTTGGCAGGACTCAGAGGTCATTTCGTACTCTGGAGTCCATTGCACACAAGAAGCAGAGTTTCATGGGAGTGTCCAGTGAATTCCATAATGCAGTAATGAGGGGACAGAGCACGCAGTGAATGCAGGCCAGGCGACTGCCAGCACGGTCTGTCATCTCCTTCACTTAAGCAGAACGCTCTGAACCACAACACGCAGCGGGGGAGATTGTCAAAAGCCAGTGAAACTTAAGAGCATTAAGTCATTGAGAACTGGGCTCTTAAGACATTAAGATGCTTTTGAAAAAAATCTCACCATAGCTCATAATGGGAATGACAAAGCAGCTCCTAAATGGGCAGTGCAGCCATCTGTGGAAACTCTTTTCTCTCCCTTCTCTCAATATAGGGCAACATGGTCCTTCCTTCACTGAAGGTCTCTAACTCCAAGGATAGAAGGGAATTACTGTAGAGGACTAACATTGTCTGATTTAGGAGGAAGGAGGCAGCCCTCCTATGCAATCATTTTGGGACACAGATTATTGTCAAAGGGATTCCTAAAAGCTCTCATCTTCATGTAGAGGAGCTCACCTGCCGCTGACAGCAAAGTTCAAATATAAGACGTGGTGGCAACCTCTCCACTGATCTGCCAATGTCCACGTGCCATGACTGCACACTTTTATAATACTTAGCATTTCCATTCACAGACCTTGGGGGGCTTTACACAGCTGGGCATCGTTACTCCCACTGTGTGGAAACAGCAGCACTCAGAGATTAAGTGATTTGCCCATGGGGTCACAGATCAAGTTCGTTGCAGGGCAGAGAACAGGCTGCCTCTGTGTATGATACAGAAGGTAGAGGGAAGAGTTGTTTTCCACACCTCTAAGACCAAGATGGAGGGGAAAACACTGTTCCTCACTAGTGAAGCTTCCCAAGCTGGCCCTGATTAATCTGTTAGTGGGTTCCCAGAACTGGCAACATTTGTGCAAGGGAGAAGGCAAAGAAGAAAAGTTCTCATGTGACCTCGTCAACCTGCCTGGGAAATCAAAGGCGACATTACCCTGTTGGTGACTGCACTCAGGTGTTGTGTGCACACATGCCCCATAGCACTTCTTGAGCCAGCCCCAGCTGAAGCGCGGTCATTAATCTTGTACTGCAGGAACAGCTCTCATTTTCATACCAGGGCTGAGGGGAGTGATGGACCAGGCAAAGATCGTCTGCTTACAAACAGGATGGCAGAACAGCAAAGGCTCGGAATCACCGTCCTGTGGAATTTGTATCTCACCTACTAACAGAAATAGCCAGAGTTTTCGGGTTTGTCAACTGGCTCCCAGCCTGGCAGAGCCCAGATGTCAGCACTGAACACTACAGAGAGCTTTGATAGCTTCCTCATGGGTACTGCTCCAGAACTCAGAACTCCTAGTAAGGCTCCAGAGCTACTGGAGCTCAATCCTAGAGCCATCCTGCAAAGAATACATTTGAGGTGTGGGATGAGCTATGCAGGAATTCTCTCTCGAACTCAGTAAGACCAGGTAGTTAGGAAGAGGCAAAGAGGATTTACATTCAAGGGGTAAACTTCTCATCCAATCCCACTTTGCTGGATACTGGACGGGGAGGGAAATACAAACTCGCTCCCTAATTCTTTTATTTAAGAATTAATGGGTTACTTAAAGATTTTTTTAAGCACAGGTCTTCAATATTAGCAGGTGAGTTCAGCATTATTTCCTTCTTCCAAAGAATTAAATATCCCTCCTCCGTGGTTTCCGATTGGTAAGACTAGCTGTAGGCCCATGTTGGGGAAGCACAGGACAGGAAGGATGACCGACTCTGTACTAGATGCTTATTAGTCACAGTTGCAGCAATAGGTCTTGCGGAAGATTTATATTATATATATTTGGTTCCAGCAGTCCGATTTTAAGTCCTCTGGGTCTTTGTTTTCCATTTTTCAGAGCAACTCATGATGTCTTCCAGGGGGAGGAGATGTTTAAAACCAAAACTTGACTGATATACAGAACAGAGCTATATACATTATAAAATAATACTATGGGGTTATTGCATAGAAGAATGGTTTGCATTAGCTTGGCCTAGGTAACTGTCTGGGAGCGCTGCCTCAGGCCCGAGGACTGCAGGGGATTGCTGGACGGGAAGACATCTTCTTGCCACTGGTATGCTTTTCTGGAATGCTCTTCATACCATTCCTGAACAGAGCGAAGATCAAACAAATGAGAGCAGTCTCACCCCTCTCACTGTCCTGAACAGCCACCCTCTCCCCCTCCCATGTGAAACACAAGAGAGCCCAGAGGCTTTAAGCACTAGTAAATAGCAAGTGCTTAGCTATGCTTTTCCTCTTTCCAGGCTTTTATAAAAATCAGTTTTTCCTCCAATGCAAAGTCTGGATACAACTAAAGCTGTTATCAAGAAAGGGGTAACTAAAGCGCTGCTGTAAGGTTTGCATGGATGGAAACATTGAGCGCTCAGCTCCTGGATTCAAAGCATTATCTATCACGTGGTCCCTTCATATGCAGTTTGCAACAGTAGGATGCACCAGGAAATCCTAGCGAGGACATTTCATCTTTCAATGACAAGCCTCCTTTGCAGACATTTCAGACTCATTTACTAAGGGCAGACTGGTCATTTGAGTTGCTAACTAAATGTCTCAGCAGATTTCTGACCAACACTAAAAATGAGCACCATGGTTACTCTCTTTGTGGGAACTGCAGCTCATCCCACTGATAGCAACAGAAGGGACAACAGAAAGATTCAGAAATTAACTCCTTTGGTATTCATCATCAGCAAATTAGTCATGACAAATTCCTGTGGAGGTAATGGCCCCTTCCCTCCCAAGAGGGATTTTTCTGGTGTACTCCTCTCATTGTACAGCTTGGGATGTACCATTGACTTGATCAGTGTCTCTGGTCTACGCACTAATGAGGCTACTAGTGTTTGTAAAGGCTCTTAATGTCTAGAGCTAGTCATGAACTTTTTGACAAAAGGCTTTTGTCAAAACCAAAATGTCCTGCAAATGTCTTGGTTCCTTCTAAAACTTTCTTTGGGGAGAGGGAGTGCCCAAGCAACCACAGAATAGCGAGTCGCCCGGTGGTTTGGGCACTCACCTGGGATGTGGGAGATCTAGGTTCAAATCGCTGCTCAAATCAGACAGGGCAGGGTCTTGAACAGGGAGATGCCATAAACTCCGGGCGGGCTCTTGGCTAGTTTGGAGTCCTTGGTCGGTCTCTCTCTCATTTCTGAAGATCTTTTGTTATCAATGTTGAACTAAAAGTCAAAACCTCAATTTTTCATCAAATGGAATTCTTGTTTTCAAGTCAACCCTACCGATTTTATGTGCTCATATTTTCTGGGTGATTTCACACTAAGCCTCCAAGGAAATAAAAGGGAGGGTGGAGGGAGTAGTGCACACACAGTTTACACTGCTCATTAGCGAACCTCCTCCGACTGACCCAGGAGTGATGGAGGGGGGAAGGTCGGGCTCAGGAGTCGAACGGATGATGTCGCCCCCACTTGCTCAAGTGGTGCAATAATCTATGCCCACAGCTCAGACTGATCGTGGAAGTTTCTTCACCAACATGCTTCAGGATTAGCATGGTAGGAGTACTTCAGGAGTAAGTGCGGAGTTCAGCCTCCATAACAACTAAGACCTGGTCTCTCCATCTGAGATGGACAAGGATACCCGATCACAGAGGTGGTATTTCAGGGAGAGATACTAGACCATTACAAATAAGTTTGTAACCGCTGTGAAAGAAACTGGTAAAGGTGGAAGCATTAAAGTAACTGTCCTTTGCAGTAGAGACCTCCTATGTTTGAAGGATATCAGCAGGAACCATGTAATCTGTTAATCTAGACCCATGTCTACGCTACAGTTTATGTTGGTATAATTTATGTCACCCAAGGGTGTGACTAAGACACCCGAGTGACAAATTACACCTCAATGCCATTGTAGACAGAGCTGTGTCGGCAGGAGAGCTTCTCCTGCCAACATAGCTACTGCCACCTGTGGTAATTAAGTAATTATGTAATGGAGTAATTAAGTTGTTGGGAAAGTTTGTGAAGCACTCTCCGGTATTTAAGGGGCTACATAAATGTAAGAGGTTATGAATATTCTGAGATGCCCTTTATATACTGTATACAAATTCTACAGAGCATCCTACTGTCTGGATGGAAGACTCCCAACATGGAAAGAATGATTAAACATTCTAACCGATGGAAAGTGTCCTACTAATCAGAAACATTTGAGGATGTTTGCAAGTTGACATTGCCTACCTGTATCTCCTCCTCATACATTTTCATACTTAAGTCACTTTTGGTCCTTGATCTGCGTCCTAGAAACAGCATCGATGTTTGCTGAGAAGACAAAAGGAGAGAGAGATTAACACAACATGGGAAAAAGAACCTATGTCTTCCAACTCCCTGCCCCACTAGGCCACAGCTAAGTCAGGCAGGGGTGAGATAAGAACCCAAGCTTCCTGAGGACCCTGAGCCTAACAAAACTTTCCTCATTCACTTCCACCCCCTAGCTTACTTAAAGGGTCTTGTTAGTTTCAATCCACGCAAGCAGAGATCAACAGCCTAAATTACTGGTGCGACCATATTGGCTTATTTATAATTAAGGAGTATTTAGAAACATTAAAAATATCCTTATGGTTACTGATTTAACTTGTTACTTGAACTGTTATTTAAACTTTTCTTTTAAATAGACAGTGTTGAGGTTAGAGCCATTTTTAGGCCTAATATCTTGAAAACGGCAACTTTTTTGGCATACGTAACCTTTAAGATTCCAGCTCTGAATTTTATCTGTGTGCACAATTGCTCAACATTTCAACATCCAGGCAATAAGAGACAGCACACCAGCTGATGCAAATATACCATTGTCTAGAAAACATCAGACTCTCTGTACAATTCGGGGTGCCGGGATGCGAGGGGCAAATTCCAGCTATTACAAAAATCAGTTTAAAGTCTTCCCACCATCATGATACACTGAACTCTCAAAAGGGAAAAACTACAGCCTGGAACAGTTTTCAAGACCACTTCATTTTCAGGCTTGACAATATCGCTTTTGTGATATCAGTGAAAAAGTAATAGTCTGCCTTTCTCTACAGAGAAATAAGCCTGAAGCTGGGAGCTGAGATAGTTATCACAGAATATTAGGTTGGAAGAGACCCCAAGGAGGTCATCTAAGTCCAATCTCCTGCTCAAAGCAGGACCAACCCCAACTAAATTATGCTTCAGAACTGCATGACCACAACTGTACAGTACCGGGTCAGATAAAAAACAGATGGGGTAGCTCAGATGTAATTTCAGTGTTAGGAATATATGGAAAACAAAATGCTCCGTCCAGAGGTGTCACCTGGGCAGGATGGCTATTAGCAATGTTTAATCTGTATGGTGAGATAGGTCTTAATCAGTGCTCTTTGGAATGCACCGGGAATTCAGCCCAGGGCCCTGGGAATTCAACTGCAGTTTCTTCAGCGTAATGCATTTGAGGTGTACCTATCCTGAGTCCCTTCAACGAAGCAGATTCTAACAAGATCCAAAGGGCACTCGTGGAAAGAGGCTCCCTCTGCACCATAGCAGAAGAGCTGTGACCCTCGATGTGCATCTCAGAAGTGCAGAGGATTGTGACCTGAAACCCAGCTTCTCTCCTTACCCCATATTTGTCCATTTGTGCAATGACCTTCTGTAGCTGAGCAGTGTCAGAGGCAGCACAATTCCATCTGTAGAGCTCGATTACGCCCGCTACTTCCTCCTTGGCCACCTCCTTCTCCAGGACAATGCCATTGTCTTCTTCACGGGGAGGGAAAGGAAACAAGGAGAAGGCATTGGGAAGTGACTGTTTGAATCAGCAATGGTAATAATCTGACAGCATTTTCATAGATTGTAGGCCAGAAGGGACCATCTAGACTGACCTCCTGTACAACAGGCCAGAGAGCTTCCTTGCATTAATTCTTGTTTGAACTAGAATGTAGCTTTTAGAAAAAACATCCAATCTTTATTTAAAAACTACCAATGACACAGAATCCATCACACTCCCTGGTAAATTGCTCCAATGGTTAATTATCCGCACTGTTAAAAATTTACTCAGTTTTTCCAGTCTGAATATGTCTAGCTTCAGCTTCCAACTACTGGATCTTGTTATACCTTTCTCTGTTGGACCAAAGAACCCATTATCAAATTTTTGTTGCCTGTGTAGGTACTTGTAAACCATTATCAAGTCACTTCTTGGCCTTCTCTTTGCTAAACTAAATAGATCAAACTCCTTGAGTCTACCACTCTAAGGCTTATTTCCCAATGCTTTAATCATTTTTGTGGTTCTTCTGAAGCTTCATAGCACACAGCTGGCTGTACAGGAACAAACAAAAGGCCAGGCAAGGTGACTTGCTCCTTAAAGGCCAACCTCTTCAGACTGGGAGTTGGCAATGAGGAGCCACATCTTATCAACGGGTTAGAAAAGAATGAAAATCAAGTGACAGTAGGTACATTGGACCGAGAGGGTTCTTCTAGTTTGTCAGATATTTGGGGCAAAAGATCTTGGTTTTAGAAAGGACCCTCATGGGTGTGTGTAATTAACTGGGAATGCAAATAACCACAGTTACAACTGCTGCCATTTGACATCCAGCTACCGGAGCTGGATGCAATCAGATAGTTTGAAATTTAAATACAGCAATTGCAGTTATTTGCACCCACAGAATTGGGGGTACATGTGAGGGGCTCATAAATCAGGCCTTTTCTGTTCAGTCGTTTTCCCTCAAAGACATACAGACCAGCAGGCTGGCCAGGCATGGCACTGACCTTCGGAATCTCGGTTCTTTCGGGTGTAGTTCATGCGGAACACAAAAGCCTCCAATATAAAAGCCACAATTATCGTCATCACCACCTGGGAAGGGAGCCAAAATGAGTTAGAGCGTCGCAAGGCTTGTAACTGCAGTGTCCTTCCAAGCCCTGTTCTAACTAAACTGCACATGAATTCTTGCTGCTTCCTGTCACATCTATTCCAGCAGAAGGAGAGTACAAACCCTAAAGCACAACTCCAGGTGATGTGCTCATGCAACAGCCTACCAGCGACCTGGGAACGGGCAGTAGTACAAGATGGAGGCATCACTGCATACCATAAGGCCTGTCCAGATACAGACACAATGTGTCGACTCCGGCAACACTTGTAGTTCTTGCCATATCAAAGTTAGTGAAAGTGATTTGGACCCATGCATGTTTCCGAGCTGCTTTTCATAAAAAAGAAAACTTCCTTAATTGGTCACGGATGCTCCCATTAGAGTGTAGCAAGATGGCCTCTGGCACGTAATGCCCTTTTGATGAAACATCTTTGAGGACCTACCATGGTCACAATGTAGAAGATCATGAAGTAGAGGCGGCTCCAGTGAGACGTTTGCGAGGTCACCCCTTCCTAGGGACAAGAGGCAGGAGCTCAGTGGCATGCAAAGCAGAGGGAAGCTGCTATGAATCCCCTGGAGAGCAGACAAAGCAGCACCTCCCCCAAATATCAAACTGGTCCGTACCTCATGAGGTACATGTAGTGCACCACTATGTATCTAACCCCAGGGGCTACCTCTGCAATACTCATAGCTCCAGCTGGCCCCCTTCCTCTACACGATTGAACAGATTTTCATATAGTACTTTGGGGTGTAAATACCAGGGTTCACACACAATGGTGGTAGGTGCTATAGAAATACCTGGAGATAGCTAGATACATAGATGGCTAACGAACACCACACCTAATGGTGTCTGGGACAACAAGCTACAGTACAGAGGTGCTTGAAGAGTGCGATCACTCTCACCCTTATGCTGAAGATACAGGAAGCCTGCCATGATGCATTCAGAATTTGTTAGATCAGGGTCCCGAGGTTACGTATTTCCTGTGTGGCATGACAGAATGGCTGTCATTCAACCAGACCAAGGACGTTGGGGGGGGGGGAAGAGAGAGGGGCAGAAATCAGAAGACTGATGAAAAACCTCATCGAGAAATACAGGGAGTAAAAGGGGAGCATTCAGAACCCTCCATTTTGTCCCTAAACTACTCCGAAATGCTCGATAAATGGCACATGCTGTGCAAGAGCCAAAAGTTACAGCACTGAGTCCGCCAGTGGCAATCGATCTGTCAGAATAGTGGTGCTGACTATACATTTACGTACCCCAAGATCCACTTACCATGATGATGTACCAGTCATTGACAACCGTCAACTCAAACAGCGTAACTGTACGGAGACAGAAGGGAAAACACAACAAGTCTTTACCCAGCTTGACCTGTTTCAAAGTCATTTCAATACATCTGTTTCCCCTATTACGCGCTTTCTCCCATATTCTTCATGGGATACCTCATTTCAGTACAGCCAACAGAAACCAAAATACTTGAGTGCTGATGACAGGAAACAGATTCTGGTCTCAGTTACACCGCAGTTAATCTGGAGTCACCCTACTGATGACAATGGAGTGACTCTAGTGTTATACTGTAGTAACCAAGAGCACAGCTCGGCCCACGTTTCTTAGTAGAACCAGAGTTTGCCATATCAGTCCACACGAAGCAAGACTCTGGAGGGATCCACAAAGAAAAAAAATTCACTATCCTCCTCCTCCGGCTGCAGGCCTGACTCAGGTTTACAATAAAAAAAAACCCAGTGTTAAAAATTCTTTTAATCAGAGTGTGAGAAGATCAATGTTAGTGGCTCAGCAGGGTACTGGTTTATGCTCTCTTTGTTCATCTCTGGAAGCATAGATTCAAAACTGGTTCTCATCACAAGCCAAAACAAGTCTACAGGTTTCACCCTGCTCTCCAGGATATGTTTATTCACCTTGTAAAATCACTACATAGCAGGACCCAGGACAAGAAAAAGGAGGGTACTGCAGGTTTGAGGTGTATTAGCAGATCCAGAGCAGGGGTACTGGTACAGCCACATGCCAGGGCCAAAGGTGAGAATGGGAAGGGGAACTGTGGATCAGGGCTGACATGCATTGGTAGAATTCTGTAGGCTAGACGGAAGCATGGGCAGGTGCCATGCAAATTAAGTTAAGAGCCTGACCCCTGCATAAGCATCAGATTCACACAGGTCACTGTGTGTTAGGCAGCAGTCAATGTGAAAAGCATGGTCAACAGTGATCTTGGCTAACCAGAATGTAAATATTCCCCTTACCAAAGCTGTTCAAAATGTTGTCAAAGTTGTTGAGATAGTAGTAACCTTCTTCCACCACTGTCTTGTTGCCAACTATGTGATTCACCCAGCGATAGGCATCTGCAACTGTACTCGTGCTGGTCAGAGAAGCCAGGATAAACCAACAATGAGAGCAGTTCTGGAAAGAAGAGCAAAGCTACAGGTGCCTACAGACCCGGCATGCTTAGAGACCTGTGGGAAGGATGGCTATTTTTCCTCCTTGAAACACTCGCTGCACTTTGAACACCATTCTCTGAAGTGGTGCCTCCGGCAGGGCACTGCAGCATCATACATATTACATGCGTGCTTTGTTGGGAGGCCATCATAGAGAAATCATCACTGCCCAGCTGCTTCAAGGCAGTGATTTGAACACTCAGCACGTTACTACTTAGCCCACCTTTACCCCTTTCCATTTTCAAACTGTAAGTAAAGATCATTGCACTGAGTCTCAGAGCGAGAAGTGGGAAGTCTCCTTTTTACCTGGGAATCTCAAACCAAACTCACCCACTCTGCAGTAAACACACATCCACTGTCATTTTCTTGATAAGAAAATACATAGATGATACATCATGCTGCAGCCTTGGCACTGAACCAGGCTATTAATAAGGCCATTTCAGAGGAAGGTGGTTGCGGGGTACTCACTTGCAGCAGTTTGGGTAGACAACCCCAGAGAAGAATTCCATGCCGACAATGGCGAAGGAGTAGTAGAAGATAAGCAGGGTTAAGCCCAGGCTGGAGGAGAGAGAAACAAAAGTAATTCTGTTATTCACCAGTCACTAGGACAGAGAAAAAGCAAAGTCTCTTAGACTGATTTCCATCTCTACCACCTACAGTAAACCCCAGTGAAGCATCTAGACCACCTCCCTGCAATGCTGTTATGTTGCCTATCTAACATTTGCAGTGTTTTGTCTCGATTAGTTTTAAAAGTCTCAAATCATGGAGTTCTACGCCACTCCCTTAGAGAGAAATAAGCTCTGAGAAACTTGAAGATAATCCTTCTTTCCTTACAGACTTGCTCCTTTCCATTAAGCCATTAAATATTTATTCTCCCCCCCCAGCAATTTCTCTCATGAAGCACAAGCCAACATAACTCTATCCTCTTTGTTTCCTTGGCTATCAGCAATGATGTAAGAATAGCTTCAAGAATAAGGCTAGTTAGTTAACATATGCTAGACATCTAGCTAGTTCTGCAGCAGGGGAATAAATGACTATTTATTTCAGTGACTAATTAAATGGGAATTCCACACCACTTTGCGACCAGTTTGGTCGCCCTATTGTAGCAAGGACATAAGGCAACTCCAGATGTACACATCTCCTTTGTGGAGCCTTCTTTGCACAAAAACCACCAGCACTTAAAAACCAAACGTAAGTGCCACATTGAGGTTGCCTTTGCGCTTGGGGCAGAGGCGTTAATGTGTATCAGGTGCTAGGCCTAGTGTGTTGGAGACCTCCTATGTATTGCTTCATGCTGTAAAGAAAAAGAAGTGATTGCTCTGAAGATCAACCCGCTATTAGAACACATGGTGAAGAATCAGCACCAATGAGCTAGTGAGAGCACAGATCACCCTGTAAGGTTGGGACAGGCTCCTCCTACCCTGACCCCAGCCCAGGTATTCATTACTCTGGAAATGGCAGAACCATATTAGTAGACACTTCTTTGGGATGCTCCAACAAGGGCTGTGCAGTACCTGGCCATCCTAGGGAACAATTCAAACATTGTGTCCAGGACATTCCTGTAGCGCTTCTTCAATTTAAAGAGCCTGAAGCAGGGATGAAAAGCCAGCAGTTACTTACATGAAGACAATTCCTTCCTGTATTGTTATTTAGCTGCATAAAGACAAGTAGCATGTAGCAGCAAAACAAGGGCACGAGAGAAGCATTTTGAATACACATGCAGTCAGAGTCCATATGGAGGCTACACCATGGCAGATCACCACGCACTATCAGAGTGATACTACTAAATAAGAATCTGGGGACAGTTCACTTGTGTTTAGCCAGGGAAGTATTGATAGAGAAAGACAGAACACGATTCAATGGTTGAAAGCTTGACAAATTTGGATCTGAAGTACAGCAGAGTGGGAGAGGAGAACATTGCTCTTTTCATCAATAGATCTCAAAGCACTTTACACAAGAGGTCTGGGTCGTTAGTCCTATTTTACAGATAGGGAAACAGGCACAGGGCAGAAGTGACTTGTCCAAGGTCACACAGCAAGTCAGTGAGTCAGGAACAGAACCCAGGTTTCCCAAGTCCCAGTCCTCTATCCACTAGGTTACCACCACCTCCCTTCACTTGGCTAGGATATTTAGACTTCACGCACATTAAAAGCAGACAGATAAGGCCTCCCAACTCCTAATCCAGATGACCTTTACTCAACGTCTTTACTCCTGTGGGTAACCCCCACGATTTCATGTGTATGAATAAGGGTTTGCAGAATTATGCTTCTCAGGACAAGGACAGTGTTTTAACTATAAAGTATCATGAATAAATGATTACATGTATAAATGGTGCACCAACATCATAGACACACATACACTTGGCATTTACAGAACACAGTTGAAGGTGAGCTCACTAACTAAGATACAAACCCAGTTGTCTGTTTTTTTCCCCTCCTGCAACGATCAATGGGAGAAAACTGCATTCCTCGCACACCAACCATTACAGGAGAAAAACAAGATTTCTGAGTGCAGGCTTTGGCAGGCGAGTAAAGGGGAAAATGGTTTATTTTAAAATGTAATTAACCCAATTTTTTAAATCCTCATGTGTGCGGAGTTAGGAAGTGGGCATCCTAGACAGTGTGAGCTAGTGGATAGAAAACTGGACTGGGAACTCAGGATACCTAGGTTCTTGTCCCAGCTCTGCTTCCTGGTTGACCTTGGGCAAGTCACGTTGCCTCTTTGTGCCTTAGTTTGCACATCTGTAAAATGGGATGATGATGCTGACCTCCTTTGTAAAGCACTTTGACATATACTGATGAAAAGTGCTATATAAGAACTTGGTAATAGTTCATCATATAAAACAACACTTTGCCCTTCTGTGGAACTTCCATTTGATGATCTCAAAGCACTACAAAGATTAATGACCTTTACAACAATGTTGTGAAGTAGACATTTATCATATCCATTTTACTGAGGTACAGAGAGATTAAATAACTTGATCAAGGTGTCAACTGCAAATATCAGAATTGGAGGGAGAACTCAGGCCACCTGCTGTAACCAACAGACAACAATTTGCCTCAGTGACTAGCATTTCTGGAAGCTACAGTGCTCTGCACATAAGAATAGCCAGACTGGAGCAGACTGCAAGTCCATCTGACATTGGCCAGCAATAGATAATTCAGGGAAAGGTGCAAGAACTCCTGTAGTAGCAGATGTGAGATTATCTGCCCCCACATCAGGTCTCATCCTGGACTCAAATAGAATTTGGTTTGACCCTGAAGCCTGAACTTTAATATCCTTTCCAAAGTTTGTCATAATTAATTCTGATAACTCTAGATAAAGCCATTACCCATAGAAGTGTCCAGTAACTTTTTGACAGTCACATACTTATGCAACCTTCCCAGTTTGGTTGTGCCAATGAGCTGAGCCCTTGACTGGGCTGGAAGGAAAACAAATCTCCTTCTCTCTGCTGCTTTGGTTATTGTCCCATTTCCTTGTCCATTGTCTCACATGTCCTTTCTATCTCACCTCAGCAGCTGAAGGGGTCTGAGGACGACAATGAAGTAGAATGGCTCCATGTTAAACGCCAGTGCCAGGAGACCCAGAAATGCAAACAGGGTGACTGAAAAATCAAAACTGGAAAAGAAAAAAAAGAGGGAGAGCAGAAAAGGCACTGTTAGCCTTCAGACGGACAGGGTGCTTGTGGGACTCTAGTCCAAAGGAAAATGCGGATAAGCCTAAGGCTGTTTTTAAAAGAAGGCAACTATATCCCAGAAACTTTCACCATGTCCCTCAAATGCTGCATTTTTTAGTTCTCTCTCATTAGATCTCCCACCAAGTTCAGCTGATTCAAATTCAGATCGCTCAAGTGACAGCGATGCTGTGCAGGACAGCACAACGGCTCTGGGTGTTATGCCTCCAGTCCCCCCTCACAAGCAGCACACTTACAGATTCCAGCCAGAGGACAGATACTCAATGGGCCCCAGGCCGGTGGTTTTCAGGAGCAGCTCCACCCCATAGACTGCAAAACAAGAGAGCATCCTTAGATGAGCTGCACCCTAACCATTCCTTATGTGCAGCATGAACATGTAGGTTTGTTGACTTTAGGTTTAATAAGCTCCCATTCACTTCCTCCATGTTTATCCACAAGGGGATGCTAAATGGGCCCCACTTCCCTTCTGGATCACTAACTTCTCCCTGTACTCTGGCAGTGATCTCTTCCAACTGCTGTCGAATGGAGTTCAACTTGCCTAGAGGTCTGAATGTTCAGCACATTGGCTAAGAGCATGTGCCTGTAAAAAGGGCTAGTCAGTCATCCAAAGGCACTTCAGGGCACATACTCACTCCCACTTACCTAATTTAGCCTCAGTAGAATGCATAAAGGATAATTTAATTTTATAATATATACAGACACAGACACACAGACACGAGCTCATGGAACCTTGAGAGAGATTTTCAAATGGGGAAGGAGGCTGTTTCTTTCATACTCTGCCACAATGGCACTTTCGAAGTTCTTGGATTAAGAGAACATTATGCCATCAGGCAACAGTTCAATGATCTAAGCATTTTTATACATCTGGGAATAAGAACGTTAAGAATGGCCATCCTGGGTCAGACCAACGATCCATCTAGCCCAGTATCCTGCCTTCCAACAAAGTCAGACCAGATACTTCAGAGGGAATGAACAGAACAGGGCAATTTATTGAGTGATCCATCTCCAGCTTCTGGCAGCCAGAGGTTTAGAGACACCCACAGCAAGGGGTCACATACTTGACCATCTTGGCTGACAGCCATCGATGGACCTATCCTCCATGAGTTTATCTAATTCTTTTTTGAACCCAGTTATATTTTTGCCCTCACAACATAGCCTGGCAACAAATTTCACAGGTTGATTGCGCATTGTGTGAAAAAGTACGTCCTTACATTTGTTTGAAGCCTGTTGCCTATTAATTTCAATGGGTGAGGCTGATTCACATGTTATGTGAAAGGGACTATTCATGATTTTAATCAACTTCTATCATATCCCCCATAAAATGTCACTTTTCTAAGTTGAAAAGGTCCAGTCTTTTTAATCTCTCCTCATACGGAAAATGTTCCATAACCCTAATCATTTTTGTGCCTCTTCCCTGTACCTTTTCTATTTCCAATCTCTCTTTCTGAGATGGGAGTAACCAGAACTGCACGCAGTATTCAAGATGTGGGCGTACCATGGATTTATTTAGTGACATTATGATATCTTCTCTCTCATTATCGATCCATTTCCTAATGGTTCCTATCATTGTTACCTTT
Organism: Mesoclemmys tuberculata; assembly: GCA_007922155.1. NCBI lineage: Eukaryota > Metazoa > Chordata > Testudines > Chelidae > Mesoclemmys > Mesoclemmys tuberculata. The sequence goes on from ML675638.1 coordinate 6,359,039, forward strand.
TTGACTGCTACTGCACATTGAGAAGATGTTTTCAAAGGACTACCCAGAACGACTCCAATCCTTTTCTCGAGCGGTTACAGCTAATTTAGACCCCATCATTTTGTATATTTAGTTGGGATTATGTTTTCCAATGTGCATTACTTGGCATTTAAATCAACATTGAATTTCATCTGCCATTTTGTGGCTCAATCACCCAGGTCTGTGAGATTCCTTTGTATCGCTTTGCAGTCAGCTCTGGACTTAACTATCTTGAGTAATTTTGTATCATCTGCAAACTTCATCACCTCACTATTTATCCCTTTTTTCCAGATCATTTATGAATATGTTGAATAGCATTGGTCCCAGTACAGATCCTTGGGAGAACATGCTATTTATCGATCTCCACCGTGAAAACACACTTTATTCATATCCTTTGTGTCCCATCTTTTAACCAGGTACTGATCCAGAAGAGGACCTTAGGTCTTAACCCATTATTGCCTATTTTGCTTAAGAACCTTTAATGAAGGATCTTGTCAAAGGCTTTCTGAAAGTCCAAGTATACAAAAGCCACTGGATCACCCTTGTCCATGTTTGCTGACACCCTCAAAGAATTCTAAGATTGGTGAGATATGATTTTCCTTTACAAAAGCTGTGCTGACATATTATATTCATCTGTCTCTCATAATTTTGTTCTTTACTATAGTTTCAACCAAGCTACCTGGTACTGAAGTTATGCTCATTGGCCTGTAATTGCCAGGATAGCCTCTGAAGTCCTCTTCCCTCCATTTTTTAAAATCAGCATTACCTCAGCTATTTGCCAATCATCTGGTATAGAGATTGATTTAAGTGAGAGGCTACATACCACACTTAGTAGTTCTGCAATTTCACATTTGAGTTCCTTCAGAACTCTTGGGTTAATATCATCTGGTCCTGGTGACTTATTACTGTTAAATTTATCAATTTCTTCCAAAACCTCCTCTACTGACACCATAATCAGGGACAGCTCTTCAGATTTGTCACCTAAAAAGAACGGCTCAGATGTAGCACTCTCTCTTACATCCTCTGCAGTGAAGATCGATGCAAAGAATTCATTTAGCTTTTCTGCAACGGCCTTGTCTTCCTTGAGTGCTCTTTTAACATCTCAATTATCCAGTGGCCCTGCTGATTGTTTGGCAGGTTTCCTACTTCTCATGTAATTAAAGAATTTTTTGCTGTTAGTTTGTATTTTTTGCTAGTTGCTCTTCAAGTTCTTTTTTGGCCAGCCTAATTATACTTTTACACTTGAACTGCCAGAGTTTATGTTCCATCCTATTTCTCATAGGATTTGACTTTGAATTTTTAAAAGGTATCTTTTTGTCTCTAACTGCTTCTTTTACTTTGTTGTTTAGCGATGGTGGTATTTCTTGGTCCGCTGTGTGTGTGTGGTGTGTACATTTAAGTTTGATCCTATATTATGGTATTTTAAAAAAGTTTTAATGCAGCTTGCAGGCAGGTCATTCTTCTGATTGTTACTTTTAATTTCCATTTAATTAGCCTCATTTTTGTGTAGTTCCCCTTTCTGAAGTTATATACTACTGTGGGGGGTTCCTTTGGTATTTCTCTCCCTACAAGGATGTTAAATTTAATTGCATTATGCTCGCTATTACTGAGCCGTTCAACTATGTTCACCTCTTGGACTAGATCCTGTGCTCCCTTAGAACTAAATCAAGAATGGTCTCTACTCTTGTGGGTTCCAGGACTAGCTCTTCAAGAAGCAATCAATGGTGTTCTGAAATTTTCTCTCTGCATCCTATCCTGAGGTGACAAGTTCCCAGTCAATCTGGGGATATGTGAAATCCCCCATCATTATTGGGTTTTGTTTTTGTAGCCTCTCTAACCTACCTGAAAAGTTCCAGAGGGGTAGCAGTGTTAGTCTGTATACAGCAAAAACAACAAGCGTCCTGTAGCACCTTAAAGACTAACAAATTTCTGCAGACATAAGCTTTCGTGGGCTGCAACCCACTTCGTCAATCTTCAATGAGCTACAGGACTCGCATTTTAACCTACGGGAGTATTTCATGTCACCATCCTGCTCAGGTGGTTGGTAGCACATTCCTACTGCTATACACTTATTATTCAAGTATGGAACTTCTATCCACAGGAATTCTGTGGGACTGTTTGATGCATTTAAGATATTGACTATATTTGACTCTGCTTTCTTTCACATACAGTGCCAATCACCCATCAGCATAACATGCTGTCATTCTTATATATTTTGTACCCTTGTATTATGATGTCCTATTGATTATCATTGTTCCACCACATTTCTGTGATGCCTATTATATCAATATTCTCATTCAATACCAGGCATTCAAGTTCACCCGTTAGTATTTAGACTTCTTGCATCTGCATACTAGCACTATAAAATTTGTCAATATTTAGTTGTCAGTCTTCATGTGATGTAACTGAATAGGACTGCCCCGGGGAAAGAAAAAAGTCAGAACCACCACATCATAACAAAACAAAAACAATGGACATTTTCTCTACCTCCAACTTTTCTGACAACTCCTCCGCTGACAACTGCAGGGGGCAATGAAAAGCACTTGCAGTCCCTTTGATCACAGGCATGTCCCTACATGTCTTGATGACTCATAGGCGTAGCCTGTGGTTTCTTTCATTTGTATTGCTGATGGCCCTCGATGAGTCATCAGTGCTGATACTAATTTGCCTGGGGTGTAACCCAGCAGCACAGCGCAAACACTAGTTACAGAAATATCTCACGTTCGTAACTCACAATCTGAAGATGATACACACACACACACACACACACGCGCGAGTATTCAGTAAATCCTAACTCTGCCAATGATTCCTTACAAGGCATATTTTGTGAGATTTGTTGTAATTTTGCAAGACGGATATCAATAATATTATAAATGGTCACTCATAATCCAGACAGTGTCACAAATATAATTAAGGGAAGAGGAAGATTCCACAAAACAATTAGAACAGAAAAAAAAAAAAAAACAGGATCTTGGTTTGAGACATGCTTTCAATGTGGTAATTCTGCCAAGAGGGTGATGCAATGTATCTGGTCTGCACTGACATTAAAGCAAGTTGTGTTTGTTGGGGGGGGGGGGTGTCCGTAAATGCTCAACTGTTTATACACTTGGGGTGAAAAGGGAAAACCAGATGCGTGTTTGCTTTTTTTTTTTGGGGGGGGGGGGGAGAATGTTAGAAGGGGCAGAGTCAGAACTGCATTCTCATTTAGATGCATCTCATTACATAGCTAGCAAGGGGTGTGAGAGCTTCCCTCTTCACCGCCAAGGTCACTGGAGGCACTTACAAGCAAGCCAGGCCAATGAAATCCATACAGAGCCCAGGCATTGAGGAAATTGGCTTCCAAGGAAACGGACCTTCTAATCCCTGAGTGACTGAAATGCGCAACTGGAGAAACCCCAGTACATCTTTCCCCAGCTGTAATGGAACAAAGCAGTGCTGGTCAGGCACCACAACTTACTCGTGAGGAAGATGATGTAACTCCACGGGACATCTCTGGGGAAGACATTCCCACCTGCAAGGTATAGAAACAGCACTTTCTCAGAGGGCCGATCAAATTAATTGAAGAAAAACAAGTAAAAACAACTAACCACATATTTCCTACCTTGCAGCATGAACGTTTGAATTAAAATCCAGATCCCATTCACAGCCACCACAGTATCTGGAAAAGAAAATACACTGCTGCAATAAAAAAAGCTGTTGGATAATCAGACATTAGTTTTCTAAACCTTTTGGTAGGCAGTATGGTCTAACAGCTAGGGCACAGCACTAGGCCTCATGAGATTCAAGTTCTATTCCCAACTCTCCCAAGGTTATACATCCCCTTCATTGAAGCACAGAACTTAGAGGGGCTTTGCCAATTTCCCAGTATATATAAAAAAAGGAGTACAATAATGTATTCACCCATGTGAAATGCTTTGAGATCCTTGGAAGAAAAATAGTGTTCTTAAATCTCAGTCCGACACGCAGTTATTCTTCCTGGTAAATTATTCCCTACATTGCCCCAATACTGCTATATTCCAGTTTCTTTCCACTTCTGCAGAACTGTATGTCTCTCCTATATTAGTTACAATGTGGGAACGATACAACCCCATCACAAGGCTCCTTACAGGCCTGCTTCCACCACCCACTATTAAACCATTAGGACACAAAGGATCCAAGGTGTAGGAACACTCCCCTTCACTCTTCTTTTTTCTCCCTTCATTCTACCATCAGAGTCAGCAAAAAGGGTAGTTCTTTTATAGAATAAAAATCAACCAGAATTAGATGTTAGTGTAACAAGTGGGACCAGGAATTAAACATGCTCTTCTCACTAGAGAAAGAGTAGCAGAAACGGTGTCAAGTTTCGTACAAATTCCAAGCCACATCCCTGGGAATTAAGCTGTTTGCACTTTCTGAAATTCAGCAAAGCATGGGAGCGTTGTGTGTCAAGTCAGGTCCTAGCATCAACATCCTCAGCTGCAAAGTCAAAAGTGAAAACATGTCAAGCGTAATCGTGCACTCGCTGAAATCAACAGGGTGTAAGCCAGCTTCTGAGGAAGCAGAACCTGTTTATAGGCTATATACAGAACCTGTTTATAGGTTATATACAGGGTGCAAAGTAATGTATAAACTAGCTTTTAGGAGAATCCCACATGCGCACACAAACTCCCTCCCTGATAAGCAGACAAGCACAAGAATTATTGTGTGTGTTGTGGCTCCAATCAGAGATCAGCTTCCATCACACCAAACAGTGTACAAACAAAGAATCCCTGCCATGAAGAACAAAGATAAGCAGGTAAAGTCATGAGATTTTGTTTTTCACACTTACACATGGCATACTGGAACGCTCGGGACTTCACCAGAATGTTAATGCCTGTATGAAGAAGGGAAAGAGTAAAAACAAATCTTTCACTGTGTGTGTCCTGAGTTCAAATCCTGCCCTAGAACACGTGACAGTGAGATGGCAGTTCTGACCCTATGGCAGTTCCAGATTTGCCCACATCTTGAAACTAGTGCAGAGTTCAAACGGAGATGTCAGTCGTTGCCCAGTCCTGGGACGGTGGAAATGATATAACTTGGGGCTAAAGAGCATTAGCACAGCTGGAGAGGGATCTTGTACAACAGCTGCCTGCATTATTTTTGGTTCAGGCTAGTGCTATTTGTCCCTCACTATCCTACAAAGTTAGAAAAGAAACTACAACTAAATACATACCCTACTTATCCAGGCATACAAACTGGTAAGGTACAACTGGGACGTTTGTGGTAGTGGCATGTACAGGATATATTACGTTTAAGCCTACATCTGGGGCACATTATAACCTCTATTTTCTCCTTTACAGCAGCTGCACCTGCTCTGTGCAAATGCTGCATCCACCCGAGACTACGAAGACCAGCAGCATCTCAGAGGCTGCAAATCCATTCCACAGCCAGCTGCCGTTAGAGGAGAGCTGCAGCCTTGGATACTGAGAAACAAATCTCCTAGACTCTGCCAGTCCCAGCAAGCTGGAGGCTGTATCTGACTACCCAGCATGCTATACCAGAAGATGAATCAAGCCGTGGCTGGGCTCAAGATAGAGTCTATTACAAGCTATTTGCTAAGAAGCTTTCCTTATTTTATGAAGTTTGTTTCTGGGTCAGTGCACAGAATAGATATTTACGTGAGAGTCGCCCTCCTCTGACAGGTCAGAATACTGTGCCCTTTGAGTGCATCAGCAATTAGTGGCTGTGCCTGTTTTAGCAGTTTATTTGGAGCTATTTTATTAGACTGCTACTCTATATATGCTCAGGGTAGTGTACAGAAAATGTGTTCTTTCAGAAGACCTCTTCTTTGAAAAGAGATGATTTTCAAACAGGCACTTGCGTCTGCACACGTTGCATTTAAAACATAAGAACGGCCATGCTGGGTCAGACCAATGGTGCATCTAGCTCAATTTCCTGTCTTCTGACAATGGCCAATGCCAGATGCTTCAAAGGAAATGAACAGAACAGGGTAATCAAGCAATCCATAGAGAAAGTTACCTTTAAAAATAAGAAACGCTGTCTGTGGAAGATCATCAAACCAGTGCTCACGGTTTCGTTTTGCCTGGAAATGGAACAGATCTGATTAGCAGGAGGCAGAAGCAGAGATTTATCAGACCAGATCAACATTACATCCACAAGAAAATGCAAGAGAGGAGGGAGACCCATCTTCTCTACACGTCACTTCTATCTTGTTCTACATAGTCTATTTTTTCCTCCACCGTCTCTCCATAAATTTCTCTCCTCCTGTCCTTGTCCCCATCTCTCGTCTCGTACTCTCCATTAAACACTTACCTTCCATTGTAAGCCAACAACTTCATAGAAATTGTAGAAATCCTTTAGACTGTAAAAGAGAAAAATAAAAGGGTGAATCACATCAAATCTCTGTGACATTTGGATTGCCATCACAGGTACCTAATGTTTCACTATTGAAGTTTATCAAATGTCTAATTATATCATCTGATTGTGGGAGAGGGGAAAAGTTTTCCATCCAGAACTTCTTTCAGGAGAAGTTCCCTGGAATTTCTCTTAATTCCTTGTTCAAATTGATTGAAAAAAGAAAAACAAAAAACAAACATTCAGCTCGTTCATTGTTTGTGTCAGAGGTTGTCCTAAATGCAAGTGGGCCTTAGGAGAGAGTAAAGGCTACCAAGTTTTTGCAGCAAGGCCTGACAAAGACATACATAGTCTTAGGATGAAATCTTGGCTTCACTGAACTCAAGGAGAGTTTTTCCTTGGACTTAACTAGAACCAGGATTTCACTCTTAGATCGTAAGCTCTTTAGGACACAGATTATGTTTACTTGCCTGCATTACATGCAAATACATAAATAAGGTAAGACGTCACAATATTAAAGTTTACATAAGCCTTATGGCTGATAGATGGGGTGATGAGTTGGATGGTTTGCAAAATGCCATTTACAAATAACTGGGCTTGAGACATCTTAGAAGGGCATCTTAGTTCCTTGTTTACTAACTATTTTCATTTGCTTGTTTTTAAAATGTAGTTTTAACTTTTGAGTAACAATAAAACTGGAGCAGACACAGGAGATACGAGAAAACCCTGCAAGCACATGAAATAAAAATGACCCTGACAATCGGCTTGAGCCAGATTTTTAAAGGTGTTTAGATGCTTAAAGATTCAGATAGGCACCAAGTGAGATTTTCAAAAGTCCCTAGCTGCAAATCAATGGAAGTTAGGCACCTAGGTGCTCTTGAAAAATCTCACTAGACACCTAACCTGCACCTTTAGGCACCCAAACCCCTTTAAAAATCTGACTCTTGGCCCCCATCCCATCCTCAACAGAGAAAACAGATCCTCAGATAGTATCCAGACTCACTCCTTCCTGGGAGTTTAGTTTTACTGGGAAATCAAAATCATTACCTACCACCCATAGGCATCAACCTAAGCTTTCACTGTAAGCTTAGTTATGCCCAGAGCTTCCATGTAGGGTTTCTTTATCCTGTCATCCTAGTTCTCTCTCAGCCAAACACACACTCATCTTTTTATATCCAGGTTGGAGTTAACTGGACCCACCCAAAAGCATGATTCAGCAAGAATTACTTTGAAGCTTAATGTAAGGTTCGGCTGTCTTTTTAGGAGCTCCAGTGAGTGGTGCTTTAATGAAATGTCAGGGGACATAAGCAGCCAGTTAACCAGCAACTGGTTGTTAAGCTAAAGCTGCATTGCATGTGCAGAAGTTCACCTTTCTTTGGGTGTCTCATATCCAAACAGCCTCATTTCCCTATGCCTCTATTCCAAGGACCCGTCTTTCACCTATCTCCCTCTGCTTTGTGGCTGCCATCACTCAGACTCATAGACTCATAGGTCAGAAGGGACCAATATGATCATCTAGTCTGACCTCCCGCACAAGGCAGGCCACAAAACCCTACCCATACACATTTATAACAACCCCGAACCCATGACTGAGTTATTGAAATCCTCAAAAGTGAGATTTGAAGACCTCAAGCTGCAGGGAATCCACCAGCAAGCGACTCATGCCCCATGCTGCAGGGGAAGGCGAAAAACCTCCGTGGCCCCTGCCAATCCGCCCCGGAGGAAAATTCCTTCCCGACCCCAAATATGGCGATCAGCTAAACCCTGAGCATGTGGGCAAGACTCACCAGCCAGCACCCAAAAAGGAATTCTCTGCAGTAACTCAGTTCCCATCCCATCCAGCATTCCCACAGACCATTGAGCAGACTTATCTGCCGATAATCCAAAATCAATTGCTCAAATTAAACTATCCCATCATAACATCCCCTCCATATACTTATCAAGCTTAGTCTTAAAGCCAGATAAGTCATTTGCCCCCACTACTTCCCTCGGAAGGCTATTCCAGAACTTCACTCCCCTAATGGTTAGAAACCTTCGTCTAATTTCTAGTCTAAATTTCCTAATATCCAATTTGTACCCATTCGTCCTCGTGCCTATATTAGTACTAAACTTAAACAATTCCTCTCCCTCCCTAACGTTAATCCCCCTGATATATTTATATAGAGCAAGCATATCCCCCCGGAGCCTTCTTTTGGCCAGGCTAAACAAGCCAAGCTCTTTGAGTCTCCTTTCATAAGGCAGATTTTCCATTCCTCGGATCATCCTAGTAGCCTGTCTCTGAACCTGTTCCAGTTTGAATTCATCCTTCTTAAACATGGGACACCAGAACTGCACACAATATTCCAGGTGGGGTCTCACCAGCGCCGTATATAACGGCACTAACACGGTCCTGTCCCTTCAATGGGGCAGGTGGGAAAGCCACCCTTTGACAGGCAGATCATGAAGCAGGGGATCATCACTTCAAAACTCCCTTTGAAGCCCAAGTTCAGCTCCAACAGCCCAAGAAGCAAGAATCCCAGAAGTGTTCCCTGACCCCGAGCTGCATCTAAGGCTGCATTATGACCCATTTTCCTTGACAAGCCACACCATCTCCCTCTGACATATGGTATGGTCCCAGAGTGCCATGCAACTTGTAAATGCTGCCCCTTTTCTAGGATATAGAAGCAGCAGCACCAGCAAGATCCTACCTGACTAAAGGTGCATTACTTTGATTCAGTGCTTTGAAAGTGAGGTAACGATCTCTGGTACACATCCGAGGCTTATAAAACCGCATCAGCCCTTCAAACTGCTTGAAGGAGATACCAGACGGCCTCTAGAAACACAGAAAGGGGTTGCCATAAGTGACACTGGATGGAGGAAGCATACGAACATATAGGCCAGTGTATTTAATTCTCACTTACAACTGCTGCTAAGCAAGATTTAAATGTCAGGAGAAGATGCCATTACCACCACCTACAGAGGGCACACACTCAGTTATTATTCTAGAACAGAGAGATAGGAAAAGTCTCCTGAGATTAGCTCCTCTGCTTGGTCTCCTGACCAGTGCAAAACTGTTCCCTGTTCTCTCACTAAAATTCTACCCAATCTGAAGTGCCAAGCAATAGGGCTTCTACCACTTCCCTTGAGAAAGCGTTCCACAGCTTAACAGAGCTCACTGCCAGGCTACTTTTAATGCTACTTAACCCACCCTTTCCCTTTTCAGTTTCACTCTTTGTTATACCTTCAATTCACTATGCTAAATCATTCCACTTCCCCTTTGGTGTATAACACCTGCAAAATAGATTTGTAGGTTTAACATTCCTTTTAGTTGTCACTTAGCCATGCTGTGTCTATTGAATCCCTCGGGTTTCTGATCAGACTGAACTTTGTCATTAATTACCCGTGGTGGAAACATCACCTCTTTAAACACTAAGTCTTCTGATGTGCTACCAGTGGGTGTCATCACCCTTTATTTCCAAGGGGACAGGCTGGGTAATTCTCATGTGGTCACGTGCATACACAGTATCCCCTACCTGCTTGCTGATAAGCAGGCGGTAGGCATGTTGTATGGCTGTACGTTTATGCAGCAGCAGGGACTTGAACTTCCTCTTTTCAATATCACTGAAAGTGTCGAACACGACAGCAAGAAGCTGAAAAGAAACAGATGAGACAAAAAGGATGTCAGGCTTTGAATGCAGCAGCAATTGGCCTCCTATGCCAAATGACGTCTAGAAATTTAGGAATAAGAACCAAAGACAGGCACAATAGATGCCAGCAGTATGGATTTTAATATGTGCTGTGCTAATGCAAAGTAGAGTAGAGTTAATAAGAATCTCTAAGCCATCTAAACATTATGGGATTAAACAAGAGCACAGGACACACACCCACAGTTACATTTTTAAAGTGGTGCAGAGGTATTTGGGTACGGAGCTCCTCCTACCATGAATGGAGCATCACATAAAGAAGTTTCTACAGTGCCCTGTTCATACCAAGACCGTGGGCTCAGGAGGACAGGGGGAAGAGGACTACTTTCTGCTTTTTTGCCTTCAACTGAAGCTTTGTCAAGTATACCCTCAATCAGCTAGCTTCTACAAGGCCCATCAGCAGATAGTGCTGCACGGTAATACAGCATATAGCTTCCTTAGCTGGATTTCTGGAGACTTGTTTTGGTTTGGACAAGCCAAAGTCAGCTTGCAAGCTCCAGGTGAGACTGAATTAATAGACTGATGCTATTCTATGGCTACAGCAGTGCTCCCTATTTAAATATAAACAAGTACCACTAAGGAGATCTATTTGTAGGTCCCATATGGGAATGGGTACAGAGATTACAGGGCTAGTGCTGCTACAATTAAAGTCCTGTCGGAATTACCAGTTTTAACCATTTAAAACTTTGATTGGCAATTCAAAAGATTCCAAGTTGTCTAAGGTATTAAAATGTTATTATTACATGAGAATGATGATAGGGATGCTGATACGCCCAGTTGTGATGTGAGCTTTCAAGAGGGGCCTTTTCAATATGAGCATGTCAGTGCCGTGTGACATCTTGAATGATCATAACTCCCTAAAGATGTCATTGCAGTGCAGTTATGAGGGGTTGCAAAGATGGCTTAATATTATAACAGAGACATTGTTTTTAATCGGATAGAGCCTGTTAAGAAATCATTACGGCACAAGATTGCAACAGGCACTCAATTACCACACCACTGTGACAGGTGAAGAACTCTATTGCAATGTAAAAATGAGAGGAAGGGGAGTCCCGGCTGCAGTGAGAGACTTACCAAGTTCATGATGAAGTAGAGCTCAATGGAGAGGTACACTATGAAGAAGACACAGGACCAGGGGTTCCGGGAGTAAGATGGCATCATTACATCAGGGAAACTGCCCCCCAAAGATACAACCCAACTTATTAGCAACAACAACAGTCTCATGCAGGCAACATTTCACACTGATTAGATGATCACACTATGCCTAGGAACTGTGTATATGCATACACAAACTAACATCCTCACAGGATTAGGCAGACTATGCGGCTATATACAATATATAAATTACAAACCTATACGATAGTTGCAAGAGTTTGAAATGCAGTGAAGATTATGCATCCCTAAACATCCCAAGTTTGATGGGCAACAAGGACTTACAAAATATCTAGGGTTCATTTACGTTTTAATTAACAATAATCCTTTGCAGTTCTACAGAAATCTTATTCCAAGGATTTCAAGTTAATTAATCCTCACAACCATCCTAGAAGATGCATAGCATCATTATCCTCATTTTACAGATAGGAAAATGAGGAAGAGGGAGGTGAAGTGACTTCCCCATGCCTGTATAGTGCATTAGTGGCAGACAAAGGAGCATAACTCAGACCTCCATATTCTTAGACCTGTGCCTTAACAATAAGACCATCCTTCCCCTTCTTGGCTTCATAATACTGAAGGGTACAGCAGGTCCTTTGGGGTGGGTCATTGCACATTAGGGTGCACTGAAGTACAAGTTCCGCACTGGGAAACTTCTCTCTGATGCTATGAAGAAGAGGTCACATCTGCAGACCCAGAGATTTCACAAATAAAAAATCTGCTGAGAGAGACTTTTTTCCAGGAGCAGTGGAGGAGGGAGGGAGGCAGGCAGAAAGTCCCAGTAAAAACAAGCACGGACTTACTTTGAAGTGGTCAGAAGAACAAAGAGATTCACAAGGCTGTTTTCTAAGGTACTGAAATACTGAAAGAGAAAACAAATCAAACCAGCCCCATATTGACACTGTCAAGGTTATAATTCCTTAACTAAGGAAATTTCCTGACCTCTCTTATGTAGCTCTTGACATATAATTTCATACCCTCCTGTAGGCAAACACAGAGGTGTGGCATGTGAAGAGTTAAAAAATTAAAGCTTGTCTGCACATTCCTGTAGGTTGCTCCCAATACTTTCATCACCCTGCAGTCAGACTGGGCAGCTGGAATGCGTGGATGTTGAGCAGTAAGGGCAGCACAGGTCCAGAGGACTAGAACAGGGTTTCTTATACCACTATCTCGAATGCAGACTCAAGGGTCGGCCTCCCCCTTGGAATGGAAAAGTACTTTTTCCTTAGACCTGTGATCAACTGTCCCAGTTTTGGTGTATCACATGACTAACACAACAGGTTGCCAGCAACTGTGCTGGGACCACTACTCTTTACTGGGGACATTTGCTTACCTATCCAGGCAGAAGCACTAATAAGCAGGGCAACAAGGTACATCAAAGTAACCCATATGCAAGCCCACAGTGGTTGGGCACTGCACTAGATATGCAGTTGCAGGTAGTAGGGGATGTGGCTTCTCCTCATTGGACAGACATCAAGAAGAGGGGTGTGACAAATGTAGTGTACCCTTTCAGATTTCTTGACATTGAGGGGGCATCATTTATGGTTTCCCATTGGGATCTTATCCTGGTTAACTAGGCTTTAAAAAAATATTGGTCAGCAATGGCCCTCTACCATTGTTATTGCTAACTCCAAATAAAAACTGCCCTCCAAGATACAATCCATTCCGGAGAAAAACTATATCTATATAATCTACAGACTATTTAAATTCAGTTTTTAAGATGAGCAAATGGGTCTTAAGAAGCTAAGTCAGAAAAATCTGTGTTTACTTACGGGATCTGAGTGGTTAGGGGAAAACAGATAAAAACCTAAAGAAACAGCAAGAGGAAAGGGGAAGGGGGGAAAAAAAACAAAACAAAAAAAGGACATTTAATTTCAAGCAACAAAATGCTGAAGAATCCCGTCTTCAAATTGTAGTTCTAAAATTCAGACATGAGCAAAATGAATGCTGTTATTATTTAATATCTGTATGTAGCGTAATGCACGTGCACAGTATTTTCGAGAGGATGCAGTTATAGGGGCTCATTCTGCACTGTACCGACATCTTGTGTCAGCATTTATACCTGTGCTAAATGGGGGAGGGTGGAATCCGAATTTTGTAGCATTGTACACACAACTGTAAAGGACAAGGAGGCATGAGAATCGGGCCCAGAGCTCCCACAACAGATGAATCTGGGGCACTGTTCCAAGCATACAGGGGCAGCATGGAAGATGAGGGACAGAGGATACCAGGGGAGATGGTGGTTGAGGGAGAGAAAAAGGTGCCTCATGTCCTTGTTTCCAGCCTCATTAACATGCTTCTGAAGAACAGAGCAGGACTTGGGTCAGTAGCACCTTTTTTTTCCTAATCTGCCATTCTCCCCTGCTCTCACCTCCCAGCTAATTATGGAATGAATTAGACAGAAAGGAAGAGAAGCATCTGCCAAGACATCTTATGTTCAATCATTGTAACATTCACCCCTCCTCTTTTGCAGCACCTGGACAACAATTGTTGGGAGGTAACATATAAGAAAGTGGATAGCTTAACCTCTCACAAAGGCAACTTACCTAGGATGGCAAAGATCACCATGAAGAAAAGCAGGAGGAGGAGGATGTCAATGAAAGGAGGGAGAGACTGGAAGATCTGTCGCAGGTTTCTGAAAAGGAGGAAACATATTCCACGTTTTACACTGAAGACTGTGTATGTGCACCAGAGAGCATGCATGGATCCACTGTGCGTTGGCAAGCAAATGAACTCAAAAGTCTAGCTGGTCTTTTTCCAGCTCTCATTTCAGTGACTGGCAATGGAATGCTCAGGATTTCTAGCACACTGTCCTCCTCACTGGCCCTAGCAGCAGCAAGTGTTTATGCGGGGTGGGGGAAAAGGCCTTTCTTCACCCCCCCATCATACATCTTTGTTGTCTCTATTTCACCATGCTCCACATGCATTTCCATCACAAGGCCTTAACTGCTTATGGGAAGGCAGGATGGACTGACCTTCTCCAGAGCTTTGTCAAAGTAACTGTAAACCAGTGTAACAGAATGCCCCTGGAGCCCAAATGCATCCTATCCACATAAGAACAGCCACACCAGGCCAGACCAATGGTCCATCTAGCCCAGTACTCTCTTCTGACAAGTGGCTGGTGCCAGATGCTTCAGAGGGAATGAACAGACCAGGGCAAATATTGAGTTATCCATACTGTCTGTTGTCAAGTCCCAGCTTCTGGCAGTGAGAGGCTTAGGGACTGCTAGAGCATAGAATTGCATCCCTGACCACCTTGGCCAAGAACCATTGGTGGATTTATCCTCCATGAACTTACCTAACTCTTTTGAACCCAATTATACTTTTGGTCTTCACAACATCCCCCGATAATGAGTTCCACAGGTTGACTGTGTATTGCCTGAGGAAGTATTTATGCATGCTGCCTGAGGAAGTATTTACGCATGCTGCCTATTAATTTAATTGGGTGATCCCTGATTCTTGTGTTATGTAAAGGGATAAATAATTCTTCCTTAATCACTTTCTCCACATCTTTCATGATTTTATAGACCTCTATCATATCCCCCCTTAGGTATCGCTTTTCTAAGATGAACAGTCCCAGTCTCCTAATATGGAATCTGTTCCATACCCATGATCATTTTTGTTGTCCTTCTCTATCCTTTCTCCAATTCTAATTATATATATAATTTTTAGATGGCATCATCAGAAAAGCATGCATCATTCACGTATCATGGTTTTATTATTTATTTGCTGTCTTTGTAATCTTTTTTTTTTTTTTTTAAACACTAATGGTTCCTAACATTCAAGTTCTGTTAGGTCTGAGAAATAAAAATCTCAAACCCATTTCCTAGACCCAAGTCTCCCATGCAGCAGCACAATGCTGCATGGTTCCCAGAACGTTTTCCAAGCCATATTTAGTTTCTTAGCAGTCAGCCTTCAGGTATTACATGGGATACTAGTTCCACCATCTCAATTTCTTTCTGCAGGGTTAAGACATACAGTCCCGTTACAGGGCCAAAGCGTGAGAGTTCTAATGTACACAGTGTTCTGCATCAGAGGGGCATTTGCAAGGCTGCCTTGCTGTGATGCCACGATTCTGCTTTCTCACAAATTTCCATGGTAAATATCAAGTCTGTAAGAAAGATTTATATCCACTGGCAGCATGGGTGACCACAAAGCTTTAGCTTAATCTCTTTCTCAGCCACAACTGTAGCAATCAGCCAGTTAGCTAGGTAGCCAGTCACCTTCTGACTGCTCCACAGTAGCGACAGTCCACCAAGAAGATACACCGCAAGGCTCTTGTTATCCGGACGTGCGAGGTCTGACGCACCAATACCACTATTGCCTCTACAAACTGCACTAACAGCACACAGGTCTGCAAGGGGGAAAAAGAGCATGTGATCAACATTACAAATACACTACTTCCCTGCCCTTCCAGATTAGCAAGACAAAGATCTTCTTAATGGCGGCTGGACTGTCCATGGACAGCCAGTGTAAAGAAAAGCAAACGATCAGAGGTGCAGCGTTCAGGCACAAACATGGAAAGCACGGCCTACGTTACTCTTATGCCATCTCCCAACCGCCAAGCAATGGAGTAGCATTCCCAGAGCGGAGGCACCTCCTCAAGTTGGTACATGGTATACAAGGACACCAGTGGTGTTAGAGAGTTCTGAGGCAGTGAGAACAGGGAGAGAGACTTTAAAGGGGTGAAAAGAACTCCAGAATTCAGACATGCACAAGAGCTCACATATCATATGGCAGTTGGGAGACATTTCAATAAATGGCCTATGTTTAACAGCCCATTATTTATTCTGATTCTTTTGTTACTGGAGACAATGAAGGAGAAATAATACTGAAGAAAGTCGGACAGTAGGACAGGCAGCTTACCTTAACCATGGTTCTTTTGTGTCGGATATAGGTGTGGAAGCCCATCCATCTCATCTTCATAGAAAGTTCAAAGACCACAACCACTAAAGCAAACAGCTCCAGGGTTGCATGGATCTGTAATCAGACCATTAATAAGTTTAACCCCTCATTTCCCACTGGATTAAGAAACCAGAGTTTTACCCCCTTCTGAAGAAGCTTGTGGCTTCTGTAACAAACCCCCTGCTTTATGGAGGTGAGGCTTTTGTTACAGAGCTGGAAAACATGAATATACATTGAAAAGAACAAACAGTCCTTTGCCATTTAAATCTCAATATCATGATGCTATTCTTACAGCTAGCCTGGCATTAATATTCTAAGGGTCAGATTTTGGTCAGCATCAATTGACAACAGCTGCAGAGCACTATGGAAAAATCCAGACTCACATTACTTAGCACTTTCTCTAAAAAGGGTTGCTTTTGATTTAATTTTTTCCTAGTTGGTGTGATCCCATAAATAACGTGATAAAACATTCAATAAAAACTATTTTGCCCTTTTTGATGAGCTGTTCATGTGTGATAAGTATTTATTTCCATGTAATTACCTCCGTACTTTTTTTGCATCTCTGTAATTCAGAAATGGCTCTTGTTGAAAGATCCAAATCTGATATATTCCTCCCTGATGCAGCAGAGGAATAAGAGCTGGATGGAGAAAGAGCTTGCATATATGAAAAAGGTCATGGATGATTAGAAATAGCACCCTGAGATAACACCACTTAACTGTTAGGGACAGCTTTCCCCTTTGCAGGTGCAAGCTGCATTCACAAGTCCGAGTGGTTGCACTTCTCACTATCTGATCTGTACTCATAATAAGGTAGACACACAAGTTCTCGGATTTGCCCCCATAATTCATTTTTGGGGACACTGCATGCAAAGAAAGAGGCTGGGCTTTTGGAAAAAAACATCTAGCCATAAAGCTTCAAAACACTTTAAAATAAATTCTCACAATATGGAGAAGCAAGGTAAGTATCTTTATAGCCAGTATAAACCTGGCGAAACTGAGGCACAGATTCAGCAAGTTGCCCACATTACAGGAGAAATCAGAGCGAGAGCTGGGATTAGAGCTCTATTTTCTTAAGCACACAAGAGGACAAGGATCTGAAATGTTTACATTCTAAGAGTTGCTAATAATTCTGTTTGAATAGATCATGGGTAGTATGGTCTGGGATGATGGGACCTTTAAAAGCATCATACGGACATTTATAGACTCTCTGAATAGCTCAGCTCTCTGGATATTTTTCCAATTTTAGTCAAGATAAGCAATACCCAACAACATCCTCTTCATTAAGCAGTTCGCACTCCTTCTGGCTGATTTTAATAATGCAACATATGTCCTGTCTTGCTCATTGGCCTGAGAGAGCCTGAAAAATGGAAAAGCAATTCTGCTCTATCCATATCCAGTGCAAAACACCACTGCTCCCACCCTCCCCCAAAAACAAACCACAGTGTTTCTGGTGCTGTTGCCTTCTCTCTCTATGCCCACCCACTCCCGAGACGTACATAGATGCCAAGGCGAAGGATGGGGACGGCAGGTGCCTCACAGAGGGACAGCAGCAGAAGCAGCAGCGCAGCGGTCAGCTCCATTAGGTAGAAGAGATGATTGTGTACAAAGATGTAGGCAGCCAGTGCTTTGGCATTCTTGGGGTGGGTGAAGAATTTATCATTGTTTTCTCCTTCCTACAGAAAATAATAATAGCAGCAGCTGCATTAGTAATCTTTTGTATTACAACAGCACCTTCCAACTGAGGAACACACATTTTATACACATCAAGTAAGTGTCACAACTGCCCTGTAAGGGAAGTAGTGTCACTCCCATTTTACACACTCGTAAGCAGATTCGTTGAGCGGTTCAGTGTTTTCTCCAGGGGGGCAGAGATAGGACTAGAACTCAGCAGCTTTGACTCCCAGGGCTATGATCTAACCACTAGGTAACACTGCATGTATTATACACCAGACACACCCCTTTTCCCCGTGTGTATATTTCAATAGTACAAAATATACTAACAGCCGTGAACTTCGTACGTTGAAAGTCATTAGTCTCTTAGGAAAAGGAATAGTGTCCATGTCTTTTTGGAAGGTAGCCAAAGAAACTTAGCTAACACCTGAAATAAACTCTGGGGGTTTATTTTTAATAACTTCCACATTTGTGACTTCCCACATCAAACTGGAAGTTCTTCAGGACAGAACTCTAAAGACCTCAGATAAACTCAGGGCCAGCTGGTTGACTATCATGATTTCTTACTTCGGACTTGTAAGATGACTGTGCAGAGAACATACTTCTGTAAAACACAAATATACTGTTTGTCCAGCACATTCTGGAAAGAAATGTGGGAAGCTGGAGACGATTAAAAATTAAAGAGGTCTATACACTGTGTCATTCCCTCTTACTTCAGAATATTAACATTAAAAGTTCAGTTACTCCACTCTAACAGTTTGCTTGCAATTGATTTACAGCAGTAGCTTTATTACTACTTTAACCTGTAGGAAAAAGACTGCTCTGGTTCCAATGAGCTTGTGTTTAAATAGTTTTCATCAGTCTTTCAATATAAGCCCAACAAGCAGCCACTTCTATTGTTCAAGCTAGAGGTTCTCAGACTGTTGACCATGGATGGCCTGCAGAGTATTTGCTGGCTGTCTGAAGTTGCCAAATGGTGCTGGCTAGTTGTTTCCAGCTGGGTCAGTTAAATATATATATGTTAAATACCTTCCTGATATTACATTTCTAGGTAAGGCAAGCAATTGCTGCAGTTATCATAGGGTTGTTAAGCAATTATGGATAGGAGGTGGGTCGTTTTGATCAGGAGTGGGAGGTGAAGGCAGGTCCACATGACAGTTTTTCCATTAAGAGGTGATTCATGCTCTAAATGTGAGCTAACAATTTCATCCCATTTAACCATCTCACAAGGAAAGAGCCAATTCTCAATAGGAAGTGCAAACTCATGTTCTGTTTAACTGCTTATATATAAATTGTTAGTTCAGTGATCCACAATGCAAACAGGACCAAAAAAACCCAAGCAAGATGAAAGATGAGCTCCCTCTCAGACACAGCTAGCTTTACATGAACAGGGCACATTCTTATCGATGCCTGACCCAAAACAAAACTTGCAGAATGAAAAATAGCCAAAATTCTGTCTCATGATAACTAATCAATTCAAAACATTCTTAGACAATTAAACCCCCTTATTTGGATAGCAAACTCTAGCCTGAAACTGCTAATTTGGATAAACAATCTGAGTATTATTTTAGTTATGTCTAGTTCATCTCAAGGACATCATCAATATGGCAATTGGTTAAGACAGCACAATCTGAAGGTCTTAGCCTACTGAATGCATCACAATCAGACAATGTATTAACTCTAGTGAACATTCACAGTGAATTTCCAAGATAAACATGGAGTTCACATTAGACTTGAGCAAGGTTGAATGATTTGCTCAAGATCACACAGTAAGTCTATGGTAAAGTTAGGAATAGAACCTAAATTTCCCAAATCCTCATCTCTTGTCCTAACTGTAAGGTAACACTCCCAACTCTGTAACCTTGAAACTTCCCAAATAGTTTTCTATAATTAATAATGACCATGATTTAAAAGTCAACATCAGTGGATTTCTCTCTTGTTCACAAGTCTTTGATGAGCAATTTCAAACACAGGGTGGATACTTCTACCACAACACTGAATAGCATGCCTCACCTGGAGGTAGATTGCTGCCTCTTGGTAGTTCATTTCCCAGTTTTGTCTGGCAGATCTTTGCTGAGAATGGCAGTCCCCTGTTGCTGGGCTAGACACATCATTAACCATGTCATAGCTGCCTCCATCTGTAGCCGTAGGACAAGGTGGGGAGAAAGAAGAGAGAGTGTGATTTACAATGAAGCAGGCAAAGTTTGATCAGGGAGAATGCACCAGCCTTTTCAGGAACACAAACAGGTCAGGTATCATGCAGTAAGGAAACAAGTGACAAGCATCAAACGACACCTGAACACGAAATGACAATTTAAACACTAACTGTTCACAAGAAGCAGCTTTCAAAAGCCAGGATGTTATGATCAACTCTCTCAAACTCAACACTTAAGGATGCTTGCATGCGAGTCTCTTAGAATAGGACATGCTGGATTTTTTCAAAATAGTCACCTGTTATTTAACAAAATAAGAAAATCTCTTGGCTCATGATATCTGTGCTTTCAGGTTCATACCTCTGTCATCAAAAGCAACAAATTAAGAAGAGAGAGCAAATTTTTGAAAACCTCTTTGGGGGCATGCAACCCAGAACAACAAAAATAATCAAACGCTTCCTTTTTAGACTGAATGCTAGGGAAACTTAAGGAAGAGTAATGAGTTACAGACTCATGAGTTACGGACACTAAATCTTAATACTTAACATTGGTAGCAAGCTTTATATTTTCAAAGTGCTCTGTTGTCATTAACTAATTCATCTTCAGAACCCTCCTGCAACACAAGTCAATATCAACATACCCATCTTACAGTGAACAGAGAAATGGTCCATCTTCACGCCCTAGGTTATTTTAAAACTTTTGGGGTCTTTTTTAATCTCTAAAGAGCCACACAAGTTAAGAGTGCTCTCTCATTTATAAGATTCCATAGACAAAATGCTTGTATAAAAAGGTATTAAGTTGGATAACTGCAATATTCTGCCCAATTCAAACCCTAAAAAGGAAGGAAACAAGTTATGGGACACCATATTGGCAACTTCCTAGGACAGTGAGATTGTCAGTGGGCATGTGTCAAACCCAAATACTTGCTGATGTTGAGGTTGTAACTGCACTACCACAAAGACAACATCCTCACCTTCAAAAACATATTTTTAAAAAGGACTAAAAGACATTTCTTTTATGAAAACTTGGTTCCAGCAGCACCTGGGATTCAGATTGTTACTTCTTTGATGAAAAAACCCGTCTACACATGAGAATAGTTTTGAGTCTCAGCATGGGAAGTAGATAGATTTCCCTCTACAAAACCCCCAGTCCTGTTGTTCCAAAGTTGCTAGGCAGCAATTCTTAGTCTGTGTTATGAGACCTTAAAACTGTGGGCAGAAGGAAATTGCGACCGTGCTTTCATTTCTTCTCTCTTTCGCATAATGTCCATGAAGCTTTGCTGAGGCACTTTGCAGCAAGGGCCTCAAATCCCAGAATAACCTCACAAATTGAGAATTCAGTCCCAGTCGTGCCCCTCTGGAAGAACAGGGGTAGCCCTGAAGCACACAAAGGAAGAGTCATTGAAAAGTAGGTGACTGTGAGGACATAGCATGCAAGGGATTCAGAACCCTTGTGCCAATGCAGCATGGCTATTGCGTTCCAATCTGGAATCAAATGAACAAACTCAACTGCAGAGTGACTGTAAAGAGCTTTGAGATCCCAGAATTCAAAGTGATCTAAACATGCAACGTTCAGCCAGTCTATTTTTCCTTTTCTTTTTCAAGATGTGTGACTGATTGTTTAATTCTCTCCTCCACTGGAGGGTCTAGGAATGCAATACTGCAGAATGGTGAAGCCCAAAGTCTTTTTATCCACAGGGTTAGGTGCAGCATTGTTTTTAAATGGACAATTATAATCTGCAAAAATTACTTAGAGACCTTCAGCTGTGGAATCTGCTTTTCTGTTATTTTTAAAAGGAGAGAGTGTGAGTGCGTGCGTGCGGATTTCAAGAGGACACAAACTCTCTCATGTAAATTGCAGCCTGATAGCAGAAGTCTTGAGTCTCCTGATCAAGGAGAAAGTTTATTGGAGTTACAGAGGGACCATGGCTTCATCAGAATTTGCTAACCGCTCAGCTGATATCCATTTTTCAGTCAATATAAAAACTTAATATTTTCAAATCCCCAGCCCCAAAAAGCAAAGACCTCATTGGGGACTCTGCCCACAACAAGGTTCAAACTTCATCCCATGACACAAATGAATGAAGGATTTTTTCCAGTAACTTCACTTACACACACTCCCCCTTGCCCTCCCCCCCTTGGAGCAGAGACTAAAATGGTAATTTCAAGCTCAGAATGGTTAAATGCTTAGAAAAGTTATCATGCAAAAGAAACAGAATTATAATGGAAACCTAGTTTGTCGTCTTAACTGCAGTGTTTTGCAACAGGCACCTACTACTTTTGAATTTCTTAAGTGTTTAAATTCATAATCCTCATACTGCATCAACATATGATGTCTTTGCTAAATAAATTCTAATTTGCTTAACACCTGTGAGGACAAAAATCTCTGAAAATACATCCTGCAAACACAATATTAACAGAAGAGGAAACTCAAAAATGAACTGAGCAAATTAGCCATAAACATCCATTTTAGCTATGGCAGGATGTTAGGTATGGAAAGGGACCTCTGAGAAGCTAGACAAATTGACTGACCCACAGAACAGAGTGTGGAGGGTGAGCTGGGTGGAATTCTCTTAAGTGCTGATAGCAACTGGGTGAGTGGACATGGTTACTTTCTGGAGACAGGTATATTTGTACTGTTCCTATTTTAAACCATCGTGAAATATCAACAGGACACATGTGGGTCAACTGCAACTTGAAAGCAATTTCACTCTATTTACTTCACAGGCTGCAGCTCCTTTGCACACTGGGCTCGTGTCCATTTGCTTTGTCCACTCACCCAGGCTTGCCCAGTTTGATGCAAGTACTAAAATCACCGGAAAGCCTTCAAAATATCAGAACTGATTTATTTTTCTAGTTAAAAAAATTTTTCACCACCACTAAAACTTGACAATACAAACAACATTTAAGAGCTTCAAAACTTAAGGTCAGATCAAGTTAGCCATGGGTTTGTAGCATTAGAAGTTTTCCCTTTAATCTCTAAAATAATGTTTTTGAAAGAGAGACCTTTCCTTGAATGGAATTACACCAACATTTTGCATTGAAAGAAAAGCAGCACCAAGTTCAAACAAAATGTTTTCAAACAACTCATACACAAGATGCTCACTGCAGAAATACAGATGAGATATCCCTGGGGGAACAAGTGCAAATACAACAGCTTTCAGAGCCATGAGTCAGAAACAAAGCAAAACAAAAAACCAAACAAAAAAACCCTTGGCTACTGCTGTTTCCTCTCTGCCCAAAACAAACATCTGATGCTAGTCTCATATAGAATGGAAAACTGATTGAAGTGTCCCATTGCAGAACTCAGTTTACTCTATCTGCTTATTCCCACTGGGCCCAGAAGATTGATTTAGAATCCCAAGGTACTAGTATCATCTTGCAAAAATAATAAAATTTAAAAGAGATTCTCTGACTCTTGCTTGGCAGCCATCCAGGTAGCTAATTTCCTCAGCTGCTCCCAAGATAACAATGACACAGACTAATAATGCAATTCTCACTCCCTGTGGAACAGCCCCAATGGCATTTACCATTAGTGTCAGGCTCAGTCAGATAGGAGGATCTCTCAACGGGACTCTCGTAATCTTCCGAGTGGATGTTAGGCTGATTCCACCACTGCATATCAGCTTCTGCTTCAGGACTCAGATGCAGGATATTTGGAGATGGAAGTAGACAGAGGGAGAAGAGTCAAACAATTTAAGTTCGCCCCTCTCTGTTGCCTGAAGCTGAAAAGCAACTTTCAGAGCTTACTCAAGGTTTTAAGAAAAGCTAAACAACTAGGTTCTCTTTTACTATCTGCAAAACAAAACCCACAAATAAAACAGTTTGTTCCTGGGTGGAAAGTGGCTCAAGACTTCAGTTAAAAGTTCATCCCTAGCATCCCAGAGACAGGATGCTTCTGATTTTTCAGAAGGATTAGCCACTGGATGAAGAGCTGCTAAAATTAAATTCCAGTTATAAAGCAAGAATTCCTTTGCCCTCTCTCCTCCTCTTCCCAGCATAATCTGCTCAGTGCACCAAGTGTAATGCTAATGGCAAAGGATTCAGCAAAGTGCTGAGTGATCATTATAAAGAAACACTCCCTTCCCCCAACCAAAAAACATCTGAAAATTTTTTGTGAAGTTCATGGTACAAAGAGTGTGAAGAACCAGCTGAACTGCTCACACAGATGGTAATATTTCCTCCACACTGATGTAACTTATCACAGACATTCCCTTAAAAAAAGCCAGCTGGCCTGCTTACACAAGGCATCCGGAATGATACTGCAGGGACTCCAACATTTTCATTCACCAGAACACAGCATGCTCCAGTGTAAATAGCTTCCATATGCCACCATTTACAAAAAAGAACGAGAGAGAGAAGGAAGGGGCACAAAAAATTCTCTTCATTCCAAACAGCTCCTTTTATTAAACAAGTTCTCTACCTTGCTCAGCAGGGTGAGTACTTCTGCAGCTAAGATTTGCAAAAGAGGTACACTGCTTTCAGAAATGGAGCAACGCCAAAACAAGGCCATATGTAAGCCAGCAATAAGTATACTGGTCCATATGACAAAGCCAGAAGCAGAGCAGTGGCTCTCAGCCTTTCCAGACTACTCTACCCCTTTCAGGAGTCTGATTTGCCTTGTGTACTCCAAGTTTTACCTCACTTAAGAACTACTTGCTTACCAAATCGTAATTACATTTCAGTGCATAGTATATAAAGCAGCATAAACAAGTCATTGTCTGCATAAAATGTTAGTTTGTACTGACTTCACTAGTGCTTTTTATGTAGTCTGTTGTAAAACTAGGCAAATATCTAGATGAGTTGATGTACCTGCTGGAAGACCTCTGTGTATTCCCAGGGGTACATATACTCCTGGCTGAGAACCACTGCCTCAGAAGGGTGGGACAAATCTTCGCAAGCCAGCGTTTTAATCCAAGTTGACATCAATTTGGCAGAAGTCTTCAGGTGCATTCCTTTGATGTAGAATGGTTGGTTTTTCCTTAAACCCCTCTTTCCCACAGTGAATAAACTGAGAAGTGTAAAAGTTATATTACAAACCATATCGAGCATCTCTCATATTTCCCCAGAGCTCTCTTCCCTGGCTTCTGCCTACCACTTCCCCTTTGACGCTCACCTTTCCGGGTGTAACACGCCATTTAAGGTATCGAACCAAAACCGCCTTAGCTACTTCTAGGCAGCTCCCCTGCTGGCTACAAACCCTGGCTAAGAATAGTGCCTGCTAGGGGCACCACTGAGGCGAGCCTTTCAATTGCTATCTTATCTACCGTTTTCAGTACATATGCCCACATCAAAATTCCATCCAGTTTAAGGTTTATCTTCAGTGTTTGCCAGTGCCCCATTATCGACGTTGGCCCACATTCTTCCATCATGTTGGAATATTTGACTACCTGAATCAGCTACTCACAAATCAGGAGTGCTTCACTAAGGGAGGGCAGGCATTAAGCAGCACTAAATGACAGGCGCTCAAGTAGGGAAACAATTCCAGAAACACCTGAACTTCCTTCTCTATCTTGGATCCCTTGCAGTCATTCTGATCGTTCTGGTGGATGATCCACTTGTGGCTATGGACAAAGACATCCTGGCCAATGCTGTTGGCTCTACTGGTGGCCTTATCTCCCCGATGGCCTGGTAAGGATGGATGTGGTTGCATTAGGCAGGCTTAATTCATATCTTTCAGAGAGAAGTCAGACAATTGTACTCTGAAAGCCTTAATCAGTAGAGGGATCACTTTGTTCCTTCCGTTCAAACAGATGTGAAGCCACTGGAAGGGCACTGCAAGAAAGTATGGGACTGTATTGGATCAACATCCTTCTCAAACGGAAACAGCACAGATGACCTCCTATCCCGAAGTCTGACGTAGAGCCCTGAATAAAGAAAGAGTTCTATCCAGGCAAAACAGGTGAGGGTTATTGCAGAAAGAAGCACCAGGAGCAATGAAGTTACACGAGCATCATGAAGAAGTCTATCTTCCAAATACCAGCATGGATCTTGATCAACTTATCTCTGCTCCTGGACTCTGGCTAAGAGAATGCACCTCTCGTCTCAGATGCTGATTGAGTCACGACAGTCTATACTTCTGTCATTTCAAGACTAGCCCCATCCTGTGGGACATAACCTGAAAGCACTGCCCATTTGACATTTAGCTGACCATCTTCTAGGTAGCATGGGCCAGTGAGAGCACAACTCACCAGTGCTTCACATGCTGTGTTGACTGCCAGTTAACTTCCATGTCTAGTTTCAAGATTTTGGGCCTCATCTTTAAAGCTCTGCATGTACTAGAGCCATTAGAATCCCAATAATGCAGAAATGGCCTTTCGCCCACATCCTCTTTCATACTCATTGTGGCAACTGCATTTGACGGGATTGCTGTGTGACCGAACGTACCCGGCTCCGAACAGGTAAGAGCTAAGGGAAAGAAGTTCTTATCGAGAAGCCCGCTATTGGTAGAATTTACTCCCAACAGAGATCAAGCTGAACCAGAACCCAGATACCTATAGGGAACAGACAAGCTCTCTCCTACCGCTATGCTGCAGGCTCTCTCATACCAGATGAAGGAGGAACAGCCATGTCTGGGCACTACAGGAAGCAAATCAATGTTTGATTAGGTTTTGGTTTTTGAGCCGGTGGCTTTGTTACTGGGGGTCAGAGCCATGGTCTTGTCTATTGGAAGACGATAAATTTTAAATTCAAATGATGGCACCTGGATCCCACCGTAGATACATGTATAATAGTAAGTGCAATAAGCATGCACAGCACTTGAGAAAAGGGATTTAAAAAAAAAACACTGTCGCCAAAGCAGCCTAAACAGCTTACTATTGTAATTGTAGTGCCTAGAACATACGTGTCACCAACAACAGGCACTGGCATGCCATTCAGTCTCCAGAGAAATAATGTGAACTTGAAAGGCTAGCCTCAGATGCAGAGAATTTTCCAATCCTTGAAAATACAGTGTCATTAAAAAGAATGGCTGGTTTCAACCAACCACAACTGTTAGCAGTCATGAAGTATTCACATTCCTGTCCCCTTATTAGCTACACACCTCACGCTGTATAGACCGCAAAATGTTAAGGTTACCTTAGCATCTCTTTTAGTACATCTATCTCAAAAACATTTTCAGATATTTTAGCATAAAAACAATTCGATGGTACTTCCTGTTAACAATAATCGTAACCAGGACTATAAAGCAGCTTGGCCTTCTGCCTCAGTGTTTAGTACACAATAAAATTACATCACAAATGTGGCACCCTCAAGTTATCATCCAAACGACAGGATTATGAAAATTTTAAATGGCAGCTGAATACACATACTGAAGAATGACCAGACTTCCCTCCCCAGCATGGAATGCTTTTTTAAATATATAGTCACCTCATTTATAAACCATGCAACCTAACCGCTCAGATCAAATAAACAATGCAGTTTCTTTGTGTGCTGTAACTAGATGAATCTATGGTATTTGTGCTACACACAAAAATATTGTTACACTAATAGTAAAATGTTCTAGAGACCCGAAGACAGTTCTCATTTTTGGGGCAACAGTGCTCCTAGTGTACTATTGTAATAGGACATATAGGGTTATCTGATGTACACTTTACATCTAACAGTACTAACAGTTTGTTCAATGGCTTGTACACATTTCAAATTATGGAAAACATAAGAAAGATCCTCTGACAAACCACCTCCCTTTCAAACTTGTTTCCCTGTGGCAAGCACAGTGCATTTTCACATGAAAATAACGAAAAGTTAGTGTAAGAGAGCAAAGATGAAAAGAAACTTGCTTTAATGCAATAACTGATGTTGCTTGGTTATGCACACCCTCCTTATGCATCATCTTGGGTGCTGCACTGATGCTTATTAATACAGAATCCCAAGTTATTGCCTGCTCCTCCCACTGTGTGTCTTTCTGGGTCACTCTGTGGTTTGGTTTTGTCTCCTGTATTTTTCCTGCCTGCCCAGTTTTGATTACAGGAAAATTTGTTCACTGTTGAATTTTTAAAGATACACCCTATATTCACAGCAGCCTTTATGAAAGGTTGCATCCCATTAAAAAAAATAGGTTACTTATCAGTAGTTCTCATTCCCCAGCTGTACTCCCTTCACAGAGCCATGCCAAACAAGTCACATACATAGCACTTTTCCACAGAATCATTTTCAGTCAGGCATCCAATTCCTATAGAGGGGCTTTCTGGATGTAACATCACAAAGGAGAATTTTTACTATAAGCAGAGACAGATTTCAATACTTCTACAGTCCAAAATCTGAGATTATCATCAGCAAAATACATAGCCTCCCTTGTTTCTACATGCTGGGACTCAAAAGACACCAGCTTGATCCCTTTTTGCATACGTTTAAAATCCAAAACTACTGTCAGTTTCAGATCCTTTATTTTGGTCTTTACAAGTCAAAATCAATCCTACAAAAAGGAAAATCCTTAAACCACAATAAAAACAAAATCACTTTGCTCAGACTAATTTATATGGTCATTGTCAGTTCTTTTGAATAGTAGTATGCGTAAGTACTCCTATTAGACCTCTGATATCACATCATAAATCCATACATAAATTCCTGTAACTGATTAATCTTTTCTCCTGAGGTGAAGACGGTCTGCAAAGCCCCGTGAAATTCGTTTCTAACAGAACAAAAACAAAAAAAAACAAAGTTGTAAGATCCATGTTTCCAAGACTACTAATTAAACATACACACACAGCTGTTCTATTGGATGCAGCAGGAGAAAGACAAGCTCCCTCTAATGGTGCAAATGTAAAAGAGTCAGTCAAAGAAAGCATGAAAGTTTTATAGGTGTGTCAGAAAGGAATCTCAAAAGACAGTATCTGAAGCTCCTAACTACTGTACATCTTTAATTCAGTAAGTTAAAAGCACTAGATGAATGTTACATATTCTGTCCACTTGTGCTGCTCACTTCTAATGTAATGCTTGCTAATGTCATCATTCACTATTTCTGAAAAATGAAATCAGAATGAAGTAATCCAAAATTGGCAGTGAAGAGAAAAGTGATATTCACACCCAAATAAAAATATAGAATGGAAAATGTGAAATTAATAAATTTCCTGGGAAAATCTGAACTGCATTAATCAGTAAAAATTGAATCCACTGAAACCTGTTTATAAATTCTCTGTGCTAACAAAACTCAATTTTACAAAGTAGACACCCTTAATTATTATAATCTGTGGTATTAAAAATATGTTCCAGTATGTCAATACTTGTGGAATATAGCAACGATCACCTTCCCTCCCTTCTCTGCTCTAGCTGAACTGAGGAAGAGAAGTTGCTAATATCCCATGAGGTTGTATACAAGGAAATGAGGAGAATCCTCACCTCCAGTCTCAATCAGCTGCTGCCCCAGGAAAATAAAGGGAACTGCTTGACTCTTGTTGGAGCTGCTTTTCATAGGGAGTAGAGATATTGTCTTCAAGAGGCTCACCCACAACTGCCAGATTCTTTTTTTAGATCACAAGGGACCATTATAAACATCTAGTCTGACCTCCTGCATGACACAGGTGATAGGACTCCCCTGAATTAACTTCTGCTTCAGGTCCTATATGTGTGGTTGAACTAAAGCACATAATTTAGAAAAACATCTAATCTTGATGTAAAAATTGCTAGTGATGGAGAAGTCAACACAACTCTTGTTAAGTTGTCCTAATGGTTAACTGCCCTCATTGTTAAAAATTTTCACACTATTTCAACTTGTAACTTTAACCTTTAGCCATTGTATCTTGTTATACTTTTCTCTGCTAGTCTGAGGAGCCCTCTATTACCAAATTTCTATTCCCCATGTAGACACTTATAGACTGTGAAGGTAAATAGACTGAACTCCTTGAGTCTTTCATAAGACAGGTGTCCCAATCCTCTAATTGTCCTTGCGGCTCTTAAAGCGACAGGGCCATGTAACATGCAGAAAGTCTGCAATAATTGTCACATTTCTAGTTGTTCTGGAATGACCACCACACTGAGGAGTTTCAGCCCCTCCCATGTATCAGTAGAGAGGCGTCTGTCCAATACAAGTAATACTTTTAAGTTCCAGTGATGACTTGCTGCTGACAAATAAAATAATCAACTTGATGGAGCAGTTTCACCTTGTAGGAGCATTAAGTGAAGAGGATGGCACTGGGCCATGGATGGCCTTTCTCAAGATACACATTGGGGAAGGTATTATCTATTGGGACGCCAAATGCTGCTCACGTCACCCAGGTAAGCAGTCCCATTGCAATCAACAGGACTATTCAGATGAATAAAGCAAGCAGGATTCAACTATGGCTCTTGTACTTCAGTTCCTATTCAAGAAAGCACCAAAGTGATACCCTCAAACAAAGGTTGCCAGGTCACCGAAGGAAGTGGAAGTCTGTCTGTGGAAATACCATTATACTCAGACTCACTTTTCTTCTGCTGAGGACTCCCCCCCGCTTAAAAATAGTGTAACATACTCCTTCCTATGCCTTCTGGAGCCCAATGAGTGCAGATGATGGATAGGAAAGGATTAGCTCTGGAGGAGATAATGCTTCTTTTTACCTCCTTACATGTCTAGTTATCCCTTAAATGGCAATATAATCTGCATTTAGAAAGGGGATAAGGTCAAACTCATTAAAATGGCTGGGCCCTGGGGATTTTTCATTGCTCCTACATATGAAATTGTGTGCTCACTCCTTCATTTTATGGGAATTGCTCTCCTTTAACTCAACGAACAGAAGCATTCATGTATTCTATGCAATCCTTTTGCTAGGTTATGTCACCTTCCTGTATACAGATTTTCCCCGTTTCGCGGCTGGTAAACGTAAACTCCACAAACTGAATTTATATAATAAGAACAGTACACCAGGGATTACCAGATTATGATCTACAGAAAACACAATAGTATGTACCATATAACCATGTATATAGGGCTAGTTTCATTTATATTTATAAGGCACCTATCATCTGAGTTTCTAATATCTGCTATACTTATATATGGTCCAGAATTGTTTCTTTCCTTTTATGCAGGAATAAAAGTATTGTTATGCATATGTTTCACCAGGTCATTGTAGCTCTCTCGAATGTAGTAAACAGGGTGTTTTGCCTCCCCAGTGACCTTGACAAAATCCACTGAAAATTCTGATTTGATCTTAGGTTTGTAACAGCACCTCCTTGTCATCTGTAAAATCTTCCACTATCAATGCAGAGCTACTTGGGGTCAAACCAAATATATTTATATTTTTTTCCAAAGGGAAAGAGTTCCCACGTGTCCTATACGGTATGTGGAAGCCTGAGCTTTCCAGTCTAAGCTCAGTAGTGTACAGATAGAATCTCAGAGCCACTCCACAGTTCATAAACTTGCACCTAAAAAATTACTTGGATTAATAAAAAGGCAGTGTTCATCCTAGAATGCAAAACACATTGTACAATCATGCTATAAACACATGGAAACCCTTGGAAGGTGCAGATCTAAAGCCAGAGTCTACTGGAAAAAACAGAGACCTGTCAAACTCATTCCACTTTTCCCAGTTTAGAGGATCAGAAATTGAATGTTCTGGCTCATAAATTCGACTCCTAGTGAATGTGATCTTAGACCCCTGAGGCAATAAGGAAAAGACAATCAACAACAACTCTAACCACTGCACAGATGCTGCTGTTTAGTTTATACAGTGCTTCTTAAAGCACTCAGATGGATAAAATGGGATTTCAACGCAGGGAAGCTGATGGCAGCAGGCAGGATCCCTTGGTGAAGACACCAAGGGCAAAGGAAGTTCCGATGAGCATCATACTGGTTATGAGGAGTTAACTCAGCATGCTCAGCTTTTGTTCATTTTCATCTGCCAGCAAGCAAGCTCGGCCATACCAAAACATCCTGCTTCTTCAATGCCCTAAAAATCCACAGGAACCATAAAAACGAGGAAAAACAAAACAAAAAAAACCCTGATGTGTTCCCTGGGAAGCCATGAAAAGCTAATAACTATTTGTTTCCAACTGTCGTTGGGTTTCCTGTTAGCATTTCAGAATCACAGTCTGAATGTTTTCTAGCTTTTTTAAAACCTTTTATAGTTCCCCGACCACCTGTTCAAATACTGGGACCCTCTAATGCTACCACACGTGTACTTCTCTACGCATCCCTCAACACAAGCCATCAGCTTGGGAAGGAAACACTTAGCCTGTTTTTCTCTTCTCCCATCATGCAGAGTGAAGATGTGCTGAAGAAAGATGCAGATGGCTCTCTCAAAGCATCAAGGTTATTGTCTGCTTCTAAACAAAAGTGGAGATGAGTGGCTTCCAGATTATTCACTCCCCATTTGTTGTACCCTTAATAACTTAGGCTGTTTGTGTATAAAACTGGATATGTGCTCATAATTCGGGGGGTGAAGAGAAAGTTTACTTTAAACAACAGAACCCTTTATAACCTACCATGAATTTATCTTATGCATCCTCTATCTGTGCAGAACAAGTACAGTGGGGTTTGTGTGGGTTTTTTTTGACCATTCAAAATACCGTGGGAGGGGGAGACAAGACAGTAACTTATGAAACTTACTATATTACATTCAACAGTACAGCTGTCCTTTTTCAACAAAGTGCCCTACTGTGAAAAATACAATATCTGCATTAATATAGATCAAGCACTCTGTGACTGAAAAAACAAGGCAGAAACAATGGGTTCATGCTAACTGCAAGACAATCTTTCACAGTACTTGGTTTAATTCAGAGTTACTCTTCTATAGTTACCATGCCCTGTGGTCATACATTACAATTCTTTTGCCACAGATGCCTTCGTAACATGCGGACACCATAGCCAATTCAAGAGAGGGCATATTTAAAAGATGAACATTACTCTCTTTTTCTATAGCAAGTATGCATAATTACCAAACCATACCCAAGGCATTGCGGTCTCACTAAAGCAGAGACACAAGGGGATGGTGTGTTAGGAGTACAGCACACAACTGTGCATTTTCCAGGATCAGAGGACACACAGCAGATCCTGAGTGGAATGCAAGTTGGAAACCAACCTTCATCTAAGTTTATAGGGCACCCGTAATCACTGAGAAAGAGAAACAGTGCTGGGGAAAAAAACTTGAGTACTCTAATGTTTGTGCTAATTTCTTTTGTTGTAATTTCCATCTCCTAGAGCAGTGTTTCTCTGCCTTTTTGCACTAGCAACAACTTTACTTGAAAAAAAATTGTGACACCACCCCCACACCTACCTTATGCTCTGCCTTTGGCTTCTGCCCTGCCAGCCAGGGATAAAATATGAAAATTAGCTGCATGGGCCCCCCTTGGGCATAGGGCCCAGGGCCATTGTCCTGCTTCTGACCCCCCCCCAACCCATCCTACAAGCCCTGGGTTGAGAAACACTGTCTTAGAGCCATACTGGAGACAGCTTTCCTCCAGGTTTCCAGAAGCAACTTGCTCTTCTATAAAAGAGTTCCACTAGAAGTTATCTGGGCCAGAAGCATATTACAGAAGCACCAATAGAAGTTCAGACTGTACAGCTGTGAGTTTGGGAGATTTTCACCAGTTTGGCGTCTCTCATTGAAAGTCAATGGGAATTGAACAAAACTGCAGCACTACAAAAAAATACACCCTTCATAAAACCCTAATTACTCTCCCAGTCCTCCTGTGAGGTAGGTATAATACACATTTTACAGATCAGAAAACTGAAGCACATAGAGGTTAAATGACTTACCCTAGATCAAAGAAGGAATCTATGGCAGAACTGCGGTTGGCACTCCTAAATTTTTGGCTGCCCATCCTGTGCTCTGGCCATAATTTATCTCCAAATGAAGCAGCTGAAACCCCACTACTGGAGCTATTTAAGAGGAGATCAGTGGTACGAGAAGGCATGTTGTAGGAAAATATAGCATGGTATGTAGAAAGCTGACCAAACAATTTAGGATTTTTTAAGCTCTGCTGTCAAAGATCCAATGAAATACCAGGCCAAATGCAAGCACCGTGTCTGCCCTGCACTTTAGTCACAATCATCAGTTCTGCATAATCCTTGTGCGGAGTCTGCAAGGTCACCTTCTAAATCTCTCACTGCCATCTGGAGGATCAATATCTTCATTTCCTGGTAGGCTTACCATGTCTTCCACAAAACTAGCATTTATTTTATTCCCAACAGTATTTCCAAAAGACCCAACGAACTGTTCCCTACTTGTTCTCTCTAGGAACATCAGGGGATGTGGTGCTAGTTCACATTTGGGGAACTCTCATTCACTGGCTGCACTATAACAGTTACATTATTAAATGAGAATAGGAATATCTTCCAAAGAGAAAAGAACTGTCCAGTTATGGTATCCCTGCTGAGTATGAGGGGAGAGCCCTTTTTCTTTTATTGCTAGTACAATGTGCGTTCCTTCAAGCTTTATGCTGATTATAGCAGTCAGCAAGTGGATATTCACATCCCTGAATGCTTGTGTATTTCAGCAGAACAATGTCAACCATGCTGCAGCTAAATTATGTCCTAGTGTGAACTGGTCTATTGTACATGATGTGCCTTTACTCCATAAATTATACTCAGGCTACGTCTATATTGACAGCAGCAAATTCGATACCATCAGATCGATTTCTCTGGATTGCCTGAGCGGTGAGTGAAGACCCGCTCAATCGATCCAGAAATCGACCTAGTGAAACCACGTCCAAAAGTGGGGTAGTGCTGCATCGAGGGGAACGCTGTTCCCGTCCACGCAGCGCAGCGTGGACAGCACGCAGAACGGAAGCATCGAAATCGATGGGGGTTACGCAAGTTTTTTACGTCGCTTGCGTATCTGTCAACTGCTGCCGAATCTCAGAGGTAAGTATAGACCAGGCCTCACTCTGTTCAAATAACTCAGAACAATTTTCATCAGCCAACTGCACAACTGACAACTTCGCTGAAAGCCTCATTACATTCTCCAAGCTCCTCAATGGGATTTTTCAGATATCAAGATCAGCTAGTACTTGATAAAAAGAATTCCTTTATTCCCATATTTTTATGGAAGTGTCTCACCATCTCCAATACTTTGAGGCCTGTGACGAACACTCATAAAATAATGACAGTATCACAGCATCCTAAAACTGAGGAACTTCGGTTTCATAACCTTGATGCAGAAGTGTTATGCACCGCTGTGTACTTTGCTGCAAAGTGTCTGTAGCTTCCTCCCTTGCAGATCTTACACCATAAATTGCATGGGGGCCCAGCACACATACTTAGAACTGAGTTTGGGTGATAATTCTATATTTTCCACCCATTACAAATGAACAGAACAACTCAGGCTTTCTAAAAGTTACCTTTGATTCATCTTTAAGTAAAGACCAAGTCTGGAAAGGCTCGGCAAAAGTGAGTGTTTTTACAAAATTACCATTGACTGAAATCAGGCAGTTTCATTCAAAACCTGTAGTGATAGAGGACATTTCTACTGGACTTTTGCCTCAGTAGCAAACAGTTGTTTTCTTGTTCAAACCAGAGTATAAAAATGACTTTTTCCACTTGCTATATCTCGACTAGTATGGAAGTATTGTGGGAACATAATACAACATTGTTCTCAGTCTAACATTTGTACTGTATGTCCTGTTCTGAATGCACTGGACCTGCTTTGCTAGCTGATGCAACAGGATGCCATTTAGAAGGCAAAGGTACATCTTGTACCTGAACTAACATGGGGGTAAATCATCTTGTGTGTGTATATAATTTATTACCTATAATTCCCAGCAACTCAATAGAGATGCTGTTCAATACTTGCCAGGCTTTACATGAGGCTCCATCTTATAGATGGGGAAATTGAGGCACAGAGCAGTGAAGTGAAGAGAGGCAGGAATAAATCCCACATCTTCCGAGTCCCAGTTCAGTGTTCTTCCCACTAGGCCAGCCTAGTGCTTAAAGCAAGGAACTAGAAGTCAGGACTCCTGTGCTATTTTTTCCCCATCACTGCTAGCGTCTGTGTGACTTTGGGGAAGGTCACTCAATTCCGGTCTTAATTTTTCCCACCAGTAAAATGAGGGTAATAATACTCGTTTATCTCACAAGGGAGTTGTGAAGCTTAATTAATGTTATTCAGCACTCTAAGAACCTCAAATAAGATACACTAGGGAAGAGTAACAATTTCTTTAAGCAACATGACAGCACTTCTCTCCCTCTGTCTCCTTCAGCTGATGCAGTTTTGAAGAAGAATTTACTATCAAGCCTCACAATCCTTTGTGTTCAGACTGCTGCCTGCACTCTGTGTGTGTGAGTGTGTCTGTGAGAGAGAGAGAGAGAGAGAGAGAGAGAGAGAGAGAGAGAGAGAGAGAAAACCCCACCCCCCTACTCCAGCCATTAAGATCAGAATTCTAGTGGGTTTTGCAGAATTCTGACAATCTACTGAGCCAGAAAAGTGATAGCACCCTGGAAGACAAGATACTTCAGCACAGCATAAAACACTGCCTTCCTTAATCCCAGTCATTATAAACCTTTTACGTACGCCTTTTCACAGCAGTGTTTTCCTCTATTCAGTGTTTAGAGAGCTAAATAGACCAGGGGACAGCTTGTCTTTACATTCGTATTTTAAAAGGAAATCCAACTTCAATCTTTTCATTTTCATTTAATTTTCTTTAAATTCCAATGCTGTAGCATTAACTTAATCCAACAAAAGGTCCCTCCTGCCCACTCCTTCTGCAACAATTTTAAGAAACATACAAAATAAAAAAATGTAACTTTAAGTATCATATTTGAGAAAATTGGCATGTAACTTACAAATATTCTGGTCTAGTTTTTACAGACTATCAACACTGCCAAAAATACTTTCCACATGTCTGAAGGCCCAGTTGTAACAGAGTTAAACCGTGTCCCATAGTCAACAGTTAAACAAAGACTCAAAACAGATAAATGTGATGGTTCTGTGATGTAAAGTAGATGGGACCTAACTGCATTCCACCCATGTACTTGACCAATGCTACAACTTTAGGACAGATCAGCACTATTACACGGTTTAGGAATGTGGGTTAAGCCTTGGAGATATCCCATCTACTCAGCAAAATTAACTGTGCTGTAACTCAAAAGATTCCCAACCTACAGGCTGTCTCTAGATGTCTGGAGGTCTCAAACACCAGGCTCTACCCATATGTTAGGAAGGGGAGGGGGCAGCTACTGGCTACATTGTAAGAGGCAGTCCCAGTTTGGAAGAGGTTGAGAACCACGGTTTTGGAGGACAAACTATAAAGTAATTGAGCTGACCCCTCCCCCCCCACACCTGGTTATTGTGTTTACACTGCAGACAGGCCCTTAGAAATCTGTGATCAGAATCAATGGCAGGTAGACCTTATCATGTAATCCCTTAGAATTCTGTTGGTTTTGCTAACATTGCTAGGACTCAGTTCAGCCATGGAAATGGCAGATTGAAAAGAAAACAGGGAGCAGAAAACATGGAAGGAAAGAGGTATTCTGTTTCTCTTTTTCATCCTGTCCCCTGTGAGTAGTGATTGCTTCTACTTTCAGCTTCCCTCAAGCAGTCACAAAGTGAAACAAACACCTCTGGTCAATTTTACAGTTATCAACAGGGTTCTGAAGAACAGCTCTGAAACTAACCAGTGTTATTAATTTCACTACCCTGCTCCACGGAAAAAGCTAAGCAGCAACAGAGGCAGCCACTTGAGTTGTCTGTAGGCTCTCACAAAACCAAACCGTATCACATATCTTTTTGCAGTCATAGGCTGGGTCTACACTGATGGCAGCAAATTTGCTGCTGTCAGTTCAATGTCTCTGGATCAACTGAGCGGTCTGTGTAGGCCCGATCAGTCGATCCCGCAAATGACGTAGGAAAACCACCCCGGTAAGTGGCGTAGCACTGCATCGAAGGGAACAGTTCCCTTCGGCGCAGCGCAGTGTGGACAGCGCACAGAGCAGACGCAGCGAAGTCGACGGGAGATAAGCAAGTGATTTACATCACTTGCGTATATCCTGTTGACTGCCGCTGAATCCGGAAGGTAAGTGTAGACCAGGCCACAGGAGCTAGAATATTTTTTTAATGAAAATTTAATTTCTGCAGAAAGTGATGGTGTAATCCCTTCACTCGTCAGGTTAAGCTTCCCACTTGACAGGGTGGGACAGACTTTTCAAACCTTTCATAGGTTTCCTGTCTTAGACCCCAGTCCTACAAATGATTGTGCACAGACTCAGTAATCAAGCTGTGCAGCATCTAACTGGCTTCACGGGGCTCTGCATGGGTACAGAAGTTCATGCACATGCTACTGATCGCAAGAATGGAGCATTAATGTTTATTTTGAAAGCAAATTATGGGTCAAGTTTTTGTATTTTTTAAAATCAATTTAAAATAGTTCTTCTTTAATATAAAAAAAAACTGGTCTAATCTAAAATACCAGGACATGAGCTCTCAGGAAGCATGAGGGACCTGTAGGCTCCATGGAGCTCATCCCCACCGTTTTCTACATTACAAAAAAATTTATATGTGGGGTATTCTCAGTTTTTATTTAACAAAAAAATGCTTATTGTCAAATTTTTGTTTTGTTCTAGTTTTATTGGTTTTAAACTAACACCAGGATGCACAGATATATACTTTCTTCTGGTAGGAGAAAACAACAAAGGCGGGGGGGGGGAGAAATTAGTCACAGGAAGGGCAGCATTATCTCCTCTGTTTAAAAAACCAAACAAACTAATAATGCCCCCTCCAACACCCCCCCCCCAAACAAACAAAAAACTAAATTTAAGTTAGGACCACCAGACTTGTGCAGGGCGGGAATGAAGCAAGATTTACAGAACGACAACTCAGGCAGGCTAGTCAAAGGAGAAACTCAAAACACATACAGAAACCGAGTGTGCTAGCTCAGGAGAGTAAAGGAAGAGGAAATTAAGGGAGCAGATGTGATTGCTAGCCAGTGACCAAAAAAAATGTTACAGCTTAGAATACAGGATCCCCAGCTATGAGTACAATTATTGGGTCTGAATAATATATTTATTTGAACTGCAATAAGAAGTTGTGGAGACATCTCAAGACTTGTCCAGCCTCCTGGACCCATGTGGAAGTCAAAGGACATTTCTTTGTTTAATGGAAGTGACTAAGAAATTTGGTGAGGCTATCTGAGGGAATTTTAGTTGTGATTAAGCATGTAGGAACAGGAAAGGTCACCTCAAGATGTAAGAGTTTCAAGATAACTGAAACCAAAATATACAGGGATGACTTTGTGAGTTGTTTTCTTTTCCCCCCCCCCTCCTTTCTGTCATAAGCCAATTCTAAGCCACCAAATAACTGTGGCTAATTGGAAGAGAGCTAATTTTTATTCAAAACTGTTTTAGATGTTTAGAGATAAGATGCTTCCTAAACCCTTTATTTAAGTTCCTTATTGTATCAAAAGGTATCCATTTCTTGACTGGAACAAGGAGAGTGAAAAATAAAGACAGCCGCTACGGACAGACACACACCTTATGTTCCTGGGCAAACATCAAATGACATCACAGCAATGTGTGTCAGTCTGGTCCAATGGCATAGCACATCATGTGAGTGCCAAGAGAAGGAGTGGCTCTGGAGCAGAGATACAGAGACAGGAAGTTCAGTTTAGGGGCAAGGTGGTCCCAATTTATTAGCTGCAAGTATCAAAAGGGTTCATGACACACAGATACATATATAGGACTGAATCATCTACTCCTTGACCACCCAAAACATTCATTGCAGTTAATAGAGTTCTGAGTGAACAACAAACAATTTCCTAACAGGTTTTTTTTGAGGCTACTCCCTGTACTATAAGTGATTAGATTTTTGTAAGAATTCAGGGCTCCAGCAGGAAGAGTACAAAGCAACTGCTATAGAAAGAAAAAACACAACACACCCAAAATCACAATTACTGCAGCTGACAGGAAAATAAACCATGCTCTCAAAAAACCATAAAATGGTCTTACTTTCATTGGGCAGGTCCTCCCGATCCAGCTCCTCATTGGGTGCCGAGGTGTTGCTTCCACTCTCATCCAAAGTGAGAATGAGGGGCACATCATCATCCATGTTCACAGCCATTATATGTCCTTTCAGGCTCCAGTTCCAAGAACTTTAAATAATGTCTTTTGCTGTTTGCCTTTCAAAAACTCTTTGTCAAAAATATTCCTCGGAAAGTCCTCCATCTTCTTGACTTAAAGATATGTAGGAAGATGTGCCCATTCCTAGGGGATGTCAATGCAAAAAAAGAATCTACCAAGATGTCTGCAAAGAGTGGTGCAGAACAGTAAATTCACTAGTAGCGTTAGTTTATATCCAGCTATTCGCTATTTAAAAAACCCTGTATCTAACTTGACATATTTTTCCTCATCCACAGTACTTATGATCTTATGATTTCATTTAGAACAGAAAAAAAAACATAATTCCAGGTAAAATTCCTCCATGTTAATTAATAACTGAAGAACAGATACAAGCTGCATATATATAAGTTAACATAAGACTAAGTGTCACTGTCATACAGGACCTCAAATCCACAACTATTTGGTTCTCCCATTTCAAACCACCTGCCTCCAATGGTGAAATGGAAAACTGGAGTCCCATTAGGGTGCATGCACACGAAATAACAATCACAGAAAGAAAACTTTTACTCCGTTATGCCACCACGGATTTGGAAATGCCTGAGAAGAGCCCAGAAGCTGCTCTAATATGGGCTTACCAAAAGATGCCACCAATCAATTTTCTTATGGTTTTCTTTGAGGCGGACGTGATGGCTGGGGTAAGCCCAGGGGCAGGGCAGGTGTGTCGGAGAGGAGGGGGGGTGAGTCCCAGGGCAGGGAGGGGGTGTCAAGCGGGGGGG